>VZRV01005576.1:748083-1331114 GCA_013398115.1 Falcunculus frontatus | reverse complement strand
CCATGTCTTTAAATGGATTAAAGAGAAAAACAGTTTGTGATATTACAGTTTTTACCACGGTCTGCAAAAAGCAGTTTTAAGCTGTGCAAGGAAAAGCGCAACTCCGCCCTCTTCTCCCCGCCGCCATCTTCAGCTTCACTCACTTTCTCTTCCTCTCTGACCTTGAAGATGCCGTGTTGACGAGTGGTCTTCATTGTTCGGGCTTTATGATGGAGAAAGCCTCGCTCCCTTTATGCTGCTGATTACCCGATGTTGTCTTGCAGTTCAATATAGGCTGAGTTGGTTGCAGAAAGTTCCATCAGCTCTCACTGGGTCTGCGTGGGCCTTGTGGGGGCTGGGGGGGTTCCTCAGCAGCCGCTCCGGGAGGTCTCGGCTCTGCAGCAGTTCAAGGCTGTTCCTCAGCTGCCCGCGGCTCTGAGGGGCTCTCCTGCAGGCACCCGGAGCCCGTGGCCTGGGGCCGGGTGAGGTGAGGCCTGGGGCTGCTCCAAGAGACAGAGCCAGATGCCCAAAATCCCCCCTCTCCCCGCGGGAAGGCTCAAAACCGAAAAAAAACTTCCTGTGTCTCCACAGGGCTTAAATATGTAAATTTCAATAAGCGCTACTGGTTGAAAGATCTGTCCATCAACTCAGGTTCAACCCACAACATTGGGGGTCAGAAAACTGCTCCACTGAGGTTCTGACTCAGAGGCTTCAATTAGGACTTTACTGGGCTACTACTTGTGTCCAGAGGTGTCCCTGGCTGGACACTTGGGCTGTGCTGAGGATAAAACAGCTGGATGATGGGACCCAGCCTCATACATTGAATTGCTGTTGTGACTCTGTCTTGGACTCAAGGAGAGAGGTTCATGTACTTGGTGGTATGGGCCAGTATTTTCCCAAGGAACAGGAAAAAGGACTTTTGAGGAGAGAACTGAGAATACATGTCAATAAAAAGTGAAATAATTTTTTACTCAGTAAAAGGGTGCTTGGGAGCATGATGGAGACACAGGGACAGTCTGCCACGAGAGCAAATTCCATGGCTACTACCAGTCTTTGATGTATTTGCCTAATTTTTCTTGGTATAGATGATTTTGGTATGTGAGCACTACACACATATGATTTGTCTTGCCATCAGCACAATCAGTCGTAAGGAATCTCTAATAATTCTATTTCCTCGCTGATTTTAAAAGTCAAAGTGCAATCACCTTCCTTGTGATCTGTTCAATTTATCATGCACGTATTTGTGTGTAGTACTGAGAAAGTTTTTGTAGTTTATTTGTTATCATATAGCTATTATCATTTTAATTATGTAAATAGAGGTGAGCTGGACTGCTGAAAGGAAGTCCTGTTTCTTACCTGTACAAAGTGTTTCATCTGCCAGAAGCAATGTATTTTATGGCTCTGAATTAATCTTTTTTTTTTCCCCTGGAGGCTTTCTTCCAGAGAGAATTTCAAAATCCTACTCTTCCATTGTGATTGTGAAGGGGTTTTGGTTTTGTTTCAATTTCCATGGCAACAGAAAAATTTGTTTTCTGACAGTGTTTGAATACAAAAGTCTAATTTCCCTGGGCTCTTTTGAATACATCAGTTTACATTTTTATCCCCTCGAGTGTTTTGAACTCCTGTCCTTAACCCCTTGCCTCCATTTAATTCTGTGAAATCCACTCTCTTTCTCCTTAGTCAGGACAGACAGATTTTTTCCATACTTTCTTTATTTTTCAGATATAATTTGATTCAGTGTGCTGATAGCTGTAACATAGCTACATTTTATACTTAGGAGTTCAATTCTTTCCTTAGAGGCATTATTACTTTTAAAATTACTTCTAAGCACTGCACTTACTCCAAATCTAGTTTCAAGGTTGCAGAATATAACCACTATAATTTTAAATTCAGGAGCTAACTGTTTTTGTTATGTTTTGCTTACATTCACGTATCTTACAGTGTTTGACCTGTTCATCAGCCAGACCATGAGTGTGCTTGAAGAGTGCCAGCTACATAATCATTAAACTTTGCACCGAGTCTCCTGTGATTTTGAACAAAATATTTCAATTAATTCCTGAATAGATGCCAGACATCTGTGGTTTGCAGAGCTTCATCATTCACTGTATGAATGATGAAATCTCGTTGTATTTAACATCTGACGTCACCTGTGCCACCTAATTATCTTAAGTGCTAGAAAGCTTCAAGATACATGGTTTAAATTCAAGCAGCCTCTAAAATTTGAATATGAAAGATGAATAGAAGAAAGTCAGGGACATGACATGGTGTGCTTTGCCTACCTGTGTATCTCCTTCCACATGGAAGGAAATAAATTCCATCTCTGTGTCCCACCAGCAAGTATTTAATCTGTGAATCATACTGTCAGTGCTGTTGTACCTCTCTGAGCCTGGCCAGTTTTCTTGCTTAGTTCTTCTCCAGCTGGGCTGGAATACATGCATGGCTCCTTAACTGGGGAGGAAAATATTTCTAATAGGTCTTAAAACCTCCCCCTACCCTTTTCCCCTCCTCTGTAAAACCAAACTAAGGCAGCACTCATTGCACCTGGCTGTGCAAGATCTACATCCTTCCTTGCTTTGATAAAGGAGAAAAGAGCCAACAACCCTGACATGTGAGTTCCTGGCAGCAGGATAAAGCCCAGAGTGAATTAATGGGGCAGTGCAAACCTTTGAACTCTGCTTTGCCACCACAACAGTTGTAGGACTTAAGAAAAAAACCTGAAAAAACGGATCTGCTTGGAATACAGCTTCTGGGGATAGATTGCCTCTTTGGAGGACAGTTGGTACCCACAGTAGGCATTTCCAGGTGCTTCCCAATCTTTAGAGAACGTTGTGGTGATAGAAGGTAACTTTCATTTCATTAAAGCATTAATAAGATTTAACTTCCAGCATTGCCTGTTTGGGCTGTTACATGCAGTCTTTTATATTTATGGTCTTTTACTATATTTATGCATGTCTTTGGTGTAGTTGCTTATTATTAATAGATATTTATATTATATAGACTTTGTTGATGCGGCTAAAAATAAGTTTTCTGTTAATGATGAGATCTGAGCTTAATAATGCACTCTGCACTACTGTTTGAAAGTCATGATAAAGCTGCTCTGCAATTTTTTTTCTCGCAGTGAAATATAACCAGCTTGTATTCATTACCAGCACAGATATTTATAACTATATCTGATTTGTTTTTCTTAGTTGCTAGAACTTTTATTGCTTTTGTTGCATGGACTAGCTGAGAAAGCTGCACAGGCTCTAAGCTGTGGGAAGAGTCAATCCTTGTATCTTAATATGTGCCAAGCAAACCTATCACATCACTCAGCTGATTTGACATTTGTTTTGTTTTTAGATAAATATTTTTACGACTGTATCTATTTATGACTTTAGCCCCTTGTGAATGGTCACTGGAGGTCATATGCTGTTGGTTCAGAAGTATCCGTTAATCATGCAGGAAAGGGAGCATGGGTCAAACATAAGGATTTCTTCCTGTGGGAAAGTGAGCAATCATTTTTGTTCTAGATTAATTCACTAGAAACTGTGAAACTGTATTCCAGTCCATTCCTTTGCAAACATTTAAAATAACATTTCCAGTTTCTGAAGGTGTAAAGAAACAATTATTTTTTCCAGCACCTATCCCTACTCAGTCATAAAACTTATCCTTAAATGAATATAGAAAAGCCACATACAGTATAAAGTCAAATGTCAGCAAAAAATATATTGTTTCTTTAGCTTAAGTATCTAATGATTTTTGGTGCTTCATTTTCATCTCTTGACATATTCAGGTAGGTGGTGCTCAAATAATTCTTAAACCCCAGAATTTTCATTGTGTCCCTAATGAATGTGCATCTTTAATAAACACTGTAGGTATTAGAATAATTCAGAATACTTTGTAGCAAAACATCTTTATTTCTTCCCAACCCTTCCATAAAAATATTGTTAGGAGCACACTAGGAAGCTGAAGCTCTGGTGTCTTTGACAGATGTCCTGCTCTCAGCAACACAAGTCTATGGACTTCAAATGAACTCGGGCTGAAAGAAAACCAGAATCTACAGCCCATCTGAGCCTTCTGACAGGGCGAGGGGGGAAGGGACTTCTCCCAGGCTGGGAGCTGTGTGTTTTTTCTTTGGAGGTTATGGCCATGGCATCTGTGTGGTTCCCAGCCAGAGGAGGTCTCGCTGGAAAGCTGGTGGGTGGGTTTGGAAAGCCCAGAGCAAAGCCTCTGACAGGCTGAAGCTGGAAGGAGGGCAAGGACAAGGGCAAAGGTCCTGGCATGAGGTGATGGAGAGAGCTGTTCAAGCACTTCTTCCTCTCTAAACTCTTTGGTGTGGCACATGTAGTCTGGAATCAAAGACTGAGATCAGGAGTTGCCTCCATGGACAAAAAAATCAATTTGCAATTATTTTACAAACTGCAGTCTTTTCGGAACTTTTCTCGTTAGCTGCCATCTACATTAGAAAAACTGCTTGAATTTCACTGTTGGTACAAAGACCGTCATATATTTACAGATGAAACCAAGAGGGGTGAGGAGCCTGAGTAGTCACAGCTTTGCTCAGTGGGTTTTAGTAATGCCTACACTACAGAGCTCTCCAGTCCTTCTGTTTCTGATCCCTGTGAATGGGAAGTGTTTTTAAATTTGGTTTTGGAAAGGTCCTATGTTCTAGGCCATCATGGTTTCTGCATCTTCTCTCAACAGAGGAGAATATTGAAGCTGTCCCACAGCGCATATTGGCCTTTCCAGGGGAAAGGCATTATGGCTTACTGTAATGCTGTCTGGAAAACAAAAACAGATCTGTTCTACTTCTATATCCCTCTTTTAATGAAATTTGTCTCTAAATCCTTTTAATCCTTTTTTTTCCTTTCCTTTGTTTTGTTTTTTTTCTTTCCTGAGAGTGTGGATAGCAGCACTCTATCAGCATTAGAAAAATACAATTTTTGTTTACTTTGTTACTTTTTGACAGCTGTCTTTGACAAAACCATGGATTGATTTTATCTGGTCAGCAAATTATTTCCATTCATCTGCAGCCCTGGAACCCTGCTTGGATCTTGGAAATGCATCTGGTCCCAGTTTCAAATTGAATTGTCTCATTTTTATTTGACATGAGTGAACATGGACACTTAGATCATAATTTCTTTTTGGTGCATCAGAATCCATTCCTCCCAGTCCTCTCCCACCCCCAAAGCAAATTTTGGTACCTCTCAACTGTAGCTGTGTATCAGTTCTAAATTTTCTGGAGGGTATTTATGGCACAGAATAACTGTTCAGGGAAGCATGCATATGCATGCTATTTGTGTGCATAAGCTTTCCTTGGAAACACTGATGATGGATTTAATTCCTGATATTATCAGTGAACTTCTCTTTATGCCCAGTGGCTGCCATTCTTTGCAAGGTCCTTTTGACTGAGTAGGTAATAGTAGGAGAATAAGAAGGTATTTTACCAGAGTTTGCTATTTGGATCTGGCAGCCTTTTCCATTAGTTAACACTCATACTTGTGAGCTTCCCAGAGGCTCCCATTTTTAGGAGCAAAATGGTCAAACTAAGTCGCTGACTAAACAGTGATTGGAACATACCTCTAGTTGATGTCTCTGAACATCACATTTATTCTTGGTCACAGAAGGTCTGAAGGTTCATGACTGGGCCAAGTTCATTCGATGCCATCATTGTAGCCTAATTGATTGTAATTAACATTTGCCCTCAAAGCACAGGGCAGAGACCCCAGCTGAGCTTCTCTGGAGGTCAGAGTAAGTGGAGACATGGAAAAAGCAGCTGGTAGCAGACAGTCTCTAAACAAAGGAAACCTTGTACTTAGAACCTGAGCTGTGATGAGGTGACGGCAGAAAAGGAGTCACTGACCTCTCTGGAATCTTTGCATCCAGTCCTGAGCTTACCAGCATTTATCAGCTGTAGTAGCTGCTACATTTAATTTCATTTCAAGACAAGGCATTTGCTTTAAAAACTGTTTTGATGAGTGCAATTCTTGGTGGAGTGACTGAGAGTCTGAGTGCAGTAATTGATAAACCGCCTTGGGAATGGCTCGTTAGCCTAAAGAGCAAATATGAGATTCAGCACTAGCTAACAGCAATCCTTCCAACTCCTCAGCCTGACTGACATATCCCCCCCTGTGATTGAAGGAGATAGAATAGAAAGAGCATGAGTTAAGAAACCTGCCGAGTTTGGTGATTACAAATGAATTACACTGTGATACATTTTTTGTTTTTCTTTGGTATTGCTGATAGTTAGCATGTCCATTGCTCATCAATGTAAGCACCAAAATTTATTGTTATTAAAGAGTTTTGAGGCTCAATAAAATGGATATTTTAAGTTTGTTAAACAGGTTGTTTTACTTAATAACATTTATTTACCTGATAGGATGGAGTAAAATTTTCTTTTCTCTATTTCCTTACATCTGCACTGCAGGACTGACAGATTAACCTTCTGTAGCCTGCCTAGTAAAGGGCCATGGAGAGTTGGTATACATTAGCTTTAAAAATTTTACAGATTAATGTGATTTCTGCAAGAGATTTTGGGCAGTGTTTTTCTACGTTCTCTGTAAAAGAGAACAGAATTATTTTGAGAAAAAATGTTTCAAAAGACAAGAGTGTTTGCTTTTCATCTGAGACATCCAGACTTTTTATTAGCAGTATTAAAATATTTTTAGAGGCACACATCCCTTCATGAAGCTGATTTCCAAATGATATGTCCAAGAATGTTTATTAACACCCTGCTCCAGAGGGTCAGTGTGAACCATCAAGAAAAAATAAATACAAAAATAACTTCAATTATTTTAAGATCAGCTAATATGTCTCAAACTCATAATGAATCTCTGACTGGATGTGAAACCCAAATACTTTCTTATGTTTTCCTTTGATTTATTGGATAGGAGATCCACTAGTTAAATTCTAAACACTTTGTTTGAAAATAATGTTTTACAGTGATCTCTTGCCTTCTGTGGCCATGAGAGAGATCTTTCTAAGCAGTCTGATGCATTAGTGCCCATAAATCTAGTTTGTGATTATTTCTTGGTGCTGAGTCAAGCAAGAGATCATAAAATCAAAATACAAATCTTTCAGCTGTACTGGTAGCTAGCTGGAAATCAACATCTTCACTCACTGGACAGAGACTGGACTAAATGACAAATTCATCTGACTAAGAAATCGGATAAAATCTCCCAGAAGATGGCAGTGCACCTATGGGGTAGTGTTCTGCCAACTTGGCAACTTATATATTTTCTAGGTGTTTTTTTTTTTTTCCCCTATATTGAGTGCAATAACAAACCCAGTAATGACAGCAGCTACGGTGTGTGTGTGTGTAGATACTGATGATACTTTTGATCTTGAAATCTGGAGTGAGAACCTAATAATTCACAAATGCCTGTCCTGCAAGGATGGTGGAGGACTGGATGCTTTTGGGCAGGTTGACAAGTTGCTCAGCACTTTGTTACACTCACCAGCACAACCAAGATCCCTTTCCTTTCGGGTCCTTCAGATAATTCCCATGCAAAACCCACTGACTACATCCAGAGCTTTAAAATATGTCCGAGTTCTCAAAGTGTCATTGCTCTCAGAGAAATGGATATTGTAGGATAAGAGTTACTAATAAGTGGAATAAATGATGAGGTTTAAAAATCTGGCCGTGTTAAATCTTTGCTCCACTGTTTCTCATCAAAGAATTTCTTCATTCAGATAGGGATCAAAAACATATATTCAAAAATACTGAAAAGTACTACTTCTATATTAGTTGTAATCTAAAAGCAATCAGTAATTTCTGTAAGTTTAGGGAAATTTCCAATTCAGTTTCCAAAGCTGGAGTCTTAAGTGTGGATTTTCAAACATGTGATCAAACTTCTTTGACTACTTAACCTTTCAAAAATTGATCCAGCACTTATTATTTTATTTATTTTAGAATTAGCCTTAGGGAATAGTAACATCTCTTTTTAAGAATTCATCTTAATTTATAACTATAATTTTTGAATAAAACCCAATAGTTGTTCTATAGCAATATCTTATGAGCTGTTTGATATGCATATTTGCATGAATAAGCAAGTTTGTTTTTGTGATGCACCTGAATGAAGAGATGTTCATAAAGAGCGGAGAAGGAAAAGAGGAGGTTTTAGACACATAACAACGCTTACATCTAAATTTCTAAAGTAAACTTTACCATGTCCATCTGTCTTATCCAGAATTACTACTAGAAAGCTAAAGAACATTTAAATATTTTTTCTCTATAGCTTCGTCTGAGAAAAAAGTTATGGTATGGCTCAATTGTAACCATTTATTTAGTTTTCCAAACAGCAAAAATTCACTAGCACTAAAAAAAAAATAAAATTACAGCTGTTTCTTTAACATAACGAAGAGATGAAAAAACAGTTGTGTGCTCTTATTTTGCAGTCAGATATAATTGCATATGCTTGTCCTACTGCTTAGACACTGTGGATGCTAATTTTACTAAATTAATGTAAGCTGCATTATTTCCTTTGCACAAAGCATAAAACTAAGCAAGAAGTTAAAATTTGGTTGCTTTTTCTTGTTTGTTTTCTTTTAGTGTCAGTTTTCTTGTCCTCCAGTAAGTCATGGAAGCTGCAAGATACATTGAGTTCTTAATTTTTTAGATGTCAACTCTTCATTTTAAAAGTGTGTTTGTTTCGAGTTTGTTTCCTCATAGAGCATCTGTAGTCTCTTTTAGGGCCCATCTGTGATTGAACCTGTCATGACCATAAACTCAGTCAGGCAAAACCCTCCTTAGCTCCTGAAGAGACCCAGCAGCACCTTCCCATTCAAGAGGCCAGCAGAGCTGTGTAGCCCATCTTTGCTGGCTAAAATCACAATCCATATGTGTGAGGGGGGCAGCAGTGATAGATCTGATCCATTCACCAGTAGATCTTATAGCCAATACCTTCTTCTCCATCTGATAATCCACCTTTCCCTACTGGCAAGCATCCTTCTCCTTTGTCAGGAGAGGGCTCACATTAAATCACACACTCCCCCCTCCCAGTCACCTTTTTAACATCACTTTCGTGTTGCTAGCATGACGCGCGGTGCTCGCGTGACTGATGGAGCTTCTGGGTTCTGTGCAGCTGCTCAAACTGTAACTGCTGGCGTTTGCTGCTGCCTTTGTGTAATCTGGATATGTTCTGACTTGTAAATGATGCTGCTTGCTATTTCCTTGTTCCTACTGTTTAAAATCTCAATAAAACTGAAAAATGCCACTATACAAACTGCAGTTATCTCAGCTGACTATTCTACAATAAGGCAAGCTACCTCAGCACAGATAAATTGTTGACATTACTTTCTTTGTGTATTTTTCCCTGTGTTTTTTAGTAAATTTTCTGTCTTTAATGTCACTGCTTGAGGTAAACCCAGCCTTGTTATTTGGTCTATAACAGTGTTATTCTGGGCCAAATTCTGGAACCTTTATGAAAGCAAATCTATTTATATTAGGGGCAATAAAGACAGTACTAAAAATGAAGGATCACAGCATGGGATTTGTAGGAGGGTCAGTAGCTCACAGAGCATTTTTCTTTAATTTGTTTTGTGAACTGCATGTGACTTACCAATAAAGCTGCTGTACTATCTGTAATTAAACCATTAAAACTGTCTTCTGTCATAGGCTTATGGTGATTAAATTTTCCCAGTGTATGTACCTAGAATGCTGAACTTTGCCTGATACTTTCTTCTAGTGGTAGCTATGTAGTGTTGTGTGTTTTGAGGGGGTTTAAAGTGGTTTCATATCCAGCCACATTTTGCCTACCTTGTAGCTAATATGGATCTGCCTGTCTTTCCCAGATGCTTGAAGGAGCTCAGTTCATAGGACATGCTGAAACACTGTGAACTATATTGGAATCTTTCTGTAGCTCCGTCACAGCTTTGTGAATTAAGACAGGAAAATGGGGGAAGCTGGCTGCAGTTTTTCTGCAATATTTAACTGTAACTAATAGCCTGATGCTTCCAGTGCTCCCCTAGGAAGCAGGAGAGCCAAGTCTGACTTTCCTTTCAGCCACAGTGGTTTCAAAAATTAGCTTCCAGGCCAGCCCTCACCTGAAACTCATCCTTCTGTTGAAACCTTGTCAACAGGTAGCAAAAAAAAGGTGATCAAAGGGATGTTTCAGTGGGATAGTAGGATCATGTAGGCATCTTGAAGGTATCAAATGTGACCAGCACTTGACCAGTGTGTACTGGCTTGTCCAAAATCTTGCTATAGTCCCTGGTGGTGTTGTAGCCTCTCAGTCTGCTGTTCATACTTTCTCCTCCCACTGCCAACCAATTCTATGCAGTCCACTGCATCCAGTGTCCTGCAAACCAGTTTTCTAATTATTGCTGGTGATAGCAGATTAGGTGGTCTCAAGGTCCTGGAAACAAAACCAGATCCTCAGACAGCATTGTCACTCTTTTCGGCATACAGCAGACTCATCCGGAAAACAATGTTGCCAAAACTGTCCCTCTCAGTCCTCCGTAATTACTCTTTGGAACTGCTCACATTTCTGTTGTGATTCAAAGCCAGAACTCAGAGAAAAAAGCTACTTTATGGTACTAATTTGGCTGATGGCTGGAAGCAGATCAAATGGGTACACAGGCTGTACGAGGTGTTTTGAATTCACTCTCAGACTACAAGTACAGGACCAAACTTCATCGACGCTCAAAGAGAATCCTTTGGGTACTGTTTACAGAGGAACTGCATATGTTTGGGAGCTCTCACAATGGTTCTGTCATTTCCCTTTTCATAAGCACCTTAATCTGTCTTTTCAGCTGAAGGTGCAGACAAGCATCTACTGTGCCATCTAACCTTGGAAAACGTTAACTTTTGTCAGTAGCTTCTACTCAATAGAGAACACATTTCCAGCAGAGTGCTGAATTTGGGCCTTTTCCTGTTGGGTTCTTGTCCCAGATGATCAGTATTTCCATGAGGAGCTGAGTTTTCATCCAGCGGTGTTCAGTGCACTGTAGAGGGAAGAGGAGGCTTGGACACAGCCCACAACATTGCTTGCACCAACCTGTTGCAGACAGGGTGGCTGCCTTCCCGGCCTGGTGATCTGGACACAGAAGGAGTTGAAGAACTGCTTTCCTTCCCAAAGCCACGTGTTTCTGGCCCCTGAATAAAGTGTGTGAATAAAGTGTCTTCCAAACTCTGAGCTGCCACTTCGCATAATGAGTTGGCTTCATGCCTCCACGGTGTTTTCAGTATGGATGCTGAGGAATCTCTTAAAAAGGGTCTCTTGGAGGGCATCATCTTTGATGGGCAGAAGAGTCAGGCAAGGGATTCAGGCTGGAAGGACCTTGGAAAGGTCTGCAAAAAAAGGTGAGTTTACTAACTGATGAGTGTGAGTTCAAGGCTCCAGAAGAGCAGTGATGTGAACCAGACACAAATTCTCTTCAGCCTGGGACTTTACAAACTTAAGCCTAAACATGCACACACCCAGTGAGAGGATTTAAACACAGGAACAGGGTCTCCTTGTGGAAAACCTGTTGAGAGGCTATGTCACAAGATAGAGTTTATGTCCAGCTACAGATATGTTCAGGCAGGGAGAACATTAGGAGAGTGGTGAGGGAAATACGAGTTTCTCACAACTATTTGGGTAGCTCTTCTGCTATGCAAGTCTGTTGTGGAGCAAATACAAAGTAAAGCACCTTTCCTTAATCAAGGCCCTGAAATAGCCATGTATATCTGTCTCCTAGGCTGCATTTTTTGATTCATCCTACCAAAAAAACAATTATTAATTAATTACAGGCTGACATCTATGCATATAAACACATTTCTCTAAGAACTGTGGAGCAAGATGCTCAGATGATGTAGAAACAATAAATTCTGTGAAGATTTTTTGTGCTAAATAGTGAATCTTGCTGGCTGACAAATAAGCCATATGTCTTGTCAGGTTAAATAAAAGTGGTAGAGTAATAGTACTAAATTTGTATATTGAGTATTTTATTTTTAATCACAAGCTAGTTTTCTCTACAGCACTAAGAATCAGGTGAATTATAGAAGGAGGATCTGAATATTTAATATAGTTACTAAGTTCAAAGAATACACAATTAGGCCTATTGAAGACTTTCAATACACTTGCATGTCCTTATTGCCACAGAGGGGATGTAGATACTTCCAATTTAAATGACTACAGTGAAGTACTTTTGTATCTTTGTAGCTCAGTCCTTCAAATGATTGTTTTAGGTCCTCAAGATCTCTTTGGATTTGTCCCTATACGTTTAGGGTTATAAATAACTCTCAGGACAAGATGATTTTTTCTCTTTTCCCGGTGAATCACCTTCAGGTTTCAATAAATTGAAGAGCAGTTACACTGCAGGAGGAGGGAATACTGCACTGTTGATGAAGCACTTTTAGTCTGAGCTTCTGCATGTGGGCCTGCATTAAAATACTGCTCTGACAAAGTACCAATCCCATCTCTGGGACCAAAAATGCCGAATAAGCTTTACAATTGAAAAGAAATGCAATTCCATTTCCCCTCTTTGAATTGAAAGTAGAGAGTTTGAGAAAGGCAGAGTATTAGAGTATTCTGACTGGAATGCTCATCACAAAATACAGGGATGATTTTTATTTATTGTATCTGTTATATATTTGCATATAATTATTCATATACACATACATGTGCATATACACAATTTTTTTTTTTTGCATGAGTATGAGTGTATTTAATTGACTTAGTACATGCACATAGAATAAGCTTCTATTCTTAAGAACCTTTTAAATTATTTCTCTGAAATTAATGTAAATAGCTTGATGGAAGGGAGTTCAGCATGAACTGTACAATTTTTCATTCAGCATGAACTGTAGAATTTTTCATGATCTAAAAGAAATTCTGCAGCAGAGCTAGGACTGAACATGGTGAGGGTCAAGCTCCAAAGCAGTCTTATATTTTTCCCAACTGCTTTTTGTGGTTTTTTTTTTTTTTTTTTTTAATAGCATAATTTTTTCTATCATGGCTTTATATACCTTTGGAATTGAAGAGAAAGAAATCCCTTACATTTATCAATGATGGCTCAATAGATGCCATTCTGTATTTGCAAGAAAAGTGTATCAATTGTTCAGAGTTGGTTTGCTTAAAAAAAGAGTGGAGAAAGGGGTATGACAACCTTGAACAATGAACCCCATCTAACTGGGCCATCGATACAGTCCTTGTGCACATGTAGGCCATGAGCCAAAGCCACTATTTGTAAAGGTATTTGATTGACATCACCCCAGGAAACACTTTCTCTCTTCTTCACAGAGTCTTGGATCATACCAGCCATTGACTGCCAGCAATGTTCAAAGGATTTTTGTAAGCATCCAAAGCTATTTTTATGGCTCCATTCTTGGCAGATGGAAAAATAGGGGAGGGAAAGCAGATGAGATCCTCTTCTGCCACTGAAACCCCTGCAGTTTTCAGTTGCAGGAGGGAATCCTTATCTCTGAGAGGATTACTGGCTAACTCTTATCAAATATTCCCTGTCTGTGACCTTAGACAGAAGCTAGAAGATGAGGACCTGCTATTTTATGAGGTGAATCAAGTCAGATTTTCTGCCCTTTCCCTGCAAAGTTGCCTAAGAGAAGCTGTGGTGACAGCTAACAGCAGAAGATAAGCAAGGGATTGACCGGTGTTTTCAGGAATATCAGGAATGTAGAGACTGCTTTTCCTTTCATCTCCCAAATGCTACTGACATTTCTTAGTGGTAGCTGTAGAAAACTGCACAAAAGGACAAAGGGGGAATGAAATATATTAGTAGTGTCATCAAGGTGGTTTCTGTAAAGCGGTCCCTAAGTCCTGCCTGAAGATGTTCCAGCAGATGTGAGCAGATGCACCAGGCACATTACCTGTGAGTTATATCAGACACTTCACTGATATGCTACCCACTAGCTGAAGAACAAAACACAGTAACCAACACCACTGAGGTGTGCAGCTCATGCCCTTGGTACCTGAAGGCAGGCTAAGAGGAAAATGTCTGTTCCTGTTCTGTCACAAAAGCTGTTCCAGCCCAACACAACATTCAGTGCATTTCCTGTGTGCACCCTATACTGCTTGAATGCCAACTACCCTTTCACCAGTGCTTTGAAATTCTTGCATAAGTTTTGAGATAAGTGTTATCTGATACATAATAACCATGGCAATAAACTTAGTGCATCTTATTTAATTAGCATGACATTAGTTAGCCGGAGGGCTTCAACCACAGGACTTACTGGGATGCTGGCATATCTTTCACCCATTAGCACTTCCTGGGGAATTGCTTTCTCTGTTTCACAGGGTTCAGTTCCCTTTCTAACACACCTTGTCCCTGTTAGCACCACCCTTCTGTTCACCTTGGTGTCAATGTACACTTGGTTAACAGCAATTGGTAAGTGTCTGAAGCTGACTTTAATATAGTTGCTGCAAAAGAGGGTGTAGAAGTGCCTTACAAGTTAGTTAACTTGTTATTTAACTTTAGAGAAAATGTTCTCCTACTGGTTAGCTCAGTGATTCAAAGTCATCACTGTTGGGTGCTATTTCTGACTTTCTTACATGTCACTGCTTGAAAAAAAATTCCAACACTGGCAAAAAGCACACATCAGGTGAGTAGTGTTCAGTGTGCTGCTGAGACAGGCTGCTGGAGGCAGCTGGTGACCTGCAGCGTCACTGAAAACATGCACTGCTTTTGACTTCCCTCAAATTATAAAAGGGAACAATAATATTTTCCTACCTCACTGTGGTGTCAGAAGAGAAAATTAATTAGTTACTGCAAAAGATGTTGAGCTCTTCTGATTAAGAGTTCAGTAAATGTGAAATATAATTAACTAGCTTTTATAAAATGCTTGAAATTCTAGGCTGATTCAGTGTTTATACTTAAAATAATCTTTGCTGCCTTCTGAAAATAATGCCTCTGACTACGCAATCATTCCTCAGATCTTTGTGCACATGCTTACTAGTAAGTACATGGGCAGTTCCTTTCAAGTTATTTGGAATATTTGTATTTGTGGGAAACAGAATTCCTCTTTGATATTTTACAAAAAATAGTCTCTTGTATATTTATGTATGTATTTATAAAATGAAATTAATACTATTACCTATTTTATTTATTACTTGAAGAAAGCTAAATTTTAAGAATGTTTTACATTATTATGAACATCATCTCCCACTGCCTCATGCATATATCAATTTTTAACTGAATACTTTGACATGGAAAACATAGGCTGCTCCAAGACATGAGTATTATTGATCTTTTTTTATATTACAAAGGTTTTGGGAGTTCTTTTTTTGGAAAAAAAAGCTCTTTGCCCTAAGCAATTGTAAAGTCAGCACAAATTACATTCTGTGCTCTTGAGTGCAGAATATGTTTGTTTAACTAGTGAAAAGTAGGCAATAGGCAGAGATTCTGAAAGTGACTAGTAAAGAAGCTCAAGAGATTGTAAAGGAATCAGGTCTGATACATACCTTCAGTGATAAATTGACATTGACCCCAGTACTCTAAGGACTTCAAATTTGGGAAGGAGCGAGCTTAGCATAGTTAGATGTTATGTTCAAGAGGAACCCAAAATCATGGGTCCCTTCTGAAAAATCTTGATTCTATCATGCTTGAGCATGTCCCCCTGGAAGGAGACACAGGATGGGGCATTTGCTGTGTCCGTGTTGCAGAGGAATGTGTGATACTGCTCCTGCAGCTCCATCTGTCTCTATGTGAGAACACCTCGTGGGATGTAGGATGGTTCACTGTGGTACCAGGACAGGGCAGCCTCTGCAACTTTTCCATCAGTGGTGTCTGCACCCATGGCTGGTCTCAGCCCCGTGCCATGTCTAAGGTGCTGCAAAGCAGATTTATGTATGGCCGTCCCTGAGCGCCTTTCCATCTTAGAATCACAGAATCCTTTAGGGTGGAGAAGACCTCAGAGACCCTCAAGTCCAACTGTTAACCTGACACTGCCGAGTCCACCCCTAAGCAATGTCCCTAAGTGCCACATCTACACATCTTTTAAATACCCCCATCAGTGGTGACTCTGCTTCCCTGGGCAGCCTGTTCCAACACTTAAATAACCTTTCAGTGAAGAAATTTTTCCTAATATCCAATATAAACCCGCCCTGGGACAACTTGAGGGTGTTTCCTCCTGTCTTACCACTTGTTATTTGGGAGAAGAGACCAACACTCACCTGGCTACAGCCTCCTTTCAGGCAGTTGGGGAAAGTGACAAGGTCATTCCTGAACCTCTTTTTCTCCAGGCTAAACACCTCCAACTCCCTCAACTGCTCATCATCAGACTGGTACTCCAGACCCTTCATCAACTTTGTTGCCTTTTTTCCATAAAATTTCAGCTCTCCATTCAAAAAATGGAGAGCTGGGCAACACAAGGCCTTGCAGCAACATTGCAAAGGGGTTCCAGGTGGCAGGGGAGTGACATTTTGGTTCCCCTAGGAGAGAAACCACTTCAAGACACATGCTAAAAGACACCAAATGATGTAATATAAATGCTAGTTTAGGGGACTGTTGATCATCTTTCAGCATACAAAGAGGGTTTACAGACTGTCTGCATGCATCCCTTTACACACCGCTTTAATTGCCTCTTTCCACTTTCATAGCCTGCAGTAATCAACAAGAGTGAAATATTTTTCTTTATAAAAGTAGCCAGGGAATTGGTTTAGAAGAATAATGCCATGTTTCCTTCTGCTGTTAGATGCCAACATCTATAATCTTTGTCTTCAAAATCTTTTGAATTTATATATCAAGTCGACAGACTTCTTTTATGCATTTTTTGCAATGGGAATCAAGTTTTGCCTTTTCGTCCCCTCCTTTTTAAAATTGTATTTTAGTTTTAAAATAAGTATTGGAACCATCTGAGTCATAAACAGTAGGCAAATAACACTTCTTCATGATTGATTATGCAACATAACCTCAGGTAACTGTAGCATGGCCAGTTAATTGAAAATTGCTTTCCATTCAGAATTCACTCTGTGCTAGCCAATGATACTTATTTAATCTGGCTCATTTGACATTATATACTTTCAACATGCAAGCCCCTTGCTGACTTTAAAAAACAAAGCTATTATTCTCTATTCCACTTTTCAATAGTCCTTTTTAGTGTTTCTTTCTCCTATTTTATTAGCACTGCTTTACTTTTGAATTGCACTTATTCAGACAGATGGGGGAGACATCCCATTTTATCTTCGCTTCTTTATTTCCCTAAAGATTCTTCTTTATTTGAAATATAATAAAAGAACCAAAGTTCTTTCAAAAGAACTTTGACTGAACTGTTGTGGGGTAGGTGCTATAATCTGAAAAGGAACATTGTGTTGTCAGACCTGAAAAGTTCATGCTAGTGCCTGGGAATGAAGAAAAATGAACTGTGCAAAACAATCAAAGCAAGAAACAGACGTGGAAAAATTTGTGTATTTTGTATTATCAACTTTAAACACTTTATGGTGGCCTGGAGCAATTTTCAAGTTAACTGAGACCAAGTTATAGTCACAAAAAAAATGTCCTATTATTGTATGAAACAAGAAGATGGAATTCTTTAGGTTGCATTTCATCTTGGGACTTCCGATTAACTTGAGCAAGTGACAAGACACAGGGTGACATTTTCCTCTCAAATTTATCAGAGCTTCTTCCTGGAAATGCTGCTGCTATTAACCTTGTCATTGACAATTCTAACGATAGATGACATTTAAATATTTATGTGAACTGCAAGAATTTTGCATCTCATTTCTTCTTTCTGTCCTGTTTGTTGCATTGATGTGTTCTGTCTTTCATGTCTGCAAGCAGCAGCGTAAGCACCTTAGAGGCACAGCATTCATACCCTCAATATATAGTCATTCTCTAAGAGGCTGCACTCCTGCAATAATTTACAATAACTGTTGTTCAAATATTGAGATACTGGTTTTGATTTTCATTCAGCTTGCTGCTGACGACTGGCAGATCAGTATGCAAAGCAGGCAGCTCAGCTTGAGCGCTTGATTTAAGCTGAGCTGAATTTATGTCACAAGATTAGTGAAAGGAAATAAAACCTAAAATTCTGGTTCCTTCAACTGTCTCAGATGATTCACTGCAATATATAGGAAAAGAGAGACAGAAAATCATAATCTGGTTAGAGATTTGCATTTGATGGGAAGAGATAATAGCTGAAGAGCTCAAAGCAGTGATATTCACGTCAGACATTACATCCCTCTCACCCCAGGTAATCAAAGCCCGATGTAAAGTGGCTCATTACTGTGAATGTTATGATACTAAAGGTTGAGAAGAAAAAGTGTCAGGCTCCTTTTCCCAGGCATGACATGCTTCTGCTTTGAACAAAATATTTTGCTTTGTTTTTTTATGAGGTACATCATCTTGTCTCTCACACAGATGTGAGCTTCAGACATTCTGGTAAAATAGACAAAGTAAAAGATTGCAGTAATAAATATTTTACCTGATGGAAGATGAAAAAGTCTTTCCGTAAGCAAATCTGAAGATTTTTGCTCTACTTCTACATGAGCATTAAAAGTCTACACTAGGTGTCAGATTCTCCATGCTATTGTACCTGTCGTAAAATGAAGGAAAATTCTATAAACGGACTTTAGCTATCCCAAAGTCAGGAGACTTTGGAAACTACTAGAACGTTTCTCTGCCTGATAATATCAATCATATCTCTAGAGAAAGAGGTCCATGATAATTTTGGTTTTTTATTTTTTTTTTTATACGAAGAGGTCAAAACGTGTGTTTATTTTCAATATTTAGGACCAAAATTATGCACTGAAGAACAAAAAATCCTGCATTTACAAATTTAACCTAATCTCTGGCTACAAAACAAGAGTCCTGGTACATATATCATTATGATAAGAATCATCATCTTGAAGATATATTATTTTAGCTGCTGTAAATAGAATAAAACAACATGACGCGTACTGCTATATAAAAAGCATAGAAAATTTGAAATAATTTAAAACTATTTAAGAAAACTTCATTTCCTCTTAATTCTACCAGTTAGTAGTTCCAGTACCAGGAGTAACATACCCAGCAATAATCTATATTTACTGTTAATCTTACCATTTCTACAGTAAAAAAAGAATGCTCTCCTGACAGGTCTGAGCAGACTCCATATTGATTCTTTCAACAAAGTCTTTGTTACCTGAGGAAACTGGTAGTTCTTGAAGTTCTGTTCATTTCTCAGTAAGGGCCGAGGAACGATTCTGAGTCAGTGCTTTTGACATAAATCTCTTCTCATATCTGACTGACTGCATGTAAAGATCATGTTCTAGATTAAACAGACTTAAAGATAGAGAAACATGAACAAAGGCATATTTGTATTTCATTAGTGCATGGATACCCTTCTCCTTAACCTGGATTGCCTTATATGAAGTATTTATACATCCGGAGACCATAATTAGATACAGACAGAAGATAAGTATTTTAACACTTACTTACTCACTTGTGCAGCAAGATTTAAAAATAGCAGGCTGTTTGTTAACCACTGTAAAGTGTTCTGGCAAAGAAAAGCTTTGAGAGGAATTTTGCAATTGTATAAAGGTATTTCTACATAATAAAAGTGTCAGGAGCAATGTGAAGGACACTAAGCTGAGAACTTACTAAGAGTATAGTCTGAGGAGAGAGGAAAGCTCTTGACAATGAAAGGGGGATAGCAATTAGCACATAGAGACTGGAATAAATTGTTATATTTAATGGACCTTGACTAAAGTAATGGGAACAACTTCCTGCTCTTGCCTGACACTGTCTGAGGAGAGTCCTCTAAAATATCTGGCGGGCTGCATATTCCGTGCCGTAAACATCAACACCCGGGAAAACACATTCTTCTGCACTGTACCATGGATGTCCTACAGGTGGGGTGAACATGACTATGAGTGGATGTGTGCAAACTCTGAGTTTGGCTTCATCGCTGAATTTCCTTGGGGAAGTCATCTCATTTTGTTTCTCCCCTGTTCCATCACTGCACTGCTCTGCTTCTCTCCTTCCCCCATGCTGTAATTCTTTAGATAGCAAGTAGTTTGTTACAGAGGCTGTTGTTGGCTGATCACAAGCAATGTTTTCTTAGACCTTCACTTTACTCCTAACTCTGCTACATACTGTGTGGGTGACCTTGGGAAGTTGGATATAATTTTTGTCAGATGGAAATGATGATACCTGTTCCCTCTCTACAGTATGTTGAGATTGGTAATTGGCATATTAGTGTATTACTTAAACTATTAATATAGAGAAACTCCATCTTGTTTTGATAGGCTCTAGCCCTTTAAGACTTTTAGCTGACTATCCATCTTTTACAGCTATTAGCTCACCTCCTATAAAAGATACTCCAGAAATCATGGACCAAATATGACTAATGGACAGGTCAAACATCACAAGTACTTGGAAAGAGCTCAAAGGGCTTCAATTTCTTGTCCAATATAGTAAATATTTTGGGCACCCTGTATTTTCCTCTCAGCTCATCCCGTGAGACTGCGGTTTAATGGTAGCAGAATAAATGTTCCTAGATTAACTCTCTCCAATTTCAAGCTGCAATTATACTTACAGGATTCACAAATGCCACCATCACTCAAGAAAACAACAGTGAAAGAGCAGTATTTAAAAAGAATATCTTCAATGTTGACATGAGAATCTGAATCAGAGGAGACCTACACCCAAGTTAGAAAATGAACTACCGGGATTCAAAAAAAGACTGGCACATTTAAAGGGCAAATGGCCATTCCCACTGAAATAAATAAGTCAAAACACATAAATAATGTCAAAACAAGAAGAGGAATTTCAAAACAGTTTAAAAATTACTTTTGGGCAGTGAGTCTTTAAAATACGCTTTAACTTCCTTTGCACATTAATGACTGAACACCAATGCAATGCATTCAAATGCTGTTACTATACTATTGAAACTGGCAGTAAAATAAATGAAAAAAGCTCAATTTTATGCTTAATTTCAAGGCATTAAAGTGAATGTGATTTTTCACAGTACTTTCAGAAGAGACTTTGGTCCTTGTTGGTAAGAATCATAAATCATCTTCTGCACCAGAGCTCTGGAAAATGTTAACAGATCTAAACATTTTGGTCTCATACACTATAGCTCATTAAAAATGAAAATGCTTTAACTCAGTTTAATAAAAAAAAATTCCTGCAAACTGGAAGACATAAACTCAGATTGAAAACCAGTGAAGACAGGTATTTATTCAGCAATCAGTAAATACATTTAAACTTATTTGCATTTTTAGAGAGCATTAAAAGACTGGCATTCTCGTTATTCTAGCTATTTCATTATGCAGGATTGTCTATTTCTTTGTGTTTATAGTCAGGAAGAAATGCCAAGTAAGTAGTATTCGTAATCAAATATGGGATACAGAGAGTCTTATGCCTGCTCATTATTTTATCATAAACAGTATTTGCACACAAATATTGGATAAAAAGCATATTCCCACTTCAGAGCCTTGAATAAGAGTAGGTTTAGAAGAGCGAGAATATTTTACTTTTCCACTGAACTTTAATTTCTCAACATATAACTATCCTTACATATAGAAGTGTACCATAAAGCAAGTGAAAAGCAAAGTATAAGCCAGGAATTTTGACCAAAACCATGGGACCTTCATTGTTGGTGGTTTTAATACCATTTTCTCTGTTTTCAGAAAGAAAATATGGAAAAAAAATCTTCAGGATGAGTAAGTAGGGAATGAAGAAATGCCAAATCTAGCTGCTGGCAATAAAGATTTGTTTGCCACATGATATCACATTTGGTATGTGAGCAGGCTGGAAGTACTACAGAAACAACTGATAATCTTGTTGGTCTCTGACTTTTCAACTTTGCTTGCGCAGCTGTTTGTTTATTCTGCTATTTATGTCTTAACTGCTACTTGGAACATGCTCAAAATATGACAGAAATTCCCAGTAAAATAGCTTAAATCAGATGGACTGTCTTCCAGCCTTCCTTACTTAAAATGGGGAAAGAATCCTAGAAGTAATATATTTCAGAGGAGCCCACAAAATATTCGTCTAACCTCAGGTTAGGACAGGACTGGACCGGTCTGGTTTAGTTTAGGAGGGATTTTTTTTCTTCAAAGCACAATTCTTTCAGCCTGATTTCCATATGGGAAACATTTCTCAAGTTTGTTTTTTAAATGCAGGACCAAAGCCCTGTTCTTAATTTTAAGTCCTTTAATGAGCTCAAGTAAAATACATTTTCTATGCAGGCTATCCTTCTTTCATCACCCAGCTAGAATGAATTGGAGAAATTTGTTTTCAGACCCTTTCAGCATCTTGCCAGAGTAAGGACTGAGATACTGATCAAGTGATCTCTTCTGGAGGGATGCTACCTTATTTTCTCTATTCAATTGAGCAGTCTTAACATATACTTCGTGGTTTTTCAATCTCATGTTTTTTTCAATTTTTCATTCCAACACAATCACTGAAATATGAGTTTATATGTCTGGTTGAAATTAAGGACCCCATTTAAAGCAGTACCATGAAAAGCTAAGTTTTGCAGGAAACTATTTTTACCATCTCTTAAAATCAAGTATTGCAATAATAAGTTATTCCTGTGGACATGAGCTTCTAGGACTCTGAAAGACAAAGCTGTCCCACTTCTTCCTCCGCTTTTTTCTCTCATTCTTTTTCCTTTTCTTCATTTTCAATCCTTCTTTTCTTCTGGTTGAGTGAAAACTTCATACCCAGTTTCCAGTTGAGTGTCTGCGCTGATAATGATCTAACACAGCAGCAGCAAGAGTGGAACTCCAGCAATCTTAAAGAAAATTTAATCTAAGGAAATGTGTAACAGCACAAAAACTTCCAAGTTTTCAGTAGTTGTTCTTAAACCCCCACTCATAAGCAGGGAAATGGTGCTAGCTGTACGCAACAAGAAAAGCTGAGACAGAGGAACATGGGATCGCTGAAAACTTCTAAACTGAATTTTTAAAATGAATGTAGTTAGAATTTACGATGCCACCTGAGGAGGAAAAATCAGAAATCCTCATGTCTGAAAATGGTGGTGAAATTGCAGAGGTAACTAAAGTTCTTACCACCAAATTCTCCTTCCTGCAGCTCTGTCTCACCTGAGTCCAAGCTGAGATCTTTTGTTTTGCTTTGCTATTTAGTTTCTTGAAAAACTCAAAGGTATTCAAAATATACCTATGGTGTATCTGTGAAAATGAGCAAAAAAGCATCACCTACTTTTATGAGACTACCCTATTAATTAACAGGATAGAGAAATTACTTAGTTTGTGGTTCACCTGGATCAGATGTCAGGGGTAATTCACCCTGGGGACAGTCAACAACCCCACACAAGCTCTTAATGCTGAAGAGGTTCAAAATCATTAATCAGGAAACTATCCAAACTAGACATGATCTTGGCATCTGTGAGACACTTCACCTTTTCCTTGAAGTCTTTTTATTGTGCAGCAAAGAAATGAAGAGACACTACAAAAAGCCAGAAAACACAAGAACAGCAAAAGTCTTTAACAATGTTATGAGGAAATTTGCCTAAAAAGCATGAGTTGTGGATTCCTTTCCTTGTCCTAAGTAGTGTTTATGTATTAAATATTAAACAGCCAGTGAATAAAATAAACAAACATGCTAGGGAGCTGGGACTTGAATCTGTGACCTCATCTTCAAGGCAGAGAGCTTTCGTGTCAATGATGGCCCAGCTAATCTTAAACTCTTTTCTGCAGAAATTCAGGACACCCTGAAAGAGGAATGACTTCTAGCTTGCTATCTAAGAATCTTTCCTGGGAAATGGGTGATTTAGCAATATCCCAGGCCAACAAATCTCCCCTAGTGTGTAATCAAGGGCTTCTGTGCCCAGCTCAAGGCTGAACCTTGCTTGCTGAGTCAAGGACTCATGCCTTATGTCAAGTTAGAAGCAACCCACGAGTATCATCCAATCTCCTGCGCAGGACCATGCCCAAGAATCACACCACGTGCCTGAGAGCACTGTCCAAACACTTCTTGAGCTCTATCAGCCTTGGTGCTGTGACCACTTCCGTGAGGAGCCTGTTCCAGCGCCCAAACACTCTCTGGGTGAAAAACTATTTTCTAATATCCAGCCTAACCTCCCCTGACACTTCAGGTCATCCCCTCAGGTCTTGTCACTGGTTAACAGAGAGAAGAGATCAGTATCTGCCCCTCCTCTCCCCCTCATGAGGAAGTAACTGCAGTGAGGTCTCTCCTCAGTCTTCTCCAGCTGGAACAGACCAAGTGACCTCAGCAGCTCCTCACACAACTTCCCCTCAAGGCCCTTCACCATTCTCGTTCCCCTCCTTTGGACACTCTCTAATAGTTTAATGCCTTTCTTGTATTATGGCACCCAAAACTGCCCCCAGCACTCAAGGTGAGGCTGCCCCAGTGCAGAGCAGAGCAGGTCAATCCCCTCCCTTGCCCGGCTGGTGATGCTGTGCCTGATGCCCCCCAGGACAGGGTTGGCCCACCTGGCTGCCAGGGCACTGCTGACTCATGTTCAACTTGCCACTGACCAGGACCCTCAGGTCCCTTTCCATGTTACTGCTGTCCAGCACCTCATTCACCAGTCTTTAAAACTTTGGCCCCAGTGTGCCAATGAAGCAGCTTATCAAGTCCATGGCAAGCCACAACTCTTGTAGTGCAAGCTGTAGTGCAAAGATATCAAGACTGAAGTGGATCACGCCTTGACCTCATTGCTCTCCACGAGAAGCAGACTTCCTTTAACAGCAGGATATAAGTGAGCTGTGGGCTGGTGTACGTGCGTGCTTGGGTCAGGAGCAAGGCAGGGAATTCAGGGCCGGCTTTGACTCTTGCCACCATTTTCCTGCCAGACCTCTAAATCAGGGCAATATCCCTTTATTATTGCTTTTAATGAATATTAATGCTCTCTGAATCAGCTATATGAGCTGGGCTTTGCTAGCATACTGCAGAGCTGTCAGATATTCTGAAGAACACAAGTAACATATAGCTTTCTTACATTTGCCTGGAAAATCCTGGAGAAAATAAAACTCTTTTATTACTATTTGTTTGGATTTTACGTGTAAGAAGAAAACATCTGTCAAGCCGTAGAGGTTATTAACTGCTTAGTGCATTTTCTCTGTATGTCAACCACCGTGTTTTACTCTTCAGGGGAAGTGTACAGATTATGGCTAAGCATTATGGATCAGTCAGCTGACAAGTGGGATTTGACACAAGTTTGTAAATTCTTTAGAGTTGTTGGAGCCATATAATTTACATAAACTGAAGAGCATTTTTCAGGTTCAACTTTGTTTTGGCTGTGTTCTGTAGATTCCACATGCTTACTACGCTGCCCATTCGGATCTACTCAGCTCTCTATTAATAGTAATACCATGAACTTTGTACTTGCAGAAATCTCATAGCATTTTGGGGCCATAATAAAAGGGAAATTATAATTATATCTCTTGTTTATATGCCTACTACATGGCAGCAAAATGATCTCAGGCTTTAATGGATCTTGCCATTCCATCTTGTAGCATTTAATTATTGATAAGCAACTAGGTTTGAATTTGTGTTGGTGAGGTAAGGTGAAGGGCTGGTAGACAGGGTTTGCATAAAGTTTGTTTCCATTGGAAACTGGGTCCACCTGCTTTCTGCTTTCCCCTTGAACTACCCTAAAAGTCTAATATGTCGTTTGATGTAACCATGCAGGGAAAACAAGAAGTTTATGCAGAAAAAATAAAAAGTGCAGTTCCAAAAATTTGCCATTATGATTTGTTTTATTTTGATAGCATTGCATTTTCCCTGTAGCAGACCCACTGGGGAGATCCCATGTGTTACAGAAGATTAACTGTTCCTTTTAGTTTTCTTCAGTATAATTGTTGGCAAATCTTTTGTTAAGCCTAAAGAAAATTAGCTAAAACATACATTTTAAGACAGAACTTCTGTGACCATATACAACAAAGAGAAAAGATGTATCTAATATTGAATGCTATAATAATGTATTTTTTTTAAGAACTCTTAGAAAGTCTTAACATGGTCTTTCTGTCATTCCTGAAAGTAATGCATTCCAGAAAGTAATGTCATCTATTGCTTTATTCACCAATATCTGTGTACCTGAATTGATCATAGCTGGTCAGGAAATATTTTTTTCTTTTTATTTTCTCAAAAGGCAGAAATTTTGTTTCACTTTTCCATTTGATCAGATTTTTTGCTCTTAAAGTTCTTTTCTTAAAAAAAAAAAAATCATGTTTTGTCTTATGACCCTTTTGCTCTTTTTCACAAGAAAAACACATTTGCAACTCAGTTAATATGAAACAAATAATCATTTCCATCAAAGAAGACACATATTCTCTGATCCTTGTCTCTCATGCAGTTCCAAAAGAAAGAGAGTCAACGTTACTGGTACAGTGGCAAAAACTGTCTGAAGCATACCTCTACTACCTCTTCCAAGTCCTTCAAGCCAGCAGGTTTTTGAGATGCTTTTTTTCTTCAGCAAGTGTCTTGTTGGTGTCCAAAGCTGTCTGCACCCGCTTTAGTAGTTTCTCAACAGACATTTGTCATTTATATGGTATATCACTTTTCTTTGAATTTGAGGATTGCATTATATTTTCTAAACTACTTGTAACCCTCAAACTCTTTTGTTTATTTTTTGTATAACCTTTCTAAGGATATAAAAATTCTTACAAATAATGAAAAATCCTCTTTTAATTTCACTGTTGTTTATCTAGCTCACAAAAGATGAGGAGATGAATTTTAAACTCATACAAGGAGACAGAGGGATGATGAATTATGGAGTTCACTTCTTATAATGAAACATTTTCAAATGCAGAGATAGAGCTTGAATTTACTGGCTAGGGAAATTAAGCACAGCTATGAGTTGATTCTCCTTTATACTACTTTACAGCTTTGGAAAATTGTTCAAGATACTGAGGAAATTAGTCACTTCTGACGTTCAGAAGAGATTTCCTTTTTTGAAAACTTCATCATTCTGTATATATTGTTGAAGGCATACAAGGTGTTTGAGAAGAAGCTTACAGGCAGCAGGCCAACATCTCCTGAGATAACCTGCCAGAAACTGGTATCTAATTGGTGAATTAAACCGTTTCTCGTTTATTAGTGTCGTCTTCTATTATATGTTCATTCATCCCCCATTTTAAATCAGGGCTATGTCAAATAACAGCAACTTTGCTTGTTACAGAGAAATCAACTTAAGACTATGAGGAAATGGATTTCTTTTCTTAAGAGAAAAAAATGTTCTTTGCTATTTCCGTGTCTGGAAAAAGTGGTTAGAAAGGAAACAGTGATAGATTATTTTCCAAGTCTCCTACTGCTAGAGGAAAACAGGAATTGTTTGTATTTCCAGCAAATATTTATGCTGGATATTAATAACTTTTTTTTTCTTAGCTTTCTGTTGAAACTGTGGTACAACAGCTACCTAGAAAGATTGTGTTACCTGTTTCATTGGATGTGTTTAAGTGGCTAATTCAAAATAAGTAACCCATAGCACAGTACTAAGACTGTGGGAAGATTTCTAATAGCAAAAATGCAAAGTGAGTGCAGGGCTATGAGGAAGAGCCCCTTAGGTCTCGCTGTACGCAGAGGAAAACAGCAAATGAGCTGATCACCCAAACCCCATCCCATCATAATGCATTCATGCCAGATGGACTTTAGGAATGAGTTTGGGGTCAGGGAGGCAAACAGATTAGTGACCAAAACCAAAGTGAGTTGAGGAGACAAGTTGAAAAGTAGCATCCAAAAGTTGTACGTCACCTTGAACAAGCCATAGCAGAATTTACAAGCAAGTTAGGCAATGAATCAGCAAATGGGACCCTAGTGGGATTTTCAGAAGCACTTAGAGGCAAAGAGCCTAATTTTTCATCTGAAATTAGAGTCTGAGGTGCTTTAAAAATTTCACTTGGGCTATGTGTGTTCACAGCGATGGTGTTACCTTAAAAATATGAGCCCTGAGCTGCGTACTCTTCTCCAAAATGGAATAAAACCAGTAGCTTCTGCCTTGCAGGCAGCCTCTAAAGAAAATGTCGGTAAAAAAGGACTCCAGGATTCTCAAGTACTGTGTTATGAAAGCTACAAAAGCAGGAAAAATATCACTCTCGTTCCTGGTGTTCATGTACAAGTGTGGGCCCTAAAGCTTGGCTCTGCTCCTGGCAGGCCATGGAGGCATATTAATTCAATCAAAATGAAAAGGACATTTCAGCAAGAAGACTCAAGAGCCACAGCTACTCTTGACCTGAATTTAAGGTCCAGTTCCTGCTATGAACTGTGAGGATTTTGATGTGATCTAAAATTGTGATGGAGTTTGGGATTTGAATAAAATATCTGACTTCAGGTATTTATGTGTGGGTGCTTGCGCATGAGCTGGTGTTTTGTGGTCAGTGGACACCCAGTCAATACTGTCAGTGGAGCCTGGAAATCTGTCCTGCTCACCCAAATAAGAAAGATGCCTAAATTTAAGTACCAGTTGCTGTTTGAGATGTCTTCATCTTCCAAAATGTCCTCTAAGGGCTGGCAGAAATGCACGAGACCTAGGGGAGTTTGCCTGCCCTGGATACCCTCACAGGGTCTGAAGTGGCACTGTTCAGCTGTGTTTAGGCTATGTTATCTTAGATACATCTGTAAACTAAAGACACTGTGCTGGGAGCCTAAACTTCTCTCGACATGTGGAAATCCCCATCCAGAGAATAACTGTCTTACATAGCTATATTTTGGGTAGATAATTCCTTGATGGTTTCAGCTACAGCACTTATACCAATCTACAGCTCTGAATAGCGATTGACAAAAACATACCCTTCCATCTCAGAGGAAAGGTCTGGTTATCAAAGGTGATTCTTTTCTATACCCTGTACATTATCAGTCGATCTCTAGCCTGAGAGTACAGTCCTAGTTCTGTTGAAAATTTTAATGCATTTACTGCTTTTCTAAGATTGTGCAAACCTGAGACTTTTATTGAGTCTTCTGCTCTTCACAGAAGCAGTTAAAATGTCAGATACTTCTGTACAGAAAAAAGGAATATATGATTTATGGCAATTATTTTCACATTTTCCTTTTCATTATTTTCTTTGCTGACACAATCTGATTGCCAGGAGCAGGAAAGGACGGAGACTTTAACTGAAATAACTATCATAGAGCACTGGTTAGTGGGTAGCAGAGCACAGTTTTGTATTCTTAATTTTCTCCTTCCTGACAGAAGTATCTGAAATCTCTGCTATGTGTTCTCTTTTAGCACCCTGCCTAGGTATATGTCAAAGGCAATCATCACCATTTTTGTTCCATTTCTTCAGAACTTCCGGGGGAACATTTTGGTGCTTAATAGACTGACTCTGAACATCCCTTATTCCTCATACTTTTGCCTCTTTTAGTTTCCATAAACATTCCTCCGGGGCGGCAGAAGCAGCAATCAGCCAGTCTTGGATACGTGTGCAACTATTAAAGGCCCTTCGGAGAGAGAAGCTTGGGAAGACTCCCTTTTGTTTGACCCTTGGGCCTTTCATTTGTACTGCAGTGAATGTAGTAATCTGGGATACTTTATTGGTGATCCAGAGAGCACAGGTGTTCCTTCTTTCCTTTATCTCTGTAGCTATTTTGCTTAGCATTTTTCCAGGCTGGATGCAAAGCCATTCTCAATCAGCTCTATTTGTCCCTACCATTACCGAAAACTGTATGTGCCACACTGACATGTCTGGTAGCAGTAACTGGTTGATTGATTTGTTTGCTGTAGAACAAGATTATTTTGTTTATGCTGAACATCTGTGTCTCAATTTTCCCAAAGGAAAAGAAGGAAAAACAGAGGGAACGGCAAGAAAAGGAGTTGCAGAAATCTTATGAGGACCCCTGCAGACTCATATCCTCATTGCAAGGAGCAGGGAAGAGAGGGTGCCCCAGGGGCCAGGAGAGTCTTTATTCTTAGAGTCCAGGGGTGAAGATGATGGTGATGGACAGGGGCGGGCGCGCTGTGCCAAATGCATTGGGAATTCCAGCAAGAGGGACAGGACTGGGAGGCTGGTGACAAGCACAGCTTGCATACTTGGGGTTATGCACATGGAGGGCTCTGAAGGTGTTTGTCCATGTGCTACCTGGCACATGGAAGAAGCTTGCTCTTGTCAAAACATGACTATGTGGATCAGGACTGTCCTGCAGTGACTTGCTCCACACAAATATCCTCAGAAAGTCCTGAAAAGCTTGCTAAAACTTTTGACTGAAGATGCAGAGAAGAGCAGGTTTGAGGAGTAGAAGGTAGGAGATATTTTAATTTGTGTTGCACTCCAGTGAGCAGTCTTCCATAAAGACTTAGTTAAGTACTAAATAATACTTTATTTTTAGGACAGCTTCTCTTTTTTTCACATACATTGAGACAAGCCTTTGAGTAAAGGGCAGGGCAGAGTCACCACCACACAACTAATATTCCATATTTTGAGATGATGGGAGGAAAAAAGAGTGTGTTCAGAGATTTCAGGGAAAATATTGATTTAGGACTGGAAGTACTGTTGGATATTTAGTGTTCCTGTGGAATAGGTAACATCACAGTCTCCTCTAAAGGTCTCTATAGAGATAACCACTCAATAAGATTGTTGCACCCAGTTAATGGGAATTCTCGATCATCTGCATCTTTTCTTGCACTTAAATTTGCTGAGCCCCTGATTTCAGCGCTGCAATTATAGCGTCATTTTTCTCCTGTGCTCCTCCGGCCTTGCAAGGGACGTCTAATATTTCTATCATGCTAACCTGTTGAATCTGCTTAATATGTAAGAGGAAAGACCATTTAAATAACAAGACTAGTGGATGATAAATGTGTCCTTTAACATCTCCAGTCACTTTTCACAAGTATCCAAGTGGGCTATGTCAGCCTGTTCTGTTTCTGCAGTACATTCAAAGGCATCTAGTGTGTACAGGCATGAACACTAATCCCATTTGTTTAGGAGAGGTCAGATTGAAATGAATTCAAGTCAAATGACCAGAATTTTGTTTCTAAGAGGAGAAAATTAATAGGGGTAATATTACTTAAAAATATTTCTTTGTAGAATATAAACAGATAAAAAAAATCCCAGGTCTATATGAGGCTGTGTTGCCAACTTTTGATGCCTTATAGGATGAAAGGCTTGAATTTCCATGGGCTCTTCAGATCTCATGGTCAGGCCAGTATTTTACCTTCTTGTGAGCTTCAGCATTCTGCTTCGTGTAAGCTCCATCTTTTAGGTGATGAGATTGACTTTCAGTTAGCTACTCAAAAAACAGAAGAAAAAACAGAAGCATCCATCAAACCTGTACATTCTGTTTGAGGGAAAGACAATGGAAAGTGAGGTTCTGCAGCACAGCAAGATGCAAGTGTCTTTATAGAGTTGTCTCTTATGTCTCTATATTTTTTAGCTGTAGCATTTGAAGTTCAGGAGCACATTCCCCATTAGGGAAATGCTTCATCTCACATAAAACAGTGCTTCAGGGTTAGGTGTTCATCCTAAGCTTGGCATGTACCTCCACATGGTAACTTGGCATACCAGTGAGCACAAGTGATTGGGAAGCAGTTGATTGTTTCCCAGAGTTTCTGAACTCTTTGTAGTAGTTTTAGAGAGAACTAGATGGCAGGATTTCACTAGATGTCTAAATTCATGTAGCTGAGTTAGGCAGAAGAAATCCCATTCCAACGCTGCCCATCTCACTGTAACAGTGGAGATAAACTGGCAATTTAATGGTGAAAATGTCTTGAAGTCTTAGGCTAAAGACAGACTCAGAAGGTCAGTGGTTATCTTAGCATTAATTCCAAAGCCAGGACATGTTTCCAGATTGTAGATAACACTGTGTGACAGTCAAAGATAAATTATGATAATTTAATAACAACTGCCTTAAGTGGACTACCAACCCCAAAATATTCGTTAATGTATCAAATGAACTGCATCTGTCAAAAATATGAGTGGGCCATCATTCAAACTCCTGCTCCAGTTCCAGGACTGCAGAGAGCCTGGGAGAACCACGAAAAAGACAGTGCAGTCCCCGATGTTGTTCCAGAAAAAATTGACCCGTCTTACTGAAAACATTTTAAAAATAACTTCAGGATACGTAGGAAAAATAATCATGTCGATTGTGCTGGCAATAGCACTTAGGATAGTCTAGACAGATTCAACATGATAAAACCTTGGTTAGTTGGAAAGTTTAAATCATAAAGAATTTTCAGTGAGATAAATGTACAGTTTTCTTTTGAAAGTGAAAAACAAGTAAGTTTCCCAGCCTGGTCTGTAATACACAATTGTTACCTGTAGGGTAATGCCAGGTCAGTCGATCATATTAAGTTTGACTTGGATTATATTTAGCCTTCACACTGACATTTGGCATAGATTTATTTTTAAGACTAAGGTCAAGTTCTAGTGTAATAATCTATGCTTTCTCTGTGAGTATTTATGAACATGATTTAATTCCCCCAGTTCTGTTTTTCACTGAGTAAAACTCCCCAAACTATTAATCTCATACTCAAGACAAAGGCTTTAAAAACTAAAAAGTATGCCTGCAGTTATGATGTCTCTTTAAAATAGCAAAGGAAGCAGCCAGAAGATTAACTTGGGGATAGGCATACTGTTTATGGCATACGAAACATTCCTCCTCCTGGTGCAAAAATGCTTGAAAGGGTTTGCCATTTGATTAGTGCTTCAAAATGAGAAGAGCTGCAGGGAAAGAAAAGAATCATGTGCAACTGCAGTCTGTCTTCAAATTTAATCTGTTTTGGTAACACATACAGTATTAAACCCACTGTTGGCTGTAATTTTTCATGCTAAATATGTCTTGCTTAGTGACCTCTGTCACTTCTCAGAACCCTGATCAACAGTTTTCAGGTATTGAGAGTTCCAATATACAGGACAGCTTGTTCTAGAGCAACTACTACTTTTCAGTCTTGCATCAGTTGGAATACTGAACTGTGTTATGTGTCATATTTGATTCAAGAAATTCTAGAAAGTGCAAATCTTAGAAGGAAAATAAATAGTATGGAATTCTCACCTGCCATTACTTTCAGTGAAATTTAGGAAGAGATTTATGGATGTTCAAAAGACCAGATTTATAAGACAGAGTAATGGTATGACATAGAATATAGCATTTAGTCATAATGTTAATTTTATTAGTGAAGTGCTTCATAATTTGTAGTAAAAAGGCTTAGTGAAGGACAATCTGGACAGCTAATGGCACTATTTCCAATAAAGGGAGTGAAATAAAAACCTAGGGCATTTTTTGTTCTCCAAGTATGCTACAAGGTTATGCAATAGACTGCAGGGAAAGGGATGGAGATAATGAAAAAGATACCAGCGAAAAATCAGCAGATGGAGATTGCTCTAAAATGCTAAATGAAAAACTTGTATTTAAAGTAATGAGTATTTTATGATGAGAGATTCCACCATGATCAATTTAATAGTTTTAAAATATTAAAATGCAATGAGACTAGGGAAGGCAAAAGTGATTTAAATATAAACCTATTGATTATAAACCTAAATGCAGAGGTTTTGTGCAGTCAGTTCAGAGACAGAGAAGGATAAGGAACAAGAACATAGTCAGAGGTCTTTAAAATGATTGCTTTTGATCTAAACACTTAACCAAAAATGCAGGAACTTAAGGGTTGTGCCAATTGTTCAGGATGATTCTTTGATGTTAATTGGGAAAGAAATGGTAAGCCCCTTTTCATCTGAACTCACTGTGAATGAATCAATAGAGTATCTTAGTGAAGTGAGTACACTACTACAGGGTCTTTTTAGTCAAGACTAGCCCCCAAATCCCCCTTCTTTACCCAGTGTAAGTTTCTAGGGCTTGTTCAGGTTATAGTGTTAATTTTTGTTTATTGCTATTCCTCGTCACTCTTTGCACTATAGGATCAGGAAGCATTTTGCCTCCTGGAAAATGTCTGGTTTCTCCTCTGCTTTGGTCCCCAAGTTTATGCATAAATGCCTTTTCTGGCTTTGATTGAACCACATTAGCAACCTGCAATATCATCTGCACAGACCAAAGCAGAGGAGTACTGCATTTCACCGATTTGAAATAGTTTTTGCCAAGCCATAACCTTGATATAAGATCAACTTTATTTTATTGGAGTTGCTCATTCCTACTGCCTAGGTTTTTTTATCCCTAGAAGTACGTCTTTCTCAATCAGGGCAAAAAAAAAAAAAAAGTTAAACTTTCTTGACTGATGGATTGATGATGGACTTCTCAAGAGCAAAGGGAAGCTTTCTATTTCAGTGTCAAATGCCATGAATTTCCAGATCTGCAGTATAATAAATCCAGCATGTGGCAAGTAGAGTTTCACTGTGTGCTTAGAGGCAAGAACACGGCTGGATGCTTTGCTAAATCAAAACTCAAGGTATTTGTGAACCAAAACATTCTGTGCTTGAAGGAACAGAATAGACCATTTTTATTCTAAATGTTTGTACAGTTTGAAAAGTGTTATTGCATTAGCCCTGTCAGCATTACTTACTTTGTTGGCTGGTCATTTCTGTACTATTTTTGCAGCAGTTTCCAGTTCATGCCCTACAAGAACTTGCAAAGTAAATCTTGTGGTAATTTTATGCCATCCTGAGGTTCTGTGCACTTGCTTTAGTGCATTTGTTTTAGAAACCTGCAATTTCTAAGTAAATATTAGACTTTTGATTTTCTTAACTTACCCAATTAATGTGCGCTTGGCCTATACAGCATCCTTTCAACTTTTAGTGCTTAAGTGATCAAAAATAGCAGAGATTGACCATGATACAGGAAAACTGTAATAACAAAGAGCGACATTCACCTCCAGGTAGCAAGCCTTTGTCCAGAAATTATATTTTTAGTGTAAGCAATGCCACAAGCCCTTCGGCCCTGTCAGTTAAGTTGGGCAGACACGCCTTACAGATTTGCCATTGCTCTGGTACTCAGCTCTGCAACCTGGACCATTCCAACTGTTTGTGAGGATGAGACCTGAGTGTGACCATAGACCGGTGTGTCCTAGTTTGTTTTGAAAGGAACTCTGAATATATGGGCTGGGAAAATCTATGGACTTTTCTAATAAGTCTAATAGGTCCATGGCCATCTCATAAGGTGTGCCTGTCCAGTGGTGCAAATGTACTGATTGAATCTAATGAGAATCACACTGCTATGTTCAGTGGGGATATTAGATAAAATGGTATTGGCATTTGCCACCTCCACAGGAAACAGCATATCAAAAGTAGTATATTCACTGCTGCTCCTGGGCACTGTTGAGGAGTCGACAGCTGTGAGAGCACAATCAGCTCCTGTGAAAGATCAGTGAACCAGTGCCACTCACACAGGCTTGGTAGCACAGCTTGTGAGAAAAGCAGGGAGGCCTGCAGGGTGGTGGAGGCTTGCCAGTGCTGTGCCTGGGTGAGTGCCATGGGCTACAAGGGTGCAGCACGGGCTGAATGAGCCATTCTGCTCTGGGACCTGGGGGTGCTGTTGTGCCCTGCGTGGGTTAGAGAGCTCCATGGCTGGAGTGACTCAATCAGGCACAGCAGCAGCCCAGTTGTGGGTGCTCTGAAACCAGCTCAGCACATGAAGTCCATCTTGTTCTCTTTGTGCTCCTGCAGTTGAACAATGCTGAGCTGGCTCGTGCTGGCTCAGACAGACCTGGCTCTGCAAACTTCAGCTGTGACTGAAGTGATGCACCTGACAGCGTTGGGTTAATGGCTGGATGTGATGATCTTAGAGGTCTTTTCCAAACTTAGGGATTCCATAATATTATACCTGACCATTCTGACTAGTCTTGAGGACATAGAAAAATATTCTGATACTATAAAAATCAAAGAGATATTGCCTTTAACTTCTTTATGACTTCATGGCCAGAAAACTTCATACATACATTGATACTAATGTCAGTTTTCCCAGACTGCAACAAAAACAAAAGCTGAGAAAGACTGCCTGTTTGCAGCATTAAGCTAATGCTTAGTCTGTGGTACTTATTTCTTGAGAGTGATTTTACTGGAACTTTTTTTGAATTGTATCAATCATTTGTAATGTGTTACTGGAATGTGGTTAGACCTTCTACAGAAGTAACTTAAACTTATTTGTTTTCTTTCCCTTTAGAATTTTTCCAATAAAAGAAGAGCTAACCAAAAAAACATTACCTGATTATTTGAAAACCATTGTAGTCTCAGACACAATAGGAAGAATTTTTTTAAATGACAATTTACAACTTATAAGAATATAAATTTTTTAGTGATGTTTTTGCAAAAGAAAAATCCACTGAGCTGTAATCAGTCAGCTAAAATGCTGTTTTATGAAAAACAAATTTTTCAGGCACTAGTCTTTTATAGACTGCTGTATATCTGATATGTGTAGGCTTACTGAACCCAGAAAAAGTGTGGCTTTTTTATACATCTTTCTGGTTAGAAAACCTATCATTTCAAGACAGTTTCTTTTGAAAGCTATTTTCATTGAAATAAAATGAATAGGTTAATAGCCCCTTCAGACTTTTTTCATGGAATACCAAATTACACTGGAAAGGTAAATTCTGTACATGTAGGGCCACTATCTCATTTGACTATGGGAAGGCTGGAAATGGATGAAGTATTTGCTTATGGCATCCCTGCTGGTCTGATTTTGTTACCGTGTTAACAGTGTTTTACCTTTTAAAGCAGAAAATGAAGTAAAAATTCCTGTTTCAAATGCACAGCAACAGAGACTTCCTCACTGGCATCATCCTTCAATAACAGCAGTGTAAGTCAGCAGCTCTGTGTGCAGACTCCAAGCCAAAGTGAGAGGTAATCCAGGACCTGTGAATCACAGTTCTCAAGTTTTTCAACTTGAGCTTTAACAACTTGTTCTTCCTCTCTTAAAGCACCTTCTTTGTGTGTGATTGCTTTATGAGATGTACTATTTCTCTTCGACCTTTGAAAAATCATTTTCTTCCCCATGGAAATTTTTCTATTTGAAAGAAAACTATATAATAGCACTCAGTCAAGTCAATCTTTTTTCCTTCCCCCCTCCCCTTTTTTTGATCAAACACTAATTGAAGACAGCGACAGTGAAAATACTTGAAGTATTGTTTCCATCTTTGCAATCAGAACATTCTTAAAAACAGCTCCAGATTCAGAGAAACTGTTTTCTCTGTTTATGTTTTATCTCTGTTATTTCTGTTTATGTTTTATCTGGACTCTGAAATGAAATACAAAGTAATAGCTTGCTTAGGAAGACATTGAAACCCATATATTAAGCAGTAATGTTCATATTCCACAAGATTATTTCCATTTTCTTAGCAAAGATAAATATTTTCCTGTGTCAACATTAATAAGAACAACAGAAGAAATGGCAACAAGCTCAAAACTATTTTATGATCAAATACCAAACAAGTAATGTAATAACCCAATTCCAAAGGAAGCAGCTCTGTTTGAAGCAACTATTACACCCCAATGTTTGCAGCTGTAATGGTATTTGTGTGATACATAAAAGAAAAACCATCAGAAATCAAATTCTTGCTTTCTTTTGTCGCCCACAACAGAATCTAGGCCCTTTGCTACAAATTTTGCTATGTAATTTTGTGCATCTATTTGCTTGTATCTCACACGTATTTAAGAATTATGTCTTAATTTGATTGAGTAGTGCTCACTCAAAATTTTTTTCTCATTTCTCATTTTCTTATGATAGGAGAATATCTCTCATAAGTACTTCTCTTTTTTGACAATAGGCTTGCAGTTTCTCTTTACTGTATTTTAAATGACTGGTAAATGTAAATGTTTAACAGTGTGTTAGCATTTCTCCTGTGACGATGTATTTTAAAATAAATTTACTATGGCAAACAAGAAAATCAAAGGAAACTATTCAATTGTTTTTCCTGTCTCTCAAGAAGCAAAGACTTTCCAAGTGAATCACTGTTTTCATAGCTACTGGTATATATGAAATTTATATTTGGAATCAAACATCCTAAACACACATTTTAGGAGTAACTTCTTTATTTTTAAAAATTTTCTTTCCTTTTAGCATATACCCTAAACTTATGTACTCTAAAATTTTAGGTCATAATCAATAAAAGCTTAAAAAGTACCTAGTCCCTTTGAAGTAGAAAACATATTTTGAAATTGTCCATGCACTTCCAGATAAGGAAAATCTTAGACTTGGTGGGCTGAGCATTGTGCAGAAAGGTTTACTGGATGTTAATTTAAAACCAGAAGTTGAACTCACAAAGAAAGACTTTCTACATTTTCATTATGGCCTCCTAAATTGTACTCCTTCCATCAAGGTTACACAGTTTATTAAATATTCATAAAACAGAGAACAAAAAAAAAATTCTAATTGCAAGTAAGTGCAGTTGATGTAGATTGCATTATTTATGATTCCATTTGTTAAACTAAGACAATAGAAATTGATGAAAGACATTAAGTGGACCAAAATTTAAGGTAAATTTAGCACAGAATAGTTTTTTCCTCTGTATTCTCTGATGGATATAAGTTCTTTGCTTGTACAATGTGTGTCAAAAAGACTTATTTTTTCTGTCTTAATAAAATCATCATTGCTGTATAATATACTAAGTTTTTAGTGTCACTAGGAAAAAAAAAATAACCTTCCTGTATTTAGGGAGAAGTTCTTAATGTCAGACAACAAGGAGTTTATTATATTGACAAGCCCAAGCCTCTGAATTCCAAAATTAGGCCACTACCTTGCATGCTGGGAAGAGAGGGAAGCTCCTTTTTGCTGAGAGCCTGAGTTGCAAATAGACACGAGTGGTCTCAAATCAGTGGCAACTCAATGACACTTGGCAATAACAATGTGGGATAAAACTGCTCAGTTCGTTTGGTTAAACCAGATCATGATCAAAATGGTTTATTGATTTATTCAGAACGTTTAATCAGCAATCAGTGAACAATAGATTTAATATTTATATCAACAACGCAACAGAAAAGCCCCAACATTAGACAACTACAAAACGTAAATTAACACCTACAGTTTTTGAAACATCCAAAGCCATCATTTTTGCTAGGAGTCTACAGGCAGTAGAAGCTGGTTGGTAAAGGCAAGGAAGGTAAAGGGAGACCTCTTTCCCTCAGAAGGAGCCAAATTTCTTCTGCTGCCCTGAGCAGGACAAGGTTAGGAATAACCTGATGTCGGTGTGAGTTATGCTGTTGGCTGAAGAGCTCCAAGATTTCACCAGAACCCCATGTATTGGGAGCATTTCTCTTCTTGACCTCACAGATAAGGTATTCAGTTCCTTGACACAACTCTGCACATGAAGGGGAAGATTTTAAAATGTTTCAGAAAACCCTAACCTGTGGTCCCATTGGTTGATTAAATACCCATTCCCTTACATTCTGAATTTTTTATTTCACATTTATCCTAGGCTAGTTATGTTTCCTGAGTGGTGCACTGTACATCTGAGACATGACTACCTAGCTAACGCTAGACTAAGATTATTACTTTCAATTTCCTATTCCAATGTGTAAACCTGTAATTAAAATAATCACACAAAATTTCTTCTTCTTTTGCAACCCTTGAATTCCCATGACTAAAAATTTTAAGAGCTTCTAATTAAGAAAGATATTATACTCACTGAGACTAATGAGACATGCTGCTGAGGGCTGCTACAGAGATAGCACTTGAACTGAAACCCTTCATGAATGTTAATTTGTCCTATGATATGAAGATTGAACATTTATATCATGCAGGGTTTCTTATTGACTGGTGGAATTACTAAAAAAACTGTTGAGATTATCATATGGGTCCTGAGCCTACTGCATTTTGTCACACTGAGTGGCAGGCTCTGTACAGACTTCTCCAGTCAATGCTGGGTGTTGTAAGACATGAACTGACCTTTGCCTTTCATATGCTGCTGAATAGAGCCATGACATGACCAGAAAGTAATTACAGTGAGGCTACTACATTCCCCTTTATGTGGGAAGGGTTTGATCTGCAAGGTGAAAAAAGGAGATGGACAGACACTACATTATATGTGGCATGTCTGGAAGGGACAGGCCTGGAAAGACTTCAGGATACCTAAGTGCTGGGGAATCTATTGTCAAGCCAAGATATCAGGTAGTGAGATTTTGGAGTCCCATTTTGGTCATGTAGATGCTTTAAGACATACCAACTGAGCATACTTCATTTTGCTCTTTCATAATCTCCTCCAGCATACAGTTAGAAGCAGCTGCTAGTGGCATTCAGTGATCCACAGAGTCATGTCCTTCCCCTTACGACAGCAAACCATTAAGTTTAGGGGATTCAGAGCTGGGAACCACCTTCAATTAAACTTTGGATGATGAAAAAGGATAAATTTGGCTTAAAAGATATATACAGTATAAAAAAGCTGTACAGTAGATATTGGGATTAAAAGTTCCACTTAAAAAGATTTAACCAGAACCTGCTTTCTGGACTGGATTCTAAGTGAAAAGTCTGTATTCCATTCTGTTAATTTCACAAGTTTACAGCATATTGCAGAAAGAATTATTTCAGTTTCACAAGTTTACTCTGTATTCTAATACAGAAAGAATTACAACATCTTATATTGATATTTTTTTAGCGTTTTTTTTCATGACAACTCACAATTCTCTTTTAAATGATTGTAACACATTTTGAAGTCATGTAAATATAGGATAACTTTTTAAACTACAAGGTAGCTAAATCATAGATGTTTGCAGCAATGACCATACTGTCTTGGATAAACAGAATAATGCTGAACCAGACTGAATACCCAGCACAGATGAGGGTCTCTTTAAGGGTTAGCTGAAGTTTGGGGAAGGTGTTTTCATTTTGGATAGGTGTTTTTAATTACTGTCAAAGAAATATTGACTCTCATAGTATTAATAATAATTTATTTGATCAGACACAACCGAGTTTGGATTGCCACTTCAATTACGCAAATGGAAATATAGGGTACTAAAGCCCTGTTTCGTCTCCAGTACAATAAAATGCTTGTGGTGATCAGACTAAAATGGGACTCAATAAACTTAGAGGTTTTTTCCAACCTAGGGGATTCTGAGAAATGTTTGGCGTATGCTCGTGTTTTCCTATATCCGAAACTTTTCCAAGAAGAGTTCTGTCATTCAGATCATTGTGTTCATTTTCAGTCGAGTGTATTTGGATTGGCTTTACCTGTTACCTGTTGTTAATTGTATTAGTATTTCTCTTTGGCTGCATCTATACTAGCAAAACAACAGTGTTGGGACCTGTTTTTGGTACGGAACCCAGCTGGCACCTTTTGACCACATGTACACCATTTATCTTTTCCACTCTCAGAGGTGTATGGCTCCATCCAGACTACCTCTTGGGGATATTTCCTAAAAAGCACTAATTTCCAAATTATTTCTAAGTTTCTTGGGATAGTGCTTCAAGGCAGGAGCCAAATGTGTGGAAAGACTGCTCCAGACACTTCAGAAAAGGGATGCTCAAGTTCCATCACCTGTGCTTGCTACCCACCATAATTAATTTATTTGTACGTGTCTTTATACCATAAAGCATGTCACTTATATCCAAGCCTTCAAGGTCAAAAACCTCCTAACCGAATTTGAAAGGAAACACAGCACTGTAAAGACAAACAGACAATAACCTTTCTGTGTCCCTTCATCTGGAAATGTAAACGGAAGTCAGGATTCGCAAGTGCTACTGCAATACAACCAGCAGTAATGTTATCCTGGATGGTAATCCTTGCTTCAATAAAACTTATAAAAATACACCTCCTTGTTGAAAGCTGACACTTTATTATAGACCCATTAGTGACAGGAGCAAGTCTCATGTGTGGCTGTGGCACGACACAAATTCTCTGTGGGTCCCAATATCAGTCTCATTCTGCCAATTTTATTTTTCTAGCATACTCCAGGAAGGATTATGCAATTATGTTGCTCTTTTTTTATAGCCTTTTTTTTTTTTCCCCAGCTACAGTTTTTTAGCAAGGGTCAGTTTGTGCAGCCACTGCAGGAATTCAGGAATTCAGAAATATTGCACTGCCATGGAATATTTTCGTAATGAACTTCTTCTCATCTGACTTTTGAATAGGCTTTAAGGAAGATTATATGAACTTTCAATGACAAAGAAACTCTATAATTGTCATTTGGTTCATCCTGTAGCTAAAAGTATAACAATTGAGCTAATAAAATTCAAATGGACTGTTTTGGTGAGAAAAGTAGCTTGTCAAAATGTAAACTTATCATGGGAGCATGTTCATTGTGTTCTAATGTTGAAGGAGAAAGTGTTATAAATGTAAGAAGGAGATTATTTCTGCTTTTAAAGCACTCCCACCCAAATTTAAAAACAATTAAATGAGACCGTTTTCCCCTATTCTGGGTCTGAAAAATGATTTCTTTTTTTTAATCTTGTAACAAATATGCTAATGTATAATACATTTTTAAATTGAATTTCAATATATATTAAACTCTTATGTTTCTGCAATGATGTGAAATAAAAGGCAAGTTAAGAATTTTCTGTGGAGTAAGTTTTTTGAAGTCTGAGCCCTGTTGCACAGTTCTATGTGCCCTTGCTGATGAGCTCAGAGTGCACATCACCCCTTCCCCCCCGAGGCACTGCCACTGGGATTACTGTTTTGGCAGATTTTACCTTGTGGATTAGGATTGCCCAGCATCAGCCCTTTGTGTATTCTCCGCTCGGAGTCAATTGAATTAAAATGTAAGTCCTGGAATATACCACATGACAGAATTGCATGAGACATGTTTACATTAACCGTTTTCCATGTGGGTGGCTGCTGAGATGCAATTAGAAGGAATTCAGATGTGTGCTGGCAGTTCCCTAGGTATGCCTGGCTGTGCCTCTCAGCCAGCTGGGTGCTCCTATAGCCACTGGAGAGGGATGCTCTCAGAGGGGAGGCATCATGGGCTAATGCCACATGCCAGCTGCTGGGATTTTAAATGCACCAGCGTATTTTACATCTGTTTCTGTTTTAAAATACAACTGAGATTTTTCAGAGGTGTATATTCCTATATATATGAATACATATATATATATGGGAATATACAGGGTAGTATAGGAACTGATGCCAAGAAGTTTACTGTTATCTTCTGAATATTCTCCGTTATTAGAAAAATGTCCAGAATACTGTGGTTGTAGTCAAAATACTGTGGGTGGTTTTTTTTTTCTTTCAGCTGTTCCTCACAATTTCATTATACCCTCCCTCTTAGGAGCTTAGTTTATATATCTGTATTATTTCTCAAAATCAATATATTGGTAAATAAATGTCAGGAGTCTTCAATGGAATGGAAATGATGGTGCTAAGCATATTATGGTGAGTGGGTCTATTTCATCCATTTATACCAGCTAATTCCACTCAGCTGGTGGTAATGAGCCAGTGGAAAGGAACCATAAGCACCTCCTAAAGACTGTTCTTAGATGGGCCAAAGACACTTAAAGTGAAAGCTGATCTGAGTCATCACAGGCTCACACGATGCCTAAGCCTGATCCAATAAAAGGAATAAGAATGGGTGGCCGTGGCTGGAGAAGACATTGGCCTCACCTGTAGCAACCTGCACAAAATCTGATTCAGTGTGAAGACCTGGGTCTGCATGACCTACGTCTGGGATGCAGACATTGCTTGTTTTGGAACAAAACATTCAAGATGTTTTTGAATGTTCCACAGATTTGGTTAAACATTTATGTTATGGTAATTTCTAAAATATAATTAATGTGATAGATGTACCAAGGAAAACTTATCTAGCTGATACTAAAGCTGGCCAAATTTCAGTAATCATCACCTAAGAGCAAAAAATAAATGCTCAGGTAGATAAAAACCCAGTAAACAGTTAAACTTTTTTTCTTGCTGAGGATTATCTTCTGCTACTAACTGCTGATTTATCCTATGATCCTACATTCAGGGATATTCTGTGTTCAAATATGCAAAGAATGTCACTGCAACTGATGACTCTGCACAGCATTCAGAAAACTCTGCCACAGTTTTTAAAATCCTTTTCATTCCCTGCAGTGTATGTGCCACGTCTTTCAACTGCTGGCTATAAAACACTGCTACCATCTGATGAGGCACTTGAGGGAGCCTGAAAAGAGAGTGATTGTCTTATCCAAACAGATGTTTTAAAAGCTAAGAAGGCAAATTGCACCTGCAACTCTGTTTTGAGAGTCAAAGTCGGCATTTAGTCCAGCATTCTGCAATGAAATTTTAGCATTCTCTCTTCAGCCTTCCAAAGATTCCTCTCCATCTCATAAGACAGAAAAGATAGAAGATCATGCATATACGCCTTAACAGAAAAATTTTAATAACCAAGGACAGAAGCAGCACAACTACATTTAATTGAAAAAAGGTTTATTTCTACTGCACCAACATAATTTTTCTGAATTTGAAAAAATACTCATAGGAGTGAAGCTTCAGAGAAATGAAGACCCAGAGATGATGAACATTAAAATGATATAACATGATATCCTAGCTCATCTAAACAGAAAAACAATATCACTCTCACATTCAGTTGATGATCTTAAAGCAGTGGAGACACACAAAGTCAGAAGCCAGAAAGAGGGGGAGTTTTTACAAAGGGGGCTGTTAGGGCTGACATACTGCCTCTGCATTTCAAGGGTCATTAACTTACTATCAAATAGAGTGGAGCACCTGCCTTGACATCTGGCTTTTCAAATCTATCTCTAATGACCAGAGAAACTGTATTTAAATTCTGCATCTACTGATAGGGGTTTTTTAAGGGGTGTGCCCCAAGGATATTTATCATATCTTAAAAAAAAAAATTGCATTTTATTGCTTCTACATCCACCAAAAACTTTATTGTTAAAAAGCAGATTTTGCCAAAACCAGTATAAATTTCCATGCCAGTCATCTTGATTTTACAACCTGAATTTTTCTTTTTCTAATTATAAAGGAAAGGTCTATAATTATAGATTGTCAACAAAATGAGATTATTAGAAGTCATATACACAAAATGATGTCGCTAAATCTTAAGACACAAAAAAATTCTGTACCAGCCTTCTTCAACTTCTATAAACTGTGGAACTAACATTTATAAACAACAATGTAACATGGAGTCTAATTTAGGCATTTAAGACGAGCCAAAATTCCCGGTATAGTAAAAGGACAAGAGTACATGCCTTTGAATGCCTCAGAGGAGATCCTGTCTGCCTACCTTAAATATAATGAGGGAACTTGATTTAATATTTAATCTTTCTTCAATACAATCTTGGCCTCTGAATTCAATATACAGTGAAAATGACACACAAAAAATCTGGTTCACTGGAGAATCACATCAACAGTTTCATACTTGTTTAATAGATACTGACACAATCTAGAAGAGTTTCACCCTTGTCTGGTGAATTTAGGAGAATTTTCTGGAAGCAATAACAAGTATGAGTTCAAGAGGAGGACATATCTGAACATGAAAAAATAGAATATGGTTACAGCATAATTCACTTCTCTCAGCTGGGAGGTTTTGAAAAGAAGTACTTGGTAAGCACAGCATAGGCCTATCTGTGGTTGTGTCACTAGTTAATGTTAGAGGTGGCTGAATCATTTTAGGAGGGAATTATATTTTTACTTACTTGTTAGCAGATACTGTTAGGTAACAATATGATATTACTGGCATAGCACTTTGTTGTGTTATACTTCTATTTTTTTGTCTTATTTTTTATCTAGCTTCATGAAATTACGCTTCTGCTAGTGATAGATTTTGCAGTGGAACATAGCCAGTGCACATCGTTATGTTATTTCATGAAAAATTTCATATCGAAATTGCATATTACCATTGCCCTAGTATTCTAATTGCATGGTCCACTAGACTCCAATATCCTGCAGCATGGAGCATTAGTCAGCACAGAAAAAAACAAACATTCAGTTGCTCAGTATAAAGTTAAGAATACAGTCACTAATGTTTATAAAACAATGATTTCCTTGCAGTTGGGTGAAAGTTGCATTTTTCTGTGGACTGTAAAGTTTCTTTGAGATTTGTATCATGGAGCATACGTCTTTTCACATAGAAGATAGTTTTTGTGGATTAATGTGGGTTTAGAGATTAAGAATTTTTTTATGCAATTGTAACATCTTTTATTCTTTTGATGGATCTAAACCTTTCACATGTATATGCATGTCACTAAAGACAGGCATGGACTATTGCATCCTCCATGTCTTGGTCATGGCAAAGTAGAATATTCAGTAGAATGCAGATTGCCCTGCAGCTTCTGGTTACCAAGTTTCAATAGTATCTCTCGAACAAGGATGAATTTTTCCATATGTTTAATTTCTGGGTTATTGCTTCTTCCACAGGATTTAATGATGTGGTTCTGGTTGATTTCTGAAGAAGGTAAGTCAGACCAAGTTTGATAGCTGATTCAGAACGCCTTAAAACCGGGACGCATTATGGAACTTGAGATGATACAAATCTATGCCCGAGCTTATCAGCCACGTTTCTTTGTTGCAGACTTCATCCTTTTACACTTTTCAGGTACTAAAAGACTGAGAAATTGAATTCTATCTCAAGCTACTGAAAGGCAAAGAGGGACAACAACTTGCTCAAAACTATCATTTTCAGGCTGAAGTCCTGCAGATCTGCAACAATACGATGCACTTGTAAAACAATAGGATGCACTAACTGTTGCAGCTGAATGGAAACACTTCGCCAACATCCCTCAATTTGCTAAAGTCATGGACCTAGAGAGTGACTTGTCAGAAGTCCTCTTAGCTTATACATAAAGGTGAGCGTAGCTATGTGTGACTGTGTCCTGGATATGTGAAAACTGGCATGAAACTGGAAATGAAATGGATGTTTTCACCTGCCAGCTCAGGAACAGCCCTGCACATATTTATGCTGTTTCCGGACTTGTTTGTTCTCTGCTGGTGTCTCTGGACTTATTAATTTGAGTCTATTTCTTGGTCATTTCTGCGTTGTGGGACACAAATGGTCTTTAATAACTTGCCTGATTGACTGGAGGTGAGTTCTAAATGACAGGTTAATGGTTTTGGAATACCACAGACATACAAGACTCATTCTATCCCCACCCTCTGCCAAATTTTCACATGCTAGCCATTTTTCTACATAAGTGCCTACTTTTAATGTCATTCAGATACAGCTAATTCAAGACTATGTAGATACTCTCAGAAAAAGATGTAAAAGAAGTAAGAAACATTGCAATTATGAGGAGAAATATGGAAAAACCGTCTTCTGAATATTGCCTTCAAGGAGTGTTGGATACCTCCAGCCAGTGGGAGTTCACAAACACACAGAAACTATGACATTTTCATGGTATTACCACAGCTAAGACCTGTATATGATTGGGCTCATGGTAGATGACAAAACAATAGTCTCCATGTAAGTGGAAATGTTGTCTAGACCCAGTGCATGCCCATATAGCGAGGTTCATGAGAAGGAATAAACAGAAAAAGTCTCATCCAGGCTAAATCCGGCAAAAAAGTTAAGATCACACTCTGCTGCAGTTCAACTCATTGTTGTATTTGCTATCCAGTAGTTAGAATTTTTTTCTATTCCTATTGGTTTTCTACAGTTTCTCTATGATTTCAAGCTGTACGAGAGCTCTGTTTTGAAAAGGGGACTTTGGAAAACGACATTGAAAACCAACCAATCAAAAAATCTCCACCAGCCCAAACAAGCAAACATTCAGTCTCAATCATTCCCCAGCTTGCTTTACCATGAGGCCATGAAAACACCTGTACTGGCACAGGGAGAGGCCAGTGACGTGGCCAGGCAGATTCTCTTGACACTGTTAGCTCTTATTAGTTCGAAAGCACCACAGTTATGGCCCTGGATTTAGGAGGTTATAGAAAGGAGCACTCAATGAAAACTTTGAATGTACAAGAGCTTTCATTTTCAGAACAATTCCTAAATTTTAGGATGTTTGTAGGTCTCTCCACAAATGCATATGCTTTTAATGGGATGTGTGTTGCTAGGTCAGTAAGTCAGCTAAGTTCTTGCAAATTTTCCTTTTTGATAGAATTTACAAATAAATAAACATATCAGCATTCTTCTGAAAATAAGGTGCAACACTATGCTGAAGGCTTTCATGTGTTTGAAGTTCTGGAACTGAAAAAACATTTTTTCTGAAGGAACTGATTTCTGTTGTCATCTGTTCTCATAATGATCTGTGTGAAATGAAAGATGCAATTAGCCAAGCATAAGGAAAATCAAATTGCCATAATCAGAAACCAATCCTGAATGCTGCAAATTTTCCAGACAGCAATCAAAATGAATGTGAAGGGCAGAGACAAAAGAAGTTCCAGTGTTAAAAAGGAGAAGCAGTAAACGAATTTGAGTGAAGCTGTCAGTTATTGGCTATGATCATGCAAAACAGAAAGGAATTCTTTTTACCTCTGATTTTTCTGATATTCTGTATGTGACAGGTTATGAGGAATGACAGTAAAATGAGCACCTTATATGGAGAAATACACAGATTTCTGATTAGTATTAGTAAATTTTTTTTGAGCTTTAAGGCTGCGTGACTCAGGAATTTCAATTGAAGTTGAGAATGTGTGGCATGCTCTGTTCAAATCAAGAAGGATGTAAGATTTCTTTTACTCAGTTGCATTTGTGATTAGTGCAAAGAGGCAGGTGACTTTCTGAAAGCAAGTTGCTGATTTCAGTTTGGAAATCCATGAATAATCAGGCAAATCATCCAGGCTGAAGTCCATCTTGAAGGGGAGTTAAGTCCAAAACCAAAGAGGTCATTTCATAGCTTCCTAGATTTCAAAGAAGGCAAGAGATTTCCTAGTGGAAAAGAATTCCATCGAGGAGTGTATATCATGCTCTTTCGTATAACATATCCACACACTTGACTATGGAAACCAATGGCTCTCATGTTCAAATCAGCATTTTGGCATTCAAAGGATATTACCAAAAACACCTACACCTAGCAACTAGATGTAGGACTTTGCCAGAGCATAGAGGAGGTAGCCAATGCCTCTTGTACCAGATGAGTGCTCAAAAACTCAACATTTCCTTGAAGACATTAAGTTCTTGGGAACCTCTGTTTGAGTGAAAGCCCCACAGCAGCAGTTCCATAACTCTCTTGGGCTGATACCATTTGTATCCTGAGAGCAAATGCAGCTCACCAAGCCAGCATTACCAACCTGCTGGTGCTTTCCAGTGTCCTCCTGGTAGCCGGGAATCTTGAAATCATTGCTGTGGACAGCTGAAGCAGAGGTTCAGCCAAGTTTTCCAATTTCCTTATTTATGTGAAATATCAATACAGGGAAGTGTCCTCTTCTTGGACTCTCCTCCAGCAGTCTCTACTTTTCTGCTTTTGTAATAAACTTTGCTATCAGAGGCTATTTAAAAATTTAACCCCAGAGCTCTGTAATCTTTCTTTCCCATCCCAGTCCTATCTGTACTACTTGGAAGGGAAGGTCACAGTGACAGTGCTTCAGCAGCTGAGGTGCACTCTGTGGATGTGGGGCACCTGGGATCAAATATGCGGAACACAATTCAGTTTGAAATTAAGTGAGCCTTTAGAACAACCTGGCTGATGATTTCTGAAAGGATATAGCTTGACTACTTAAGCAATGTGTACAGAACAGAGAGATTTTTAAAAACCTAATTTGTGTCTCTGCCATTAGCTTCGTCTTTTTATGAAAAATTCTCTTTGAGCACATTCCCATCCCTGCTCCAGAAGAGTAATATTGTTCCCAGATTTTAGACACTAAGGGAAGTATATTGATTATCATTTCTCACATTCTCTGTAATAGTTTAAGATTTAAAAAAATCCCCAAATATCTGTGATTGAAATGGAACATATTTAGAAAACCACTTACAAATTTAACTTAATTTTCAGTAAAATAAGACCTCCGTGTCTCCTGGTAACTTTATTAAATAGCCTCACTACTAAAATATCACACCTGAATTTACACAGCTTCAGCTGAACACCTTCACCAGATTTTCCAGGTATTTTCTGGATGGAAGCCTTCTCAGCAATCAAGCTTCTGAATGTCAGTGATGCTAATTCTCATTAGTCATGTATGTGAATGACTCGTTCCTGAACCTTCTCAAATTTCTCTACTTCCTGCTTGAATTGCAGATACAAGATGTAAAACAAGTACTTCAATCAGAGCTCTGTCAGTCTCTAAACAGAGTTACACTCGCTAGTTCCACTTCATATTTTCCTACATATACTTGCAAGAATGTATTTGTTTTTTGCTCCCATCACTGGCAAATGGTTAAGGCTCACCCAGGCCTTAACAAGAGAAATTCACATTCTAGACAAAGTCTAAATTGTAAGTGCCATCATATGCAATTTAATACTTGGCCCTTTTGAAAATGGACCATGAAAGAGTAATTCTGCCTATTATTTACATCTCTATCTCACAGATCTTATGATTTCCAGTAATGATTTTTTCATTTGTTCTGGGCTAAGGATAAAACTAAATCATCATCTTAGGGAAGATTCAGTCCTCATTGCTCCGCCTGGAGAAGAGAAGGTTGTGTGGCAACCTTCCAGTATCTGAAAGTGCCTGCAAAGAAACCAGAGAGGGACTCTGTGTCAGGAACTGTAGTGATAGGAGAAGGAGTAATGGGTACAAATTGCAAAAGGGGAAATTTGATTTAGATATTAGGAAGAATTTTTACTGTGAGTGTGGTAGGACACTTGAACAAGTTGCTGTAGGAGATTGTGGGTGCCCCACCCCTGGCAGTGTTCAGAGCCAAGGTGGATGAGGCCTTGAGCAATCCGATCTAATGGGAGGTGTTCATGCCCGTGGCAGGGGGGATTGGATGATCTTTAAGGTCCATTCCAACCCTTTCACATCATATGATTCTCATCAGCAAGCACTAGGCATGCATTTAGTTATGGATAATTCCATTTAAAATTACACAGCAAAAAGCACTTGCTAACTAAATAGCAATACAGTTTTGGGGTTTTTTTCTTACTCTAAACACTGCATGGTAACAAAGCCTTATTTGCTGATAAAAATTTTTGTTTTCAACCTTTGTTTAAGAAATTTACAACTCTAAGCAAGTCATCGCCATCTGGCTTGCTGCCAAAAGGCCCTGGAGGGACTCTTCTATTCTCCTATCAATAACAGTGAAAGACTATTTAATAATATTAATAACCCTGTCAGTGAGCACTACTGACTATGTATATAATAACTATATAAAGATGGCTTATACCTTCCCCTTTTCTGAATACTCAAACCAGAAAGGACCTGAATTGTATCTTGCCAAGTAGCCAGGTTTTAGGTAGTCATGTCTTGAAATGCATTCACTCAGTTTTCTGTGTGTTAACCAGGGAGCTTGGAGTAGCTTTAAGTGCCCAAATATCCAATAGGAAGAGGGTCAGTGAAAACACAGATGTAGAAAACAGATGAAGATTGAATCTGAAATGTTCATTGTCTTCTAGACTTTGGTACTATTCACAATTTCGAGATAGGTATCTTGTGAAATTTGGAATGACCTCAAGTTGGGACAGGATGCGGAAGGGATATCCTATTCCTCTTCAAAATCTGTGCGACTCTACAAATGTCAAAGGCCTACAGGAAGAAAAAGCCAGAGGAAATATGTCCACAGCTCATCTTAAGGTGTGCATTAGGAAACACGAGAATGGTATGTAGTCTCCAAAGTATGCTTAGGTGTTTGACATTAAATAGCTCTTCAAGAAAGAGTCCACAAATTCCCAGTCTTTATTCTGGCTTGGGATAGGTGGATGCAGACAGTGTGGGCTGAATTTCCTGCTTTACCTTCTCCAGAGCAGGACTTTGAAGGTGGCCCTGCAAAGGGTGCTCAGTTGGTGTTCTATGTTCCTCACGGCACAGAGCAGTGAGGTTGCAGATGGGGACTCTCGTGGATGTAGGCATATACGTGGTCATCTTCATGTTCTTCTTAAACATTTGGCTCTCTCGCTGTCTCAGACTAGTGGTGTTTCTGCATTCTGCTTAGATCAAATACAAGAAGTCTTTGATAATAAGGGGGTCTTTAGTTGTTGCTCTTAAATAAGAAAAAGAGAACACTGATATAATCAGAATAAATGTATGGGTGCCACATAAATGTACTACTTATAAATGATAGGATGTGAAAAGACCAAATCTACAAGATCTTTGCAAGCGACACAAAAGACAGCTTGGTGATAAGCTTTGCTGATGGTTTTAATAGAATCATAGAATGGTTTGTATTGGCAGAGACTTTAAATATCATCTAGTTTCAATCTCTCTGCCATGGGCAGGGAACCTTCCACTTGACCAGCTTACTCAAAACCAGAAACTACATTCCAAGTAGAGCACAGCACTGCACCAGTATTGCTCCTTCTACACTTTTCTAATCTTGTTTGGTTTTTTTTCCCTTCTACAATGGCAAAATTCCTTCACTTGAATCATCTGAAATAAAGGAAAAGTCAATAGGTCACATTACAAGTAATGGGAGCATTGATTTTGTTATATAATTCCCAAACTGAATTAGCAACGAAACAGAAATATCCCTGGCATGGTGGCACGGGTGAGTGTATAACTCACTGAGGCAGAGAATATGCTGATGGCATAAACTCCTGAAGTTCCTCAAAGGTCATGTAGCTCACAATGGATATTTTTTTCCTCTTGATTTTTTTTCTGTTGCACAGCCCATCTCAGAAAGAATGCCTTGATAGTCAGAGATGCTAAAGTCATGTGAATCCAGCTATCAAATCTCCATTTGAAGAAGTAAATCTGTTCCATCTTGTAACCATACCTCTCAGACAAGACAGCTTTTGTGGGCTTGTGTTGGTTTAACACAAACAGAAGATCAGTAACTCTACCCCATGTTTTAGGCCAGCGCAACCCAAGAATTGTGCAATGCCAGTGGTTCTGCACAATGGCTTCTCTGGATCTCTCTCTCTCTCTCAAGGGATGCATCTCACTGAACTTGACTATATAAAATTTTGTTTACTGATCTCAATAACTCCTTTGAACTCTACCATCACTGTGAGAGACATATTTACAAAGAACAATTCCTCTGACCAATCAGAGATTTGGGTTAGGATATGATGAGTCATTATCTAAATGTGCATATTTGGCTCTGTTGACTGGAGAGGGACTGCAGACAACTAAATTAACGTCTTAGCATTATTTGCAAAAGTTAGATAAAAGCCAACACAAATCAGGTTTTTATTCCCTCTCATGTAACTATTATTACAATTTTAATATTTTATTAATTCTAGGAAAATATTGGACAATTTCTTAATGCCAGGAATAGTAAAATTCTATATTGTAAAATTTTAAAAGCTTATAATTCCTATAATCAGGTTTTCTTTTAATTAAATTTTTCTAGCTTGCTTGAAAAAATAAAAATGAAATAATAAAAAATAAAAGAGAGGTATGGGTTTCCTTTACAGAGAGCAATGGAAGGCTGCCAGCACCATACATTCATCCAGTACTCTCAAACTTAATATCCATTTCCCCTTCAATTTGCCCAATGCTGAAGTAAAACTTACTAGTTTGTAGTTCTGGATTATTGCCAAAGCAGTTCTTAAGCACAGCATTTTCCATCCTTCAACACTCCCTGATAATAGCAGATTAAAGGAAGGTTTTGTTTTTCTTACCTTGGAACTTTCTGAGGTCTTTCATCCGGCTTTCAAAGCTTGGAGCTGTTAATCAATTTGGTTTAGCACTTCACTGCTAACCTTGCCTGTATATTACTTGTACATGTCTGAAGAATATATCTCATCAGTGCACCCTGAGAGTAAACCCAGCATAAAGAAATTCCTGCATTGCTTTATACTTCCCTCTGTTGAGTAGCCATCATAAAGGAGGCAAAGTGAAAGTAAGGTCAATGGAAAAGCTTTTCATCTGTAAAAAATTAAGGATATTTTTTTAAAACATTCACAAGAGTGGTCTTTAAGTTGAACATTGGTACTAAGAGAAAATATCTAACTTTATAACAACTTTGTGAAAACATCAGCTTAATGCTCATTAAGATTCAGCCAAGTAAATGGATCAGTAGGTATTTTAGAAAAGGAATAGAGAAGAAACCAGCAACTTTTATCACTGTAGAAATACATCGCATTATCACATCTTAAATACTACACATAATCTGGTTTTCTTGTCTCCGAAAGTCTATTAAAAAAACCCCAGAGAGGATCATAAAGATGACTAAAAGCATAGACTGAGACTGGAAAGAAGCTGTCTGGGGGAGGCAGAGATAACGACAGCATATAATAAAAGTCTCTTCAGATTTTATAGGTCCTGATTATTATGCAGAAAATTAAGAAAGGCTTAGTAGATTCAGCTGATTCCATCAGGTGATGGGTTCAAAACCAACAGAAGTAGATGCTGCTCCATATTGTATATAGTTTAGGTGCTAATTCCTTCTCATGGAATATTATAGGTGCTAAGTTTTACATGAGTTCATCAAACATCTTGAAAATCCTATGAGATTTATTGGATATAATGGTACAGAAAGCAGGTTTTCTGGCTCAGGATGTCCCTGAGTCACAAATTGCTGGAGGCTGGGAAGAAGCTTTGGGTAAGGTGCAGACTTGCTGTGTCCTGAGACTCCTCTGTTGTTGGGCACTGTCGACAAAAAGCCAATAGTTGTATCCTATATCTGAGAGTTTGCAACTTTTTCCCCCAGGTACAAACAACATGGTTATTTATTACACACAGCTTTTCTATTTCTGTATCAGAAAAGCATAACAGAAAATATTGATTGCTTTCCCCCTCCACCCGCTCCTCAGATGGCTTTTAATTTGCAACTTACATTTTAATTTTTCAATCTTTTAGCTGAGCTACTGTTCCATTATTTTTTCTAGTAAGGACATCCACTTGACTTGGGACTTTTTTTATACTTGGACCCCAATCATCCTTTCCCCCACCCCCAATCATCCCCCACCAGTCTGTATTTTTTGCTTTCTTACGTCAAAAAATGTTTTCCTAACTGTGTTTTAACGGAGAGAAAATAAAGCAGTTTGCCGATACATTTGCTCTGTTTGCACAGCAGAACTCAAAAGTTGTCTGCAGGTTTTTATAAATTAAAGATTATGTGATTCAACAGGAATGATTCTATCCTAAAACTGTTCAAAGCTTTTGTTTTAATGCCTCATAAAAGAACATTCATTTAAAACAAAACCCCACCAATCAAAATGCACATAGACTCCAGCTGAAGGGTTGGGTTTTTAAGGATATTTTTTTCATTCTCCGTGAGATTATTTTCAGATCTAATTAGTGAAATTGATATCAGCTCGTTTTACTAAATTTCTTCTCCTTAAAATTACCTTCCACATTATGCAATTAAGGATTTTCTTAAGGTGTAATGTAGTAAAGTGCTAAGTATTCACACTCTTTAATAAAGAGATGTGCCATGGATTTTTCAGGATGTACTTAGTAGGGAAATAATTTCAGCTGCTAAGATATTACTTGGGAAAAGTTAATGTAAGTTATTTTTGAGGGAAAGTGGAAAAGCACTTAGAATTTTAATTTTTTAAAAAAATGTGTGGTTTTGAGCTCATAATGCCAAGAATATTAAAATAATTTCTTAGACTTTCTTGATTGATAATACACTTTTGTGGAAATTGATCTTCAAGATCATAGCAACATGGGATAATTCAGTTTGAGAGGGACCTTCTGGAGGTCTCTATTCCAACCTTCTGCTGAAAGCATGGTCACTTATGAGGTCAGACTACATTCTTCAGGTATTTATCCAGTCAGGTGTTGAAAACCTCCAAAGATGCATAACCTCATTAGTACCAATGCTTGACTATGCTTGTGGGATTTTTTCCTTATATTCAGTTTGAACTTTTCCTGGTTCAGCTCCCGAGATATTGCCTCTGTCTCTTGCCATACACCATTGTGATCAGTCTGGCCCCATAACCACCTCCAAGTTACTGATTATTTGCTGTTATGTCTTCCAAAGCCATCTCTTCTGCAGACTGAATAAACTTAGTTCCCCTAGCCTCCCTTCACAAGCCAGCTGCTCAATCCCCTGACCACTTGGTGGCTCTGTTTTTCTACAAAGGTTTGATTAAATATGTCCAAATTTCATGAATGCTTTAAGAACCATATTTATTCAGTCTCATATTAATAAGTAAGTTTAAAAATTCACATTATCTGTGGCAGTAGCCAGCAGATAAAAATTACAATGCATATCAAGGAAAGCAGTATTTTAAAAGTAATTAAAATGAGCAAGACAGCTTATGATCATCTTTATACTTTTTTCTGTTTCTCTGAACAAAATCCATACCCATCTCAAACTCTGCCTCAGCACCCTCTTTTTCCTTCATACCTTCCTGTACTGACATCAAGCTCGAATAAACACTACACATCTCACTACTGCATTGCCTTCCATTTGCTACAAATGTCTGAGTTCCACCTTAGGCGTGTGCAGAGGAGCTTAATCTTAAGTCACATCGTTGTACTACCAAAAATAAAAGGGTTGTCTGGAGTGGTGCCAGCTGTGTTCATCCATGCAGTCATCATTACTCAGTTCAGTTGTGAAGAACTACAGCTTCCATGCGCTGCAAAACCCCATGTGAAGTCCTGAGGACCTGATGTGGATCTTGCATATCCACCCTAACGTGGATTTGCTGCTATAAAAACATAAGCAGGCTGAATGTTCTGAATACAGCCACATGTAATTGAAATTACACTTAAAACTTCAGGGGGAAATTATTTTAACCTGAGGAGAAACATGAATGTCGTCATACCCAATCTCTGTGGAACACAGTATATGTTTATTGCACTGCATTTCCAACCAGATTGTAAGTCATAGGTTGCCTCTGTGAGCCTGCCACAATTGTAAAGACAATTACTCCTGACTCAATATTTGGTTAAAATTTGAACTTCAAGCTGTCTTGCATGAGATCAAGATGGATGAAGTCTGCATTTCAGACTCACCAAATTGGATGTATGACACTTTCATGACTCCTTCTCACCTATTCTTTTTCCTTTTTTTAAGACAGCATACTGCTAGGCCTAGCTATACAACAACCTAACATAGTATGAATCTCAGTGCAGCAATATTAGTGCTACAATAATAATCTGAACTTACAGGAGTACCTCAATAATTTTTTTATTAATAATGTATCTTTTGCCAGTTATACCTTAAAAGTCTGAGTTACATCTTCCCCATTTGTCAGGGAAATGGCCACAATACCACGGAATAAGGAAATTGCTCCTTTTACTAGGGATGTTCAGAAATTTCAGGACAATAGATTTGAACAGAAAATAGTATTTACTTAAATCAAAAGTATAACTAAGAAAGATCAGGTTTTTATTTTTTAACATTCTTGTTCTCCTGTTGTATATGAAGTCCATAGTTTGACCTACACCAGCCAAAGAGCCTGGGGCTGATGCAAGGTGATCCCTTGTATAAAGCTATTGCTATGCACACTGGCAGGTGTGTGGTTCATGTGACCTAGTAGTCTTCCAAATAATCGTAGGCATGTAGAATGATTTGAGTTGGAAAGTGCCTCTGGGAATTATCTGGTCTAATTTGCTGGTCAGAGTGGGTTTCTCAGTGTCTTGTCCATGCCTGATGCTCTAGCATGGTCTAGGGGTAACATAGAATGGTCTGGGGGTAACGTAGTCAGCAGAGCCAACCTGTTGAGAAGATAAGAGAATTTAGTGATACAGATACAAACCACTCACATCTGGTTGGCTCACTGCCAAAGACAGTCCCTGCACAATTTTGTTTACAAAGTCTTTTTGTCCAGTCAGCTTTATCTTCAATAAAAAATTTGTGCCAGTTCCGAAAGTAATTGGTCTCACCTGTCTTAGACATATATCTGATAACACTTTCTTCCTCATCTTGCCTTGCTTTCCCCCTGTGATATCAAACTAATTTGATTAGTGTGCCAGGAAAGGATAAACTGGTGAAGCTACCTCTTCAGAACAGGCCACTTAATATCTATGATTTTATCAAGCAGTGGCACATCACTATCACTTGGAATAAAAGTCCAGGAAAAAAGTATGCATAGTTTCTGGAGAGGTCTCTGTTAAGCTCTAGCTAACCCTGAGAAAAATTCACCAGCCCAAGCCATGCAAACTTCCTTTCAATACATCAGAAAGCACATCTTGCAGGATTTAGTGTCCAACGACATTCTTGTGATCTAAAGACTGTTCTGAGAGTTTATTTTCCCAATGTGACCTTTTTCATTACAGTAGACCAAAAGAAAAATAACCTTGCTATGTATTTCAACTACATTTTGATTTATTTCTTTAACAGTTTATTTCTTTCTGCAAAATGCCACTACATCAACAAGATAAGGGAGGAAAAAAGTTTACAAATCAGCAAATTATCCAGAGATAAAATTCTCTCTTGTATATATTGTATAACTGATTAACACACATTTAATGAATACATTGGTTTTTTCTTACTGGATTATAAAAAAGAAACCATGTGTCTTTCAATATCAAAAACATACCGTAAAATCCAAATTAAATGCATACAGCACAGTCCCCAAAGGGAAATTCTTCATGAGAATATCATCTAAAGTTTGCATCAACAGATGGAACAGCATGATAACGTTAACACTGTCAATACAAGCAGTATATTTTCCTGACAGGTTGAAAATACTAAAGTTGCTACAGGTTGATAAAGGTGAAAAAAAAGTAAGACAAATAATGTCATGTCCTTAAGTCTAAGTATTCAGAGCATAAAGGGGTCTGAATGCTGTAACAAACAAGGTATAGAGTTCAAAAGTTCTGCTCATCCATTTATTTTTTAAAATATCACAGCACTTTAAAATGTCCCTGAAATATTGAAATTGAATACATTCTTTATTTCCCAGTCCTTTTGTGTAACCTAGTCATTCATCCCTCGCACACTTTTCACACAATGCAGGATTGAATTATGTAGGATTGCTGTGGGATTTTTTGGAAACTGAAATTATAATGAATTGTAGAAAAACTTTGAACAAACTCATAGAGCAGAAATTCAGAAAAAAATATTCTGAGTGTCGTTTTCAGGTCAAGAAATTCTTAAATTGTTGTTTGCTAGAAGCTGGAAAGTAAATACTGAGAGGAAGTAAATGCTCCATGCCCTTATTCTATGCTTTCTCTTTAGGCATCCCTAAGTTATTGATGTTCATGGATTCTCAGTTGTCTGTTATCTTCAGTGATGCCCTCTATTATTTAATTAAGCAAGACAAAGTGTTGAGTCCTGCCTCTCGATCACAGCAACCCCTTGCAGTGCAACAGGCTGGGGCAGAGTGGCTGGAAAACTGCCCAGCAGATAAGGACCTGGAGGTTTTGGTCAATAGCCGGCACCAGGATTGTGCCCTGGTGGCCAAGAAAGGACCAGGGAAGTGATTTTCCCCCTGTACTCAGTGATCTTGGAGGTCTTTTCCAGCTTTAATGATCCTATGATTCTATATTTTATGTTGTTGTATCTCTGTGTCCAGGTAAGGTTCTTTCATTTTGTGTTAGAAATTTAGAAGGTCCATGAAACCACAGGAGTCAAAATCACATCCATTGGTAGTGAGTTGGTACTCCAAGAAGTTATCTAAAGTAATGTTGCCCAGAAGTGGAAATCCCAGACTTTCCTTCAGATAGTGCAATCACTGCTGTGAAATGTGAATCATATGAAGAAGTTAGTCCCATGGTAACATATCTGCTTTTTAAAGTACTGACCTTGCTCCTGAAAGCATAGGCTTTGTATGGATGCATTGCAGCTACATCTCTATGAACCAGTTCAGCAAACAATGTCAGGACAGGCTGTGTAGCATGGTCTGGGCATGTTTAGGCTACAAAACAGGGCTGTTGAGTGTCTGTGGAAATTGTTTGTGGTCTGTATTAACCCCAACCTGTTCCCAAGAATTGCTTGAGGAAAAATAGGCAGTCCTGCCCAGAGACACTGAGGCCAATCCAAAAACGTGGTGGTGCTGGCAGCCAGCTCCAGTGACTGTACCCACACTCTGAGATCAGTCCAGACATCTTTGTAGGCGTGTGCACATCTGCCACATTTGGTAGGGAGTGAAGTATACAGAGTTGTCCTAAGGCAGTGCACTAAGAACAGTTACAAAATCAAAGCTTGTTTGACAAATATGGCTTGCATATTGACCTTTTCATATGCCCTACGGGTAGGAATGATCATACGCCAAACTTTTCATTTTCTTCTTCTTTTTTTTTTTTTTTTTTTTTTATGGAGAGCTGCAGTTAAGCAGTTTATGACTATCAATTATAATAAAGACAGAAGAAGATGAGCTAGATAATTGAATATGCATTGTTACAGAGATTGAACTATACTGTGGTTGCTACAGTGGGCTAATTCTGTAGGTTAAATTGCTTGATAGCACTTTACAACTAATGATTAATGGTAGTAGCCTTTTACAAGATTTCATTTGTGGAAGCATTAGAGGTTGTTACGTGTTAGTGATACTCCAAGTTGTTCCTGCAATGCAGTGGCTGAGAATTCTTACAGGAAGCATCTCAATATTTTCCTTTGTTCAGCGCTACCAGTGCAGAGCAATTGTTCTGTGAGTGGTTCCAAATAATCTTCAATCCTTAATTTGACATTTTGCTCTCAGACAAATTGATTACAAGCTATAATTTATTTAACTACATGTGCTTCTATGCATTTAACGACTTTTTTCATAATTTAACAAGCAGTTTATAATATCTGGTTTGCATCTTACCTGCAAGGGAGAATGCCAACAGAGGAGCAGGGGAACTGAGATGGTTCATCCTTGTGCATTGGCAATGCAGCTGTGGGTGAGCAGATCTGCTGCTAGGCAGTCCCATCAAGGAAAGGATAGAGAACTCTCAGTTCACATGGAAGCTCCCCCTAAAGGTCGAGGGAAGCAGAGGATGATTGACATTAAAGCATCCCCATGATTGTGGCTGGCTCAGGCTCAGGAATAAATCATCAACATCAATCTCACACACATTTTTCAAATGCAGTCACCTAAGGAAGGTTATATTACAAAGATTCAAAATGCCCTGTTTTGTCAAGATTCTTGGAATTTTAAAGACAAGACAAATATCCTTCCTAATGTACGTGATTGACCAAATTTGAATGGTATTCAAAATGCAACATTGCATAAAACATTTAAGAACATACCCCCAAAAGGACTGCAGACTTCATAATGACTGACAGTAAACTGTACTAAAAGAAATTAAAAAGCAGGTCAAATAAACATCTTGGGAATAGGGAAGGGAGTAAAAAAGAAATAGATTCTATGCAATCTGGATTTTCTCTTGGACCAAACACTTGATTCACTCACGTAAAAGAACAGTCTTTGTTGTGACAACAGGTTTTGAGGGACATACAATTTCAACAAAGATCACATTTGAGCTGTGAGCTGTTTTTTGGTTAATTTGATCAGCTGCATTTTCCCTTCCAGACTGGTCCGTCTCGTTGGAAAGGATCACACAATTATTCAAAATTATGGCTTGAAAATAAGGAGGAGTAGACTATGGATATTTCTTATTTACTAGAAAAGTCATGGTTATCTTGGCATCAGCAAGACTCTGTACTTACCCCTCAGGTGTGTGATTAAATAGAATCTGTTTGCAGACATTGACAGCATTGCAGTCCAGAGGCATTCCCCACTGCAGTGAGCAGAACCAGCTGTCCTGTCAGGTACAAAGCTGAGCAGGTAGATGTTGTAATGTAGTGCTCAGTATGAGTCTGTGCTGCAGCCAGCGCTGTGAGTGTACCTATGTATAGGCAAATCTGAACTAGTTTTACTCTGGTGTGTACTGGTAGTAACTGAAGTAAAAATAAGCAATGCTTGTTTTAGGATAGCTTAGAAACCTGAGTAGATACTCAGGGTTCCCTGTTATCCTCAGTTAGTCTTGTTAGAGTATATCTACCATAGTAACCATGATCTTCTGTAGATAAAGCTATCTAAAGCATTAGTATTTCTCTCAAAATTTATTATTTCTGGGTGTGTGTGGGAAGACAAGTTGCCAAAAATGGTATGCTAAAACACTGAATCAAAGTACACAAAGGTACTACTCTAATGCACCTGGAAGTTTTTGAACTGTCATCATAACATATTTGTAATTAACAGCTGCAAAGTACTAGCTAAACGTAACTGTAAGTTTGCAAATTCTCCCCAGGCTGTTTCCTAAGAGCTGAGTTTACATTTTCTCTAATATCCAGTTGTATAGCCCTAAAGGATGTTTGCTGAGCGGTAGCAAAAATCTAAAGTACATTCATGCTCTGCATAATAAATCTGCCTATTCACTGCAGAATAATGTTCTGTGCATCTCAGTGTTTTCTAGAAGAGGAAGCAATGAACTGAAAGCCTGGTAATCAACAAGGAACTGAACCTTGCAGTTCTGCATTCATCTGCTGCCAGTGGCACAGTGATTATGATTAGAATAGGATATCTCTGCTGCAGGAACAACCACAGCCTCAGCTCAAGACTGGGATGTTTTGCAACTACATATTAAACCAATATAGACAATATATATTCTTTCTCCTGAAAGATGTATAAAGTTCTCAGCTACTAAATATCATAGAATGTCTTATTGACCAGAGCTATATAACCAAACAGGGTTGGTCTGTTTTGGTAAAAAATGGGTTTTAAAGTCACAATTAGTGACCCCCTTTAATAACTGTCTTCAGTCTTCTTGCTCCTTGGCACTGCTCTCTCTTCTCCTTTTGAACCATATTGCCTGTTGAAAGCTGTGAGCATAACCCCTCTTTCCATCCAGAAAACCCCATCACAGACCGTGAAGCAAACCTACTGCTAAAAGACTCCATATTTTGGCAAGTATTTTTGGCAAAACAACTCTGACCTGACCTCGAGCAAAGCCAGGTATTTCATCTGTATGATGAGGACCTTTCAATGTTCTTGGGTATTGTAAATGCAGCACCTATGTTAGGCAAAGAGAGACAAATACTGTTTGTGAAATCCTTAATGAACTGGTGACTACTGAGAGTTGCCATTGGTTCCTACATGGCTAAGATCACACTCTGTGACTATCATTTATTGTTCAACATCAATAATGTTCTTTGCTCTGTGAGGTAAAAAAGCTCTTGGAAATCTTCAGACTTCACTGACTTCGGTGGACATTGGTTTTTACAGTGAGGACTGGATACATACCCTGGGGAGGGAGGTTCAGAAAAAAACCCCAGCAGTAGTGCTTTCATTTTGAATAAAAAATACCAGAATTTTAAATGAGGAATAAAAGGTCTAGAAAGAAGACAAGGATGATATGATCAGTAGAGGAAGCCACAAAAAAAAGAAAAAAAAATTAAAAAAAATCATTCTCTGGGGGAGATCAAAGGTAATAACAGAGAAGAACAATTTTCCTCCAAAAGACTATCAAAGTCATTAAGAGAAAAGCTACTACCATTACTAATGACTTCGAGTGAAAGAACACAAAACTAATACAGACTTCCAGATCTTCTACTCTATTATTCATATTTAATTTGAAAAATGCATATTTTGTAGCTTCTTATGTCTCAAAAACATACATTTGTACATTTTGAAAACAAGAAATGATACCTGAACAATATTTATTCTAGTCTAGCCAAGTCTCAATGACAGAAAGGCAGAAATACAATATGTGATAAGCCATAAAGCCAGAAGATGATCCTAGGAAAATATGATGCAAGAATTAAACACAAATGTGTTTAATACAATAACTTGATGATTTTTACAGTAACTTTCACAACATGTAGCAATAATTTAAAGTATGTGCCCTTCATTAGCAAGTCCATTTGAAATATAATTGAAGTGGCTACATTTTTGGCTTTGATCCGATCTCTCTGTACTTTTTCAGTAGTCAGATTTTTAATGAAAGTTTATTTCTTTAATTGAGCTTTGGTTCACATTGATTTTTCCAGCTCCTGTATTGTTACTATATTACTGTTTTCTTAATGTGCTAAGTATTGTACTGTTACAAAACATTATGCAAATATAAAGACATACGTAATCATTACTACAAAAGCCTCTTTCCTCCAGATGGTTCAAGGAAAACTACTGGCTTTTTTTTTAACAATTTTTGGTTTTGTTTTGTTTTTGAAGCACAACCATGTAATATTTAAAACTTATCTACAGTAAAGTGGGAACCAGTATTGTCATTATCAGTGTTGGATAAATCTGTGCAAGAAATCTGTTACACTGAAAAATATGTAAAAAATTTAAGTAAAAAAATAAGTTATATCTTTTTTATATGTATTAACCTAGTCAGTAAGGGGCAATGATGCTGATTTTTCAGTAAATCTTGTTTTACTCTGCATCTTCAAAGCACCGATATCCTGCTTATTGCATTGTCATTTATACTCTTGCAAAGTGAACACACCTAGAAGAGCCTCAGTCGTGAATTGAAGTCACATGATATTTTCACATGTGTAAATGAAGCTTGAAACAGTGAGCGCTGCCATGAAAACTTGTGTAATATGGTCTTCTGGGATAACTCTGAGATAACTCTCCTTATTCCTTCTGGGATAACTCTGACAATATACCACATCTATGTGCAAAAGAAGTAGAACATTTCTCAGTACCTGCTGCTCAGCTCTGTGCAGAAGAAGGAGTACGGCATCTTATAGGCTTAGGGAATCCTTGCCACAGGATTTGAATGTGCAGTTGACACGCCTGTGAGAGAAGTCAGGGCAGAAAATGCAGCTCTAGGTTGTTTGTTCTCTGTGACCAGGTTTGCTTGGCAGCTGGGCTCTGCCTTCCAAGTACAGCTGGACCAACATGAAAAGTTTTAGCACTATAACCTTGCCAGTAACTTTGTAGAGCCAGAACAGGACTCAGGACCCTGCTGTTTTAGGTACAAGCTGATAACAAAAGGACTGCCCTCATCACAAAGTCAGCAGTCAGAGCCTTGAGAGGTGTAGGAAACCATCTCTAGAACAAAAGACACCAATGAGAACATGGTGAACAGCATGAGAAGGGGTGGTCACCACACACTTTGCAGACAATTTAGTGGGTTTGAGGATAAAAATGGGGTTTTCACCAAAAATTTTAAGAAGCAGCAATGGTCATGGGGAAGCCAATGGCTCTCTTTTGGACTTTACAGCAATCTCACTTCAATTCAGATTGCAAGTCTCCATAGAAACGCATATTTCCATGCTGGAGGCAAGTGACTTAGCATTCCCAGCACCAACTGGTTCCAATTATTGACCATTTTTAAAAAGGGAGACGTGCTACATGATGTGTTTCCTATGTTTTCAAAGGATCAACCAGCCCCAAGGCAAGAGGGCACAGAACAGAATACATAGAAAACAGTTAAATTGGAGGAATGTTGTTGCTTATAGTAGCTTTGAAATACAACCTATGTCTCAAGAACAGAGAGTTTTGTAACATCCTTGATACAGAAAAAGTCTTGATATGTATATTTATAGATTTGAGTACAAAAGGCTCCAAATCTTGACCAGGACTTTGCACATCGGTATGAAAGCAAGAATTTGTACCTGCAATCTAACTGCAAAAAACATTGCAAAGCTTTGTCTTGGCTGCTTGAAAAGCAAGTCTTGGCTGCTGATACTGAAGAGACAAAACATTTCAAGCTGAAAATGTACTGACAGATTTATACAGAAGTTCTTACTGTTTTGTGAGCTTTAATCTTATTATTAGGTATTGCTCAGGTACTAAAATGCACTCCTTTATGTCTTTTCCTCTCCAAAATCTGAAATAAATATTTTCTTTCTTTTTCCCAGTAGCCTGAAGGTCAGAACGTTGTTTGTACAGACCTCCTAATGCCTGAGGAGATTTTAAGCTATATTATAACTCTATGTTAACTCTATGTTATAGTTTAAGACAGCCTCAGTAAGTTTTACGTGAATTTACAGAAATGGATGTTCTCCCAGGGGCAATGTTTTAGATGCCATAAATCAGAAAATGTTCCCTGGAGTAAAGTTCTGCTTTGCATTCTTTGCCCCAGGCAGAGTTTTTAGTATCAAACTCTCTCTCATTTACTGCTACTAACATATTTTCTCAACTGCTGAAACAAACACTCTAGAGGAATTTTGTGTGCAGAAAACAACCTTCTGGCACAACTTTGGTGAATCTTCTATGTCACGACTTGACATAGAAATGTCGATTTAAATGTCCATTCAAAGTTGAGGTTGCTGCCTCTGTCTGATGAAATCACTGAACCAAAACTTGCTGGAAGGTGGGAAGGCAGATTGGTGAAGTTTTGCTATCTAATTGCTCTGCTTTCTGTGACTTTTTAAGCACCTTTGGCCATGCTCAGAGGCAGCTTGACGAACCTTGTTTTTTAATAATTTTTAAAAATCTTGTATCACGCAAGATTGTTTGTGTTGAAGTAAATAATATTCAAGCCTGTGTTTGAAAATTTTCTTCCAATTTGGGTAACAGCATCATTCAATATCCTTAAAATTTGCTTTAAGTCAATTCTTTTTGAGGAAAATGATATAGCTACTGAAGCTGTACATGAATGGAACTGTCCTTTCTGCCAGTTAAGCCTAAAGTTAAATATATAAATTTCACTGCTCCGTCATCTTGTTAGTAGAAACTCTTACTAGTTTCTGATGGTCTGGGCTGGATAAATGGAAATCTCTCTGTGACGGTGCATGTGCAAATTATGCATATTCAGTGCATCCAGTGTATCTGGGCCATGTTAAAGTCACTATATTTAATGTTGTGTTGATTTAGAGATTTAGAGTAACATCTTGCTTCCTGGCCCTATCAAGCACAGTGATCACTTGAGCAGGCAAATTTGGTATAAAATGTGGGATATTCCTGAGATATTGCTGTTAGACATCTACAATAAGCTTTCAACTGCAAAAGTATAGTTATTAATCTGCATGAATAATAAAGGTGGGACAAAAGTGAGGAAGTAGTTATAGGTTGGCCACTAGTTTGTGTTGTGGAACTGGAGACAGGGGGAATATGTTTGTTCTTCAAGCTTATTCCAGTTTGTTCCTTTGTGATCAAAAGAATGAAGTTAATACAAACCAAAAGGATTAGATGTTCTTGAATACTTTCACCTAACTTTACCTTCCTTACAGTTAAGCACCTGATCTAAGCTCTCTCGTTGATTGAGAAGTCATTATTCTTCCTGAAGAGTAATGGAGAAAAATTTACTCTTTCATAAGGGCAGAGTATTACGCAGCTAAAATGAAGAACACTGGGATTTCTATTTCTGCCCACTGGGTAGAGGAAAAGGCTAAACAACTCCCTAGATTATATACATTCATTTTCAAACACTAATGCTGAGTGAGATTAATTTATTTTAAGTGGAAAATAGTTTTGGTTAGCAGTTTCAGAGGAGACTCATACTTTCCAGTTATATATTCTGCACGGCATTAATATGAACTATAAAGACTAAAAAAATCCTATTCAGAATGAACTTCCTGCCCATAATGTTTTGACACGAATTAACTCTCTCAAAATACAAAAGGAATGTTTTCTGTTTTCAAAATTTGCTCTGACACTTCACTGGGATTTTGCAACTGAACTCTGACAGCTTGCATTCTGTGATACATTTACAGATATTACTCGAGAATAGTAATAGCACTTGAACTAATTAGGATATTTTCCCATTAGCATTTACTAAAAATGATTATTCATTGATTTTATTGGCATTTTCCTTTGATGACTCTGTAGTATGAGAAAGCATTTTTAAAACCATTAAAGAGTTTTTCCAACAGAGTGCTGAAAAAATTGGAGCCATTCTTGTTGAGTTTTTTTCTCCATGATTATTTATAGATAGATTTAACACAAACCATGAGTAAATATGAATACACATTCATACAGCACTTTTCAAATTAAACCATATGAAGGCTAAATCGCATCAGGCAGTGACAGTCTCCTTTTGCCACAGGGCTTTCAAAGGTTTGGTAAACTGGAATGGATCATTGTGTGTTGCACAGTGCTGCACAAAGCTCATATGCATGGCAGCATTTCCATTTCTTCTGTAGTTACAGCAAATCCCAAAGGGCAAGGCTGGCTGATACTGCATTAACATATTCTATGCCAAAATGTGCAGATGTGCTTTGAGGAAGGGACCCAGCTGCCTGATGTCCTGTGGCTCTTGAACGGCAGCACAATGCTGCAGAGAGGAAGCATGGAGTGGAAAGTATTCAGGTTGCTCAGGAAGCAGATGCACACTATCTCTGATGCTCACTGGCCTTCCTCTGGGCGACTGTGTATGTCCAAACTGGCTTATCCAGAAAAAATCCAGACTTCCATGATTTGTACAACTAAGATAATTTTTGGAAAGAATGGTTGTGAGTTCAGTATACACTGGTCCTGAATTAAATATATGAACTTGTTCCTAGCACTTAGTAGGAACAAATGTAGTGGCTGATTATTTACACTTCTTGCTGGCCTTGTTTTTCAATTATCCAGGAGTTGCTTTTTCTTCAGGTTTATTTTTCCAGAACCAGTAGTGAATACAATATAAGCACTTTCTATTTTATGATTTCAATTTAGTCTGTAGTTTAATATTGACTAATATCACCTTTATAACCACAAACACAGCATACATACACATGAAACTGCTGATGACAAATTTGTGACAAGACACATTAATTTATTCTGTCAGTTTTCTCACTGTCTGTGCCTGTTTGTCTTTCACTGTCACACTGTGGTGTGGGTTAGTGGGAAAAAGTACTTCACCTGGATTCCTCAAGTGGATCAAAGACATTCTCTTTGCTTGGAAAACTTGTTATAAAACTATAGACAAGGTTTTTTCAATTTCTTCTTCGTCAACGGAGAGAAACCACATCTCTCGCTAATTTTGTACTATAGCCCCTTGTCTTCACATAATGCTGAAAAATATTTTGGCATAAAAAGATGCACTTAGTCAAGGGAGACCAACTTTCAGAGAGTCCTTAACCAGCCCACAGTAAAAACAAGCAACTGCCCTACTGGTTCAAGGTGTTTTTTCAGATATGGAAAAATAAATCCTTTTAAATAAGCAAAACAACAAAAAATATATCTTCATTATGGTAAGATATCTTAGGAATCAGTGATGTTTCCACTTGAGCTTATGACTTCATGGTTCCCTAATGCAAGTGGAAAGAGCTGCTGTGTGTGAAAATTTGACAGAAACATCTTCACTTCTGTTTATTGCATGGATTACAATTTCCAGTGGCACAGATTGGCACAAGTCCAGTACTTGGATGGAATTGTACCAAACAGCCTAAGCTGAGAATCAGAGCCTTTTTATTTGCCTTGTTTTCTACATATCATGTTTTTCTTGGAAAACTCATACCCTGCTATTTACCAAGGGTGTAGCAGCTAAGGCTAACATTTTCTGCAGTCCAAAAAGGGATAAAAACCATTTGCACTAAATTCTTGCTGGCTGTGCTTTTTATCTGAAAGTTTTGTATGTTTAGTTATACTTTAAAAAAATCTTGAAATGTTTAGCCCATATAAGTTACAATTTAGCTGCAGCATTTCAGTTTCAGAGCAAAAGCCAAGTTTTAGCTGAAAAAGGAAACAAAATCTCATACATTACAAAAAATCCTAACAAAACAAAACAAAAAAGCCCAAAACAACAAATGTTTTCCTTCCATCATGGAAATAAAAAGTGAATTAAGAGTCTCTGACAACTTGTACATCTACTTTTGAGCTGATGTAGTCTTAAATGGCTGAGTTATTGACTTCTGAAAAATGGACTTTGTAATTGCAATACCGACAGACCATAAACTATAGCTATGCTACTGGGATTGGAGGAGGGGGGTAAGGAGAGTGTTGTAATTACCAGGACATAAATACTGTTGTACTATTACCTTGACAGATCAAACCCAACAAATCAAGTACAAACATATCATTTCAAAATTCTAAAGCTGCAGCCAAGCTGGTGGAAACCACCCGAGATGTCTTTTAATCCTTCTGCTTTTCTTGTCACACCCTTGTGTCTTTCCTTAAATGCTTAAGTGGAATGTGCAAAACTGCCAGTTTCTAAAGCAACTAAGGTCCTTAGAAAGTTGTATTTGTCCCTCCCTGAATTGAATGCCGCTGACTACATGGAAGAGTGCAAAGAAGCAAATGTGCACCTCCAAGAAGGAGGAAAACCTCATAGGAAGGAATGAGTGAAAAACCCAATTGAAATATGAGAAGAAAAGGGCAAGGAGAGATCTTGTGGAGAAAGCAACGGAGTGATTGAGAAGTTCGGATCAGTGCAGTGATGGAGATGAATTACAGGGATTTGGTCTCATTGACAGAGAATGGAACAGAGTTGGAAGTGACAGAACTGAACTGTAATTTCCCACAATGTTCTGTGAATGAACAATAACATTAAAAGGGATGGACCCTTTTTGCCATAAAGGAAATTTGGCTTCCTAACATTGAGGATGATATTGATTTCCTCTCGAAATCCATAATCCAAATTTACACAATTGGAGGAAAAGGCTTCCATGCTTTGTGAATGCTAAGACTGAAAATATGATGCAACCACAACATAACATAGCTTGTAATGAGCAGGATGTGTTTTAAAATTAGTCATGGAACCACAGTGCAAAGTGATGAACAGTTAGATGGACAAACAATTTTTCAAAATGAAAAGACATTTTGTAAATAATTGTTCATTATTTACTGAAGGACCTTGCAAAAAACCCCAAGCTCTATCTTGTAAAGCATGTTATTTGACTTGTAATGTCAAGTCAAAAGATGTCTTTTGTGCCAACTAAGTCTGTTTTAAAGTATGAAGTAATATAGTAATTAATTTATTGTGTTGATTTCCTACGCAGTCAAAACCTGCAGAGTTTATGAATGTATCAACTTAGAACAACATACATCTCAATAGCCATATGGATGTCTTCATAAGTGCTAAGGTTTACCTCAAATGACCATTACAAAGTCAGGACACACTGCCTAAGGTTGGATGGCAATGCAAAGAACTCACAGGGAATTTAGGTTGGATGAAACTAAGAGCCTTGTGTTAGGTTCCTCCTCTTTGGCAAAGTTTATGCAGAACATTCAATAAGAATCTAATACAAATGAGTGCATTGTAAATGTCTGCAGTTTCCCAAAATGTTTTTCTAGTGAGTGGATTTTTGTTTCCTTTTGTAAAGCCAAACATTGTATTCTATATGACATAATGTCAAAGTTGAAATAGCAGTAATAAACCTTGGAAAGTGAGCACTTACATCAAGCTTGACAATGTGAATGAGTTTCATAGACTTTTTTCTGAGAGATATATATAAAATGTGCTATTTTGTAATATAGGTTCCTCGCTCAGAGATATAATGCATAATTGGAAGGTTAGTGAATCACAGATGTAATTTAAATGGAAAAATACCTTACATTTTAAAAGAACAATAGTGTCTCTTGACTCTTAAAGAATGAATGTTTATATATAAGCCTAAATATTAGAAAATTAAAATAAGCTCCTTATCTGTCTTCAACACATCAGCATCAATGTGCCACCAGTGCCAAGTCATAAAATTCAAAATGTTGGAAATCTGAATTCTTCATAGTGAAACCACACATTTGCTTCATAAACATGCTTCTACAGTTTTGGATTAGTTCTAGTAGAAAGGGACGTGGGGGTCCTGGTGGACAACAGCTCCATGGGAGTGAGAAGGGGCTGCTGCGGCCAGGAAAGCCAACAGGATGCTGGGCTGCAACAAGAGGGACATCACCAGCAGAGATAAAGAAGTCATTGTCCCACTCTGCTCTGTGCTTGTCAGACCCCATCTGGAATACTGTATTGAGGTATTGTCCACACCGCCCAAAAAAAGATGTGGACAGGCAGGAGAGGGCCCAGAGACGGAGCCCAGAGGTGTTCCAAGGACATGGGAGCCTGACACATGAGGAAAGGCTGAGAGAGCTGGGTTATTTCGGCCTTGAGAAAAGAAGGCTTAGGGGAGACCTCATCACCATGTTCCAGACTTTAAAGGGTGGCTATAAAAAAGATTGAGACTTCCTTTTTTAGAGAAGTCAGATGGAAAAGATGAGGGTTAATGGATAAAAATTACTTCTGGGGAGATTCCAATGGGTCACAAGAGGAAAATTTTCAATAATGAGAACAATTAACCACTGGAATAAACTCCCCAGGAAAGTAGTGGATTCCCCAGCACTGGACATTGTTAATATTCGGCTTGACAGGGTGCTGGGCCATCCTGTCTTGACCATGCTTTTTCCAGGAAATATTGTATCAGATTGATCAGAAATGTTGAGGTCCCTTCTAATGTGATATTCTATGATTCTAGTGCATTACTTAACAGATGTTTTGACATTGAGACCTGTTGGAAACAAAACTCCTCTATCTGACAGCTTTTCCCAGCATCCGCAAAGCACCTCGACATCCAATCAGGCAGCTGTAGAAAAAGCAGATGTCAGCATCTGTTCATTTTATTACTTGTTAGGAGGAATTCTCTCTTTTGAACTCCTGTTGTCTGACTATTCATTTCAGAAAGTTCACTAAGCCCTGAAAAATCAACAAGGTTTGTATTAGGTTATAGAAGAGAGCAAAATTATCACTAAAGCACAATTTCTTTTGAAAATGTGGTGTGTTAAACCACATAATTCTTGACCAATGGCTTCAGCTTTGGTGACATTCTGTCAGAAAAACAGAAAAAAAACCCAAACAATTTTAATAAACATTCAAAAATACTAAATTACATTTCATATCTTGATAACTCAGCCTTTTTTATTGTTTTGATGCCATTCAGTGTTGTGTCAGTGGTAGCCAGGAATACCGAGAAGGTGATGAGAAAGTGAAAAGGATGGACTGGCTGAAGGAAATCGAAATGTGCATTTACTGCTCAGTAGGAAGGGCATAGGATAAAACAAAGACATTAGGAAGGTTGTGAGAGTTAAAATTTTTTAAATGTATTTGAAATAGGAGTAAAATTAAAATAATAAGCAAAATTAGGTGGCATGAAAACATATTTAGAGTATTTAGTGTTAAATAAGAGAATAAAAATTTCTGTTCTATGTAAATACAGGGTTTTCTATAAGAAATATTTATTTTAACCTTGCCTTCCTATATGAAAGGAGAAAGGAAATGCTTTATTCAGTGTGTTTTTAATGTTTTGGGATTTGTTACATGATTCCATGTAATTTATTTTCATGTTATAAAATAACAATTTTTATAATATTCCTTACTTGTAAAAGGAGTGTTTTAATATACAGAAATGATCTAGATAAAACAGTGGCATGAAAATTCCTTCAACTTTACAATTTAAATGATCCCCAAAAATCAGCAAAATTAAACTTCTCTTCTAAAATACAATGTATTTCTTATGAAACATTTTTGAAATGAAATATATCTTTTGGCAAAAGCTATTCTGAATTAAAAATGTATATATCAGTCTTTGACTGATTTCAGCAGAAGAAATGGTGCTCTGGGAATGACAGAGTGGTGATGGATGATGTTGTCCCTCTTAGCTTTGTGGATTTGTACGAAGAGAAAGGAAAGATCCAGAAAACCAGGGAATGTCCATTGTCACCATCCATGGAAGTATTTAAAAGATATGTAGATGTGGCATTTAGGGACGTGGTTTCGTGGTGGTCTTGGCAGTATCACATTAATGGCTGGACTCAATGATATTAAAGGTCTTTTCCAATCTAAATAATGTTATGATTACAACTCCAGTTGAGGTTTTAAAGACTCCTACTTTGTTCAAAGCTGCTACTTTTGCAGCTGTGTGTTTGGGAAGCTTCAATAAGTGGGACTCTGAATAGTGCAGATGGAAAACTGAGACTGAAGTAGGGCCAGTTTTCATCACAGCACTGGAGTTTGGCTTTCGAGTGAAAATACATGCAAGTTTTGCTCCTGGAAATCTACAAAACTGTGAGCAAAAAAAATACTTCTCTAGCCCATCCGTGATTTTATTCCTCTCTATTTGATTGGAGTTTTTAAAGGCCTCTAAAAGAGCCCATGCCTCAATGCTTCCAAAGAAAGTTTAGGTGAAGGTGAAGGAATTTCGGGTAATTCATCACAACCCTCATTCTCTTCCTCTCCTCATCCCCACAGTAATTCTTTGCTATATTATTACGGTTCTTTCTAGTTTCTTCAAAACCATCCTCAGTGGAAAAGTCTGGTGAAAAAATAGATTTTGTAGCATGCCATGAAGATTTTTTCATATACAGTACTTCATTCCACAGATAAAAGCAAATTCTGAGGTAGTGGCGTTCCTGTGAGAAAACTTCAGCCACACACCTCAGAGCTGTTACATGAGTCCTTTTACAGACACAGTTCTCATACACCTCAATTTATCAAATATCTAGCAGGAAGTTTTTACGGGAAAGCACAATTTTGTCCATATAAAAAATAATGGATTGCCCTGTCACTGAATTCATTATTCTCCGAGCTTACTCACTGACTCCTAATCACCATCCCACCTAGGATGTGTTTATGAGTCATTTGGCTTTGATGTTCTCTGTAAAAAAGCATTTTCAATGCTTTACATTCATACATTAAAAAATGTATGAAAGTTTAAAAGACACATTGAATGATGAGAAGTAATTTCCCAATGGTGATGACTGTATCTGAACTTGGAAAATATAATTTGTTCTACTTTTGAAATGAATCTGATAAATATTTTATATTTTCACCTGGTATCATTTTCAACATATAATAGATTACTTCAAGTTATCGAAAAGGTACTTCTTCATGTACATCTCTTTTGAGATGAAGCAGAACTAATCAATCGAGTATAATAACAACAGAGACAGATTTATCGGATCACTTAACTCAGCTGGAAAGATGTGGTTAGGACAGAAAAGTTCAGAAAGAAAAGCAGTGTATTATGTCTATGTTTTGAACTAGATTAGAGATGAAAATGCTTCTGCTAATATATTGACCTGTGAAGTGAGGCATCCAATTCATTGTGTGCATATTCAGATCTTAATTCATTAAAATTATATCACAAGGGTTTTCTGACTCCCACTGGAGTCAACTGCAAGGGTATTTCCTCTGAAAAACTCTTTGGGCCATGCAACTTTCTATGTTGTCTGAGACACGATTTCCCTCTTATGAAACTCATGAGAATCTTTCCATTGTCATTAGTGAGAGTTAAATCAGCTCCTTAAATCAGGGAAGAGAGTGCAGCAGTCTGCTTCGAGCCTCAAAGTGAATTCTGCATGTATAAAGCCAGCAGATCATTTCAGAGTCACTCTCAGATCATGTTACAACTTTGGCAGGATAAAGAAATCTGCATGTGGCTGCTTTAAGACTAATGATTCGTTGGTGGAGTGGTATCGACAGTTAAATCTCTTGTATACTGGAGCAGTGGTGGAGTATTCTTCCTGGATCTGTGACCAGAGGTGGCATGGTCAGACCATAAATTACTATTCTCTCCTGGGTCCCAAGACTGGGTGACTGCTTGTAAATTGCTGTTAGGAATGGTCTTAAGTCTGTGACAGTTCCAAAATTGTACCTAGGTGTCATTTTAGAGACTACCCACATCAAAATGTTGTAGGAACTTCTCTGTCAGCATAAAAATGCAATGTCTAAATTGCTGCTCTCACACCTCTGCCCATTCTCTGTTTAATTCATTAACAGGGATGCACTCAAAGAGCCTTAGGACCTGTCTCTATGGGCAGCTGTATGCAAGACCTCTGCCCCCATGTTAGGGTCTGAAAGCCCCCATGGAAAGCAGGATGCTGTGTTAACGTGACACTATGACACTGCCCACAGCACTGGATGCAGCACTGAACTGTCACCACACTTCTCCTTGCCTGGATCATTTTTGTCTAGTGTGGAGCTCAGACAAAGAAAGTCCAGGATCACTTACCTTTGCTCACAGTGGGTACATCCCTAAATGCAGAAGAACATGGTGTAAAATGTCTGTGCCTGTGATATTATTGGGAGTAGGGATATTTATACCTGAGGAAAGAGCCCACACAACTGAATCAATGTTTAGAGTTGTTTGATCACACCGAGCTCTGCTCAGCGGAGTTATTTCTGTTTGGTGCTGATGTGACTGAGATCAGGCATCAGCTTAGCACAGGGCTGGGAACTGAAACATGTAATGCTCTGGCAGAGACTAAGGGTCACCCTAAATCCTGATGGTGTATTATCAAACCAGTAAGTGGCTGATTTATCATCATGAGCAGAGTTCATTTTTTAACAATAGCACTTTATCTAAATTTCATTAAAGGCCAAGACGTTCCAAACTTAATCTTTATTCACCTTAAGCTCCTATGACTGTTAACTGGTGTTCTTGGATTACAGTTATCTACTAAAGTTATTCAGGTGACTTGTTTCCAGATTGGTTGTGAATATGAATTAATTTCCTTGGAAAAGAGTAAATTTAAAAAATATAAAAGGTAATATTTAATCTAAAGGTAGAAATGCATGCAAAGAATCAAAGATTTGTCATATGCTTATTCCACCCAACTTTCGTTGGAGTTAAGAAAATAATATCTATGCATATATATGTGCTCAAGTGACTGTATTGTGACTCTGGTGGGGGATGTGTTGATCTGTTTTAGGGTGTGTTCTCTACAGAAATCTGTGCATTGAATTTCAGAGCATGATTTTGCATTAATTACAAAAGAGTGTCCTCCACTCAAGGTAATTTCTTAGGCTGGGCACCTAAATTCCCTTAAAAGATGCTACTCTTCTTCCAGGCAAGTATGAGTCTGAAAATTGAAGGGAAAGCACACGTACAGATTTTCTGTATTTGCTTAACAATTTCTTATTTAGGATTCAAGACAAAACAGTCCGCAATTCTCAGATCATGTATGGAACAGGCAGTTCTGCTTTTGCTGAGCCCAGGTGATACACAGCAACAGAGAAAAAGAATATTCTCTTGGTCCAAGTATTTTCACGTAGCTTTCAAAACTAGCAGTAGTAGCAGTGGAGCCCTCATTAAGGAGAAAAAATTACTGTGGTCTAAAAACCAAGTCAGACCCTCAGAGTTAATTGACAGTGCTAAATGGAAGTCAGTAATACTCAGTTGATTAGAAGCATCTGATTCATCATTTAAAGCATTCTCTTCACCATGTGGAAGAGAAGAATGGCATCAGATGACTAGATGAGTTTATGTAGTATAGAATTTGTCTTTCCTGAAATACAGAGAACTGGGTAAGAAATCTGGACCTTTGTGCAGTGTCCTGATGCCTGATAATGGCCTGACATACCTTTAGCCAACTAAATGACACTGGAGTGTTATGTAGAGATGGAGCAAGTTAATTCAGAGTGGTGGCCCCAAAATGCTACTTTCTGACCCTTCTTCCATTTGCCAAGACAGACTCTTCTGTCTTCTCTGTGTGTGTTTTGATTTTCTAACCAAAGCAACTTTTGTTTAGCAAAAGCTTTAACACTGCTAGACTTTACTGTCACATATTAGCATCTGTAGGAGTGTCATCACCTGCAGCCAAGGTGGAGTTTTGTTCGGTGTTCAGAAGAAAGCCCAGAGGCACCAAGACACTGTGCCTTGCTTCTGCTTCTGTCCTGAGAATAATTTCCCTAGTGTTCTTGAGGGAGCAGTTAACTTTAGGAGGTGGTTAAAAAAAATTACAATTGTGCAGTAGATTTAAGAACCACGTACAGAATCAAAGTATTTGAATGTCCCATAAAATAGAGAATAAAACTATTATAAAATTATGAGGGCATAAAAAAACCCCTAGCCTAAAGATTTTATTGTGAACTGTATGTAGCGGTTGACCCTGGCTGGATTCCAAGCACCCACCAAAGCCTCATTATCACTGCCCACTGCAACTGTAAGGGAAGAGAAAATATAAAGATTCATGAGTTGAGATAAGGACTGGGAGTGATCACTCACCAAATACCATCATGGGCCAAAGAGACTCAACTTGGGGGTATTAACTGAATTTATTACTAACAAAACCAGAGCAGGATAATGAGAAGTAGAATAAATCTTGAAAACACCTTTCAACCCCCTTCCCTCCTGCCCAAGCTCCAGCTCTTCTCCTGCAAGAGGGGAGATGGGGAATGGGGGTTATGGTCAGTTTTGACTGTATGCCAAACGTGTCATCACACTGTGTTTCTACTGCTGCTCAGGGCGGAGAGTCCTTCCCATGAGAGTTGGTTCTCCATTAACTTCTCCAACATGAGTCCATCTCACAAGCAGCAGATCTCCATGAACTGCTGCAATGCAGGTCATTTTTCCACAGGGTACAATCCTTCAGGAACATGCTGCTATCCAGTGTGGATACCCCAAAGGTTCACAAGTCCTACCAGGAAACCAGCTCCAGCATGGGCTCCTCTCTGTGAGTCTGCAGGTCCCTGCCAGGAACGTGCTCCAGCATGGGCCTCCCATGGGTTCACGTCCCTTTACAGCATCCACCTGCTCCTGCTGGGATCCTCCATGGGATGCAGATGAATCTCTGCACCCCTGTGGTCCTCCATGGGCTGCAGGGGCACAGCTGCCTCCCCACGAGCTACAAGGGAATCTCTGCTCCACTACCTGGAGCACCTCCTGTCCCTCCTTCTGCACTGACCTTGGTGTCTGCAGGGTTGCTCCTCTCACATGTTCTCACTCTGCTCCTCTCGACACAATTACTTATGCCACTAACTTTATTTTTCTTAAATACATTATCATAGAGCTGTTCCACCCTCACTGATGGGCTCATCTTTGACCAGCAGCACGTCCATCTGGCATTGGCTCTGTCAGACATGGGGGAAGCTTCTGGCAGCTTCTCTCAGAAGCCAGCCCTGTAACTCCCCAGTACCAAAACCTGGCTATGCAAACCCAACACACTTTATTACACTGTTCCTGTTGGTAAGTGTGAGCTATAGGTTAAAGATGATTCTCTTCTAGCAGGAAATAAAACCACGTATAAAATATATGACAATATATTTGTGTATTATATAGGCGCATGCATATATAATTATATATATTATATAAAATTAAAATAAAAATATAATTGTTTGAAATATAATAATTACATTTAGAAGTGGTGCATTATGGCTGTGGTATACCTTTATCCATCTTTTTCTCCTTTTGCAAATATGTAGCAGCCAACATACCAAATTAAAACTAACCTTGTCTTGAAATTGATGAAGAGTTAATGTTTTTGCAGTACTTTCAGGAGTTATTTGGGCCAATTAATGGGCTGATATTCACCACATGTTTGTGTCCACTTGTCCTTTGTGCTATTTTAAGCTTGAAAGCAGTAATAAAAGAAATATGATGCCAGAGTGAAACATAAGATTATCTTTAGAATTTATTAATGTGACAAAAAGCTCAAATTAAAAATGCTGGACAGTTTTAGAGGGAAATTCTGCAAGATATTCAAGTCAATTTTAGGCAAGTCCATTAATTTATCCAATAAAAATATTCTTTGACATGCTCTGTGCCCAGTGCAGAAACCCTGCCAACCCACTAAGTGGTAATTTAGGGTCTGACCAGGGAATTATATGTTCTGATACCTATTTTAAAGACTGCTTGTGCATCCTATATGAGAGAAAATATATAGTAGTCTTCATGACTAAAGCTAGAATCCAGGTCTTACCATTTGTTTTCCCCAAATGCTTGTACTCTCAGCCCAGTAAATATCAGGTTTTTTTTGTAAAGCAGAATTTCTGAAGCAGATGGTAGTCATGCTGCAAACCAGCCAGGTGTATTCTCCATGTAGGTAGAAAATAAAAATTTTTATCTTCTTCAGGCTGATGAATCATGAAACCCATAAAAGCATGAAACCCTCCCTAAAGAATAAGAATTAATCCCAAATGGATGAGTTAGCCAGTGATCCACTGAATATAAGGGAGAACCTCCTCACTCTCCCTTGCCAAAGCAGAGCAGCTATGATGCCTTTTCTGGAAGGTAAAACTTAGAAATGTAAATGTATGAAGAGAGTGTGAATCATAATTTCTTGTTGGCACCCTCTTTTCTGTACAGCAGAGTTAGCTTTTGCATTCATACCATGATGAACCCTCTTATGAAATTCCATAAACACATTAGATTCAGCAGCTATTTCCATCTAAATATTAAGGTTGCAAACAATGTCATCACAGTGTAGATTCACTTTATCTATTACTTATTGTCTACTTCATTTATATAGAAGAGCCTGAATCTCTATTTTACTTCACAAAGATAAGCACTTTTTTCCTAGAACATTCTTCTTAGCCTCCAGGAAACTTTGACAGAGGGCTGCAGTCACCCCAAGAGTCTCTGACATTTCTGTTGGCAACTCTGCTCCAAGTATCTTGGTTATTCTACAGTGCCTTAAATTTCACCACACATTTTTTAGGGACCTAATTAGTTTCCTTTACTTCTTAACATCAGGTTTTTTGATGAGCTGGTAGTACCTAGTAAATTGCTGTACAGGAACTGCTAGGACAGAGTGCAAATTAGGAGTGTGCAGAACATCACAAAGTTGTAAGAAGAAAACCTTTTTTGTCTCTCCTTCTCTTGGTGAGAGATGAGAAGTAAAATCTCAAAATGAGGATGTAAGATTTTTCTTGTCTTATTTAGTGAAAAGAATATGAACACACTTTGCTAGCTTGTGGAAAAAAAAAAAATCCTCATTGAGTTCATTCGTCAGCTGAATGTAACGGGTAAAACACCTGAACCACTTCTCTGCCAAGAAGTTTTTATCAAGCTATCTATTGCCTATACAGCTTAATATCCTCAGCTCTGTGCAGAAACCTTCTCCTAGTAAATAATTTTTAAGAGGGCACTCACTCTTTGGTTGCTAAGGGTTATGATGTAGTTTTTTATAAGAAACTATACACTAAAAATTTCGAGCAGGGTAAAGTATTTGTTGCTGCACTAAAACTCAGACAAGAGAGAACATTTCACCACCATTACCTTCAGATAGTTCTTTTCTCAAAATAAAGCCTTAGTTTCTCTACAGAGGGATTCCTGGAAGAACCCAGCCATGCAGAATGCAAAGGTTAACTCTGCTCCTTGTAGCTGTGCTCTGGCTCTGCTCTAAGTGCCCTCCTGGCACCAGCCCCAGCAGTGCTGCACCAGCTGAGCTCTCAGGACCTGCCCTCATGGAAAACCCATTAGGTTTGCCGTTCCCTATTCCATTCTTTCTCTGGGGACTGAACACATGATTTCTAGGGGGTCAGTAAAAGAGGCAAAAAAAGAGGCATGGACCTTGGACCTTCTAGCTCTATATTCACAGGTCAATGTTAAGCTCGAAGAGGTAGGAACCTCCCTTAGCCACCCAACAAAATAGCAAAAGTTTTTTTGAAAAACCCAGTCAAGCGACATTTTATTTCATATGTGTATCCAGCTGTGCACATGTTTATGTGTAAGATCACAGATCACGGAATATTCTGAGTCGAGAGGGACCTACTGGTCAAGTCCAGTCCAACTCTGAAGTGAATGGCCCATATGGGGATTAAATCCAAAGCCTTGGTGTTTTTAGCACCCTGCTCTAACCAGCTGACCTATCGATGTATAAATAGTTTCTGGTTACATGGCTCTCTGTTAACTCTAAGTGTGCAAAAATAATTTAAACTTTTACAGAGATATTTTTATTTTTGTATTCCGAGGAGCAACCGATCTATGGCTCCTCATCTACCAGTGAGAGGTAACTCTGTCGGTGGAGGGAAGACAAACACCTGTAACATTTTTTTGACAATGCCACTAATTATGACTAAGCTATAAGCTGAAGTAGCACAAAGAGTTGCTTCAGCATGTGTGTACAACTGCTGAGTGCAGTGCTTCAGAGCTCTCTGATGTCTGCTTCATCTACTCCATTGTGACGTACTAAAATGAAAAGTAACCTGTCCCTCACATCCATCTGCTGGCAAGCAGGATGATGAGTGGAAGTGCTCTGAAAAGTGTAATTATTGTTGCAACGTGTTGTGTTACAGTCCTGTTCTCTTAGTGCTTGAATTCTAGTTATTTTCTGTACACACTTTCTGGTACATGCACACTTAACTTGTGATTTTTATTCCCTTTTGTTTGTTGAAGGACAGCACCACGTGAAGTGAAAAAAGATGTTGTTTCCCCATTTGCAGTGGGGACAAAAAATGTTCTCAGCCCACATTCTCACAATAAAGCACACCCTTGAAATTGTTTTCCTCCATGTGTTTTAAACAAAAACCTTCAAAGATATGCCAGGACATTTAGATTCACTTTCTGTATCTTTCAGGTCTTTCATTATTGGCAACATCAGATCTCTTGCAAAGATTGGAGGGCAACGGGAAACTTGTTTTTGACTTCAGATTCAGGAGTGTGAATTTTATTTTATTGCTGTCTCTTGTATTGTGTAAAGGTTCATGTATGAATTTAGATCAAGTTCCAGTTAAAATTCACTAATAAGTAATGTATTCATACTGATTGCTGTAAGTACCTCAAGGCATTTGGAATATTGCAATAATACATATATAAATTTTGTTATATTCAAATAAAGATGTCAGCTTTGTCCATTCATAGTGAATGGTCACAGATTTTTTTCAGGAGTACAGTTTTTATTTGGTACATGGCAAGAAATCTTTGAAATTTCCAGCCCATGGCTGCTTGGAAGAAATTTGCATAGTTCCTGGGGGGTAGGATGGGACCAGGAATGACAGAGCTGCTTTCTTCTTTTCCTCCAGTAGTTCGATTTATGACATGTATTTGGGAGAGGATGGAGACAGAAGAAGTGGCAGAAGAGACAAGAAGCAGTCTATGGTTTGTTGTTGTGGTAAAGTAATATCTAAGTATGACAGAAAATTTGTAAATCTCCTCAATTAACTAGATAGCTGGATGTCTAGCTTTCCTCCAGTACATTATATTTTACAACTTAGTCACAGTGTAACTGCTTAGTGACATCTTGCTAACAGAGATATTAACTGTAACAAATATTTCTTAAAATTCGCCTCTTTTGAGAGCTAGGTTTTAGTCTATCGTGTCAACTTTGATTCCTCCAAAGTTGACATGGGACGCTCCAAATTGCAAAGGATGTGATGACAGGCAGACATTGACTCACAGAGCTCCCTCACAGCAGGCTGAATATCGATCCAAACTCACTCTTGGTCAGCCACTGAGAACTGGGATTACCAGATAAATAAATGCTTGTCTATACATAAACATCTATCTGTCCAGAGCTGGGCACAAACTGATACTTCATGTAATAATGGAAAGAGAAAATTAAAAAATAGACATTACTCCCACAGCAATATTCATACATTTTCTACTCCCTCGGGGTTGGTGCAATGTCACCTTGAGCACTGTGGGCAGTTCTGGGACAGAAGAACATGAAGATCCTTGAATGCATCGAGAAGAGGGTAACAAAGCCCGTGAAAGAGCTGGAAGGAATATCCTGTGAGGAGCAGCTGACAGCTCTGGGTTTGTCCAGTCTGGAGAAGAGGAGGCTGGAGGATGATCTCATTGCTCTCTACAACTTCCTGAGGAGGGCAGGTGGAGAGGGAGATGCTGAGCTCTTCTCCCCAGCATCCACGGACTGGACATGTGGGAATGGTTCTAAGCTGTATCAGGGAAGGTTTAGACTGGACACTGGGGAGCGTTTCTTTACTGGGAGGGTGGTCAAACACCAGAACAGGCTTCCTGGAGAGGTGGCCAATACCACGAGCCTGTCAGTGTTTAAGAGGCATTTGGAAAATGCGCTTAAGAACATGTTTTAACTTTTGGTCATTCCTGAAGTGCTCAGGCAGTTGGGCTGGATGATTGTTGTAGGTCTCTTACATCCAAAATAGTCTATTCTATTTTTTTTTCTGAAGAGAAGTGTAATGAATATAATGAATCACAGTTTGGACACTGGCAAAGATCTTACACTGGCAAACAATAAATATAATTCCAAATGAGAAAAATGAGTGATTGGTTTGTACATAGAGCTGAGTCTGAATCAAGTAGATAGACCAAGAATAACTTCTGTTTCGAGACAAGATACAGTGGGAATGCTAAACACAGTAATTGCCCATATTCCTGTAAGGCAGAATTTATGAGTGTTGCTGCTTATGGCTATTGAGTGAAAATGGGTATGGAGGGTCAGATTGATCTCCTGTAACTTTATTTCCCTGAAGTTAGATGTCTGGTCTGTTAGTCATTTGCACTACTTCTGTTTTCAGATTGTCAGAGAAGAAATAATGCTGGGCATCTGAATGCAACTCTCATGACCTGATATGTACACAACCATGAGTAGGTTGAGAAAGAATTCTTACACAGATAATGGAGACAGAATTCTTACACAGACAATGCCTCCTCTTTGACTATATGGGAAGAGATGAAGATAATCTGCTTAATCTCAAGTTTCATTTAAAATTAAGCTGAATCCCCTTCTGAAATACTGCCCAGAAAAACTTTGTATGAAATGTCTAATTCTTCAGATCTCTTTCACAGAGTTTTTAAAACATGTAGAGATGGCAGAAAATTTACTGATATAACGACATCTTTCAAGGGACAAAAAATGCATCTTTTTAGTTTGGGTTCATGAACTAGTTGGTACAAAATCTTGCTATCCTGAGAAAAAGATCTAAACCAAAACAAGGACTATGGACCAATTCCAGCTCCCAATTACATCACCCTACCATGGATAAAAGCATGAGTTATTTTGGCTTCTCAGAGTTTGATGAGATCTGGAATTAGTCCTTACATGACCAGAATTTGTGTAAATTAAAATACTTGAGAATTGAGAGTTTTAGACGCTTTTCAATCTATATTTCTCAGCTATCCTCATATATTCACATATGCTTCTTTCTTAATGCAGCTGCTCATTTGATGATGTTAAATTTATAGATTTTGCAGATATTATTGCAACTGGAATGGAAATTAGGCTTTTCCCCCATGCTCACACAAGAGTTTCATTTATGGTGCAAATGAGTGAAGTTTAAGTTGCTAAAAGTGATCTAAATAACTCACATATCTGATCTAACTCCAGCCCATTAAACACAAGGCTAACACAGCTCTAGTACTAGTGCAGAAGTTTGGCAATGCAAAGTAAGGTTTTTGATTCCAAGGTGGCTGGTGGTACTCCACATGTTCTTTAAAACACGCTGTAGTCAGGGAGTAGTGTCATTGAAAATTTAGCAATGATTCCCTCTTGTAGCATCCCTGCGGGTTTCAGTGAGACCGCTCACTCAGTCGCCTAATTTTTATTATGAATGGAGGGAATTGATTATCAGTTTGATTAAGTTTTTCACATCGTAAGCCTGGGCACTGTCAATCTCCTTCTCAAGAAAAGTAAGCATAGCTAAGAAATTGCACTATTTTAGTAAGTAAAATAGTAATTTGGAAGTTGTGGTTCAGCCTTGGAAACAAACTCATTTAATTAATTTCCTCATCATCACTGGTTGATGATATTTCATGCCTATTCTTTGCATATGAAAAAAGAATGCATGGATTCAGGTTCCAGAAAATTTAACTTAGCAAAATACACGATTTACAGTCAGAAATTGTCATGGCAAAATTAATTGAGTTATATCTGTTTCATTGCCACTCGCTATGACTTTCAATTTCAGCTTAAATTCTCTCCATATAGGGAGTACTAGATGCCTGGTACTGAAAAAAAATCCATATTAAAAAACCAGTGACCCTTAGGGTTCATATATCTAAGAAAAACTAACAATGATAAAAAAATAATATTAAGAATAATAACAACAACAAATCGTTGTTGGAAAAGCTTTTTTTTTGTGTGATGGACTGCCAAAGACTCTGCTCGGAACATGGCCTGGGGATTTTCCTGGATACAGTTTGTTTTCATTTGCTTATGTTCTTTGTTACAGTGAATCACGTTAAAACACATGGATCTCTGACATTAGCAGGATGAACTACAATGGGAACAGCATGTGAATCTTCTGGAGCAGCTAAACATTAAAAGTCTTGCTCTGGAAGGAACAAGAATTTGCAGGAAAGAGGTCCATCATATGTACAAATTGCCTCTTCTCTACCTAATAGCCAGTGATAAATTAATTGTTCATCACATTAAAATCAGTGGGGATGAGAGAGTACAAATCTCCATTTAAAAATTATTTAATTATCACAATACCTTAAGGGATAATTTCATATATATGTTTATTTTTGTAGGCCAACCTAGGCAAAAAGCCATGGTTTTTAAAATATCAGCATAACATTTAATACACAGTAATCAGTCAGTAGCATGCAACATAAGCAAGTAGACCTGGCCAGCTGAGACATTACAATACCACATCCAGAAGAAGACTAAAACTCCAGAAGTTTTTAAATTGCCTTAACACTGTGTAATTCAGTGTCGACATAACTTTGAGAATGTAGCTACTGCTCTGTAAATGTTTAGTCTCTTGAATAACAAACATCTTTGCACACACAGAGCTTCACTTTAAAGATTCTCAAAACAAGCAATTGTTATTTCTGGCACGACTTAAGCTGCCTCTAAAACTCAATTCAGCTCAGTACCAGAAGATCCCATGGATCCCTGCACCACTGAAGCCAAATTTGTCCCTTCCTGTAAAGCAGCCGTTAAAGTGGGAAAACCCTCTGTATTAGAGGTGGTTTTTTTTTTTTTTTGGGGGGTTGATTTTTTTTTTTTTTGGTTGGTAAATCTTGCATACTTCAGAAAAGCAGACAGGAAAAAAGTATCTGGAAATTTAGGAAGAATTGGTTTAGCACTATGCCCCCACCTCTAAATTGGGAACAGCTACAGATTCAACTTTAATGTTCCTGAAACAGAATATTTTGGTTCTAACATTTTAAATCAAACTTTTTTTGTTAGATTTATTAGGTGGTATTCAGGGAGAAGAGATGATCAAACAATGCATTTTTTCCCCTGTAGCTCAATTTAATGATTAAGGCAAATAATTTCCAAATTTAAAATTATTTAATAAACGCTACAAATCCTTCAACAACATAACACTTCTAATAACATTTCCTCTACCCCAGCAAATAAATCCAACAGTTCATCCTTCCTATTTCATAAATATGCTAATAAGGACTGCAATTAAGCTGGATCTAAATTATGGAATTGCAACATGATGTTGAATATCTGTGTAGATTTTTGATACTTTGCTGGTTTCGACTGGGACAGAGTTAAATTTTTTCGTAGTACTTTGTATGGGCTTATGTCTGGGATCTCTGATGATATCACAGGGATATTTTATTTATTTATTCCTGAGTAATGCTTACACAGTGTCAAGATCTTTTCTGCTCCACAAACTGATCCATTGGAGAGGGGGCTGGGAGCATGCAAAAAACTGGGGGGAAAACAATTTAATTAATTTTGAGTAAACATGGTCATAAAGATAGATACAAAATCATGATTTTATTGTTTCATGGATGTGTAGCTTAGAAGAATTACTCCTCAAGATTAACTTTTTTATAGTTTCAACTAAAGGAACTGTACTGAAAGAGTTAACAGAAGATATCTATTTAAAATGGACTAGTTTTTTAGGAAAGTAAAGATTACTCTCAGTATGCCTATGAACACCAGCTACAGCTATTTAAACTTTTTGATCAAAATTGGTGAAGAAATTTGAGTCTAAATACTCAGGTTGGAGACTATTATTTCCTTCCATATTGTGAATTCTATAAGCAGATTATCTCTTTATGGAAGACTTATACCACCTGAGTGCTACTTGGTGATGAAAAGGAAGCATTTTACTGATATACACTTAGATAAGAAAGGAAGTCAATTCAAACTTTCCTCAGAGGAAAAAAATGGAAATACAGAAAATCATTATTGAGTCCTAGGAAACCAATATGAACACTAAATATAACCCTGATTAATTACACAATAGTTCTATTTTTCAGTAATGGGTTATACAGCATTGTCCTGGAGTTAGCAAAATAACACATTTTCCATAATCCGTCATGGGGAAGTTTTAAGGTAAACACAGTATTTGCAGTTCCTGTATTTTGTAATGTTCCAAGTGAATGTCAGTGATCTGCCAATCAAATCCTTGCTGAAACACTTGGAAAAGCAAAAACTCTAATGGCAATGCCCTTCACCACTTCATAGAGAAATGTCAGCTTAGCAGACAAGAGATCTTGTAGTCATTATCCCAACCGTCATTCAAGGAATAAAAGAATAAGAATGGATAATGCGAAGTATTTCAATGCCATTGCCGGTATTTATGTTTGTTGGCTTTGACATTCTGTCATACTTCGAGCTTTTATAGCACACTTGTCCTCCACACAGTGCTTTATATATGAGGTGAAGAACAGTATTCCATTGTTGCAGTGAGAGGAGGGAAAGGACAGAGAAGCGATTTGCTTAAGGCTATTTCTCACATCACAAGAAGTGAGGAGAAGTGTCCCTGTTTTTCCCAAACACTAACCTTTAACCAGTCTTTTCCGCTGTAAAACATGACTCACTGTGCTGCTCTACTCCATCACTCAATTGATCCTTCTGAAGCCAAACGCGTGACTCCTATTGCCTGCAGGAAAAGAAAATAAACCACAAAAAAACCCAAACAAAAAATCCCCCAAAAGCAATCAAACAATCAATCAAACGAGTGAAAAAACCCAAGCAAACCCCCAGATCCTTTATATTTTTCTCAAGTTGCTAGCTGGCTTCATCTTTGAATTTTCTTAGCTTTTTCTTCTTTTTGAAAAGTCTGTATGAGACTTTTAAAAAGAAATATTTTTTTTCTTCACAATACTATAGTGAAAAAAAATTGCTTAGCTTAATTTTCCAATGAAGAAGAATTCCTGTAGAATTCTGATGATTTGCTTATGATCTAACAAGAAGATTTAGCAAAACAGAGAACAGAAGTAAAGCTCACCAGTCATGACCACTAAAACAAAATTTGTAATAAATTTCACTTCAGGTAGCAGAGCTCTTTTTTTTAAATAGAAATTTGGAACTTGAACACTCGGTCAAAGACTACTAGATTTTAAAATTATTATTTATTTACTGTTTAAATGTCTGGAAGACATCTAGAAACTGTCAGAAATCTTGGGACCACAGGTTGAAACTACTGACTTACTTCATTACATTCTTGACCCATGACCTTCCCCAAAATAAAAACATTCTTTCAAGTCTTTTCTATGATGCAGACTGTCTTAGATGGTGCTGAAAATATGCACCTGGCAGATTGTATTGGCATTGGTAAATAAAAATACTCTTCTTGGTAGTGCCCAAAGTCGTGTCAAATGCTGATGGTTCCTAACTGCAGTTAGGGAGGTTCAGATTTGATATCAGGAAAAGATTTTTCGCTGGGAGGGTTGTGCAATCCTGGACAAGCTTTCCCAGAGATTCTATGGAGTCTTAATCCATGGAAGGTTTTCAAGATTTAGCTATGCAGAGCCATAGCTGACCTGATATACTATTGAGTGGTTCTGCCTCAAGTGGGAGGCTGAGCTGTATGACCTCTATTTCTACGATTCCACTCCAAATTATTTATTTCATAGCTACTTGTATTTGATTTCCTTTAACATGTCTGAATGTCTTTGTTCTATAAAGAAGCAATAATTGGGCATCTGCAGTTCAGAGTCTTACACTATGTGCCAAATTAGTGTTCCTCAAAAAGCGAGCAATTGATTTCAGAATTCTTAGAAGAACCGTGAGGAATTTCACTGAAAATATGAACCTTAAATACTCAAATATAACAGACTTTAATTCTGGAAACAAATCTACTTAAAATTTGCATTATAGTTCTTACTGATTTCACTGAAGGCATTCATTGCCACTTGACACGGCCACGCAGGTCACAGGATTTGCCCTCTGAGCACACTGGGGAAGCATATTTAGTAGTTAGCTGAGAATGGAGCTGTGCTATCTGATGAATCACTGATGGACTGTGGGACACACAACAAAAGCCTTCCAATGGAGCAGGGCTGGCAGAAGTGAGGGACTGTGTGCAATGCTCACCCAGCCAGCCAGGGTTAGGCTGAAGTTCTCTTGGTCCCAAAGGCATAAAAACACTCATCCATTTGTTTTAAGAGGTAATTGTATTTTTTGATCCTTGAATATGTTGAAACTGTAATTCTGGCAATGCAGAAATAGCATATAATTATATTAATTTTCATATGTTTTATTTGCATTTTATCAGATCCCACCGATGGCCCAATTGTACACGTCCAGATTCTATCAGCAATGTCTCTTAATCAGTTCAGTCTACAACCTGTTCCCACAAAACTCTATCAGGCAGGGTTTATTTATGGGAACATGGTTAAACAGTAATGTTTGCTGGTCACTGGCACTGCAATTACTTTTCAAAATGTCCTTGAAGCACGTTTGATTGATCTGGCAAGCACCTGGTAAGACATTCTTACTTAGCAGATATAAATAGCAGTTTAATTTAAGATCCCTAAGTCACACAACTTAATATTTAACAAACAAACAAACCAAAACAAACCCTTTTGGTCCAGGCCAAATAGTGATTTAAAGTATTGCAGCATCTAACTTTTAGTTTCCTTTCTTGCAGTGAAATGAACTGCAAAGTTGCCTGCAGAATGGGAACTGAATTGCAGTTCAGCTCGTCCCACAGGGTGAAAACAGACCACCTGAAAGTCCTATACAAAAGGCCAGGAAACCCCTACCAGCTGTAGGTGAACACTGAGAACAAAGATCTGTCTGCACTACAGTCTATCCTCATGCCCAGGTGTTTGAGGTATGCCCTAAGGTAAAACAAAACAAATCTGAGACTGTTAGCAACATTATGACAAATTAAATTCTCTACGGCAAAATAAATTCTTAGCTATTACCTACTTAGTGAAAGTTTATGACTTCAGTTGTATAGATAATGTTAGCATGAAATTCTCATTTGATCATATTATGCCACCTTTGCACCAGCACTGGTGTCAAAGAATTCAAAATTGCATTTTTTTGAAAGCAAGTCACTGAAGTCTAAACAGAGAGAAATGGAGACTTTCATGCACATAAACCCCTCATTTGTGTTCTCTGACAGCAAACTGAGTCTCAGAGCCACACGAAATCAATTGACCTCCAGACTGCAATACATTTAACCCTGATGTTTCTGCTTCTATTGGATGCTTAATATCAAACAATCTCATTTATCTTTAACTATATAACAGGGAGGAAAAAAAATCTGTGCTGAGATTTATGGTAGGTGCTGAAAGACAGAAACCTCAGTGGGACTACAGATGTGGAGCTTCAATCTTGTCCACTGAGTTAAGGTAAAATATTAAAGAGGCTTTTCCAAGCTTTGTGCTTCCCTTTGGGTCTCTAGGGCATCCCTCAGGCTCCCTGTGTCCTTGGGCTTGGGATCTTTTTCTGCTCATTATTGAACAAAGAGTATGTTAAAGATCTGTATTTAGGAGCAGCTCTAGAAGTGATGCTCAGACACTCATCTTCCGTGGTACATTTATACAGCTGAACATGCTTACCTGAGTACTCAGTGCTTTATCATTAGAGGGTGATTGAATAATTCGGAGGATCTGGGAAACATGGTAGGAAATCAGAACTCCCAGGCCTTAACTGAGAAACCTAAGCACTGCTCCTACACACTGGTTTGCTTTTATTAACTTTCTTCCCAGGCTTGGTAATTTTGGGAAGATGTGTTTGAAGTTCCTCTCCTGTCACGATGCAGAAGGTCTGGGCTTCCCCCTCACTCTCTCTCTGGAAATTTACACTATTATAAATTTTGTATTTGACTCTTGTAGACAAGATTGATCATAGCTATAATCTTTATTTCTACCTCTATAATATGCTTATTGATAATTGCTGAGGTATCAGATAGTTCTGGTAAAGTCAGTTATATGTTACAAAACTGCTTTGCAAGGTTTAGGTCAGCTCTGGTAGTGCTGAAAGAGGGTTTTTTTTATTTTCTTCTAAATTTAGGCAGGTGCTTAGAAGAGTTGTTGTAGAGTGCAGTTTTAGACTTGAACTCCCTAAGCATTGCTTCAGATACTGAGTTTGCTTTTATCCCCTGACCCAAGTGACCTAACCAGGGTGGTTCAAGAAAGCCTAGGGGTGGGTGTACCCTGTGCACACAGACAGAGCTGCCAGGTCAGCCTGGGCAGTGTGGGCAGAGCACAGGGGCTCAGTGCTCTGTTGCTGTCTGACCCATGGCAGCTCTGAATTCAGCAGTCCCTGAGAACCATTCAGTCTTCAACCCTAAACCGTTTCGGCTTTCTAAATAAACAAAGGCTTTTATTCTTTATTAAGGTAATGCCAACTGCTCAGTCACCCGGCTGAGTCTCTTTTTCTATATCTTTAGATTAGTAAATACTTTATATGACACTTTATCAAATATTTCTTGTGGTGATGGAAAGCTAAAAGTGAGCAGGGAAATTAGTAGTGAAGTAATTACACAGCTTTTTCTGGGAATAATATTTTTTGCAAGAGGCAGAGAGTTGCTCCTAAGAGTGTGGTTTTTATTCATATTGGATAACTTTTTCTCATCCTGATACTTGAATTTACTACAGGACTTCCAGGACAAATTCAGGCCGAATAGTCTTTTAAAAAGGATATCAGAACAGGTTGTTGTTGTTGTTAAGGAGGAAAGGTTTTACTTTAACAAACTCAGAAAGTAAACATGTAAGAAAACTTTCGTAATAAGGAACTGTTTTTAAAGTGCCTAATAGCATAGTAAAAGTGGCTTAATACAACTGCTCAGACAGATCTGACATTTATGGGGCTTTTCTGTGGAGTGAATTACATAAATAACTGTCTGAACTAAGATCATGAACCAAATACATTTGCACTTCTCTGCACCTGCAACATAGCCACATGAAAGAACACAGAAAAATAGATGATCTCTTTGAATTTATTAAGAAAAAGAAATTAGATACTAATTTCTTCCACAGACCTAGTGCTTAAATCCACACCAGGGAAAAAAACTATTGTATTAATATATAAAATATATCTTTAAATGTTCTCCACATTCCTCACACTTGTATTTTAAAATGTGAAAAGTGCAAAGTTTATGGGGTTGAACTGATATTTGGACTTTAAGACTGTCTGGGAGCTGTTCAGCATCAGTTCATGGGGCTTTCCATCTGCAAAGACCCCAGAGTGCTTTCTAAAACATGAAGCTGATGCAACTTCCACCCATTCACCAAGGGACCCCTCTCAGCCTTGAGAGCTGAACCGCAGCTATCTCAGAGGGATTCCAGGATCCTGGAATCCTGGAACAGTAACACAGTGGACAGGACTGACATTTGGGAAGGGAAAGTGGCCAAGGACATCAGGACACCACTTGCAGGGCTAAAAGATCTCAAATGTCTCAGCAGAGCGTGACAGACCTTGGTAGGCTGAAGTAGCACCAGCACTAAAACCAGTCCTGTGTCCTACATGTCTGCAATATAAACCTGCCAGAAATAGATCATTAATTTCTTCATCCCTGTGAGAAACACTCCAATTTTCCCATGACCTGAAGTGAGAACCGCATCAGGGTGCATCATTCAGCAAAGCCTAAAGTCCTTATCAAACCAAAACTACCTGTAAAGCTCCCATGGAATGTGCTGAATGGAAATGAACCACCCCAACATCTTAAAGGGCTCCCTTTTAACCTTCTGTCCGCAATAAAATTTACCACGAAAGATGTTTTATGCAGTTCCTAACTAGGTCAGTTATTTCTGGTTTTCAGTCTGTGTGTTTGGATCTATATTTTCCTTTGGCCTTATACAAGATAGTCACAAATTTTAGTAATGGAACTGTGTTTTTTCATTTAAACTATCATGACTGTTATAGTTACATGTCTTAGAATCCCATGACGCAGAATATGGTGTGCTTTATATTAAAGAATACATAACTCTCCTAATTAGAAAATTAAAAAAAAATATCCAATATTAATTCTCCTGCAGACATCATAAATAGTAGGGTACTGTCAAATATGCATTTCTGAACTTCTCTCAATGTAGATACATAGCGAATTAGCTGAAACCAAAATGCATCTCTGTATGATCTAAATAATAAAAGATTACAAATGTCTAATATATATTTCCTCAACTGGAAAATTTTTATTACCCTTTACTTAACAGTTTAAAATACAAAAAATTTTGCATGAATTTTCATATAAATCTATTGACTTCTTTAAACCACAATTGTAATTTCTTCGGTGAGGAGCTGGCTCATTTGGATCAAGTACGACTTCAATTTTTTAATTTCTTCATTCTCTTCAAATATTTAGCAAACCAGTGAATTGCAGACAGGTTTACTATCTTTCACTTTTGAATTTAAAGTAGCATGCTAGCAGGACTTGAGAACAGACAATCTGCTAAGATTTGGTGATAGATTTCATATCCATGCAATAACATGTAAGTGAGGGAGCAGTTGCAAAGAATAACCATGGGAACCTCACCTGTTTTAACAAATGCAAGATGCTGTGCTGGGGTCAGGGCAAGAAAGGTGAGAGGCTCTTCACAAGGGCATGTAATGACAGGACAAGGGGACACCTTCAAACTGGAAGAGAGTAGGTTTAAATTAGATATTAGGAAAAAATTCTTAACTGTGAGGGTGGTGAGGCACTGGAGCAGGTTTCCCAGAGAAGCTGTGGCTGCTCCATCCCTGGAAGTGTTCAGAGCCAGATTGGATGGGGCTCTGAGCAACCTGGTCCAGTGGAAGGTGTCCCTGCCCATGGCAGGGGATTGGAACTGGAAGATCTTCAAGGTCCCTTCCAACCCAAACTGTGCTATGATTCTATCAATGCTCACAAGGAATCAGAAGCAGAGCTCAAGCTGTAGAATTCATTGATTTACTGATCATCAAAGGAAATTGATAATAAAGAACATATTTTCAGTACAGAGACACCTAAAGTACATGCCAATATGATCAGAGGAATGCATTTAACATGGGATTAAATATTATAGAAGAATTTAAATAGCATGACACTGATGTGAGCAACATTAAATACTCCTTGAAGCTCTTCAATTATTTAGTGTTATTTAGTTAGAATAAACATTTTCCAAACAGGATTTATTGCTCATTCTAAATGACTGTGACTTACTGTGACCTTCATTTGTTGCAGACAACTTCAGTAGGATTATTACCATTACTAGAGGAGATATCTGATTTCACAAGGCTCGTGGGTGCAGCTCCCTGGTTTTCACGGTGATTTACTGTGGGGAGACAGGAGTGTATCCCACTTATAGAAGGTGCGTAGTTCCCATGGATTTTTTGACTCGCGACCATATAGGCCTTTTTGAACCCAAAAGGAGCATTAAGCAAAGCCAAGGTCAGATATTAAACTCTTATTGAATGAACAATTGAAACTAACAGTGAAACAAACAATTTAATGAATTCACTGAAAGCAGAGAAAGAATCATACAAGTGTAATTTAGGGTTGTCATTCACACACCTATGATTTCATTACTGTGTGTCAGCTCTTTCTGAAAAATTTCTATCATCACTAAAGGAAAACCTTTTCTCAATTATGTTTGAATTAACTTTCAAAAAAGTGTAAGTGAAGATCAGTATGTTTGCCAGGAAAATGTCACTGTTCCCTGAGAATGTTCTAGAAACAAAACATTTTTGCTGTTATCTGCATTTTTCCTGTTGCTACTCAGTAGCAACTTTTCAAGCATCTTTCAAAATACTCTCCAATTGTGTCTCACTGTGTGAGGAGATAATGCAACAACAACACCAACAACAGCAACACCAACAACCACATTCTTTTGCCTTTATTTACTTCTTCACTCCACAATTTTCAAAGAGATTGAAACTTAAAAAAATGGGAAAATGTTCACATCAAGACAGAGGAAAAATCACTACTCTTCATTAGTGTTATGATGCAGATCTCAAAGGCAAGGTAACAGTGAAGGGAAAAAGATAAGAAAAAGAATTTAAAAGCAAGAACTTCTTGAACAACCTTCATTTTTTAATGTGTTGTTGGAATTTGTTGCTGTGATTCATTTTTGATTAATTCTTTGGAAAAGCTTTTTCTTAACAACAACAACAAAAAAGGTAGTATAGTGGATACTTCTTTATGCAAGACATTCTTCATCCTCTAGGAGGTCAAAAATTCATTATTTAAAATGCTACTGATAAATCTGTCAACAAAGCTAGAGAACACACCTCCCCATCATTTTCAGTGTTTAACAGAACTCTCTGGAGTGCCAAGAGATCTATCCTCGCCTGATATGAGAGATACAAAAATTAGAATTAAAAGACAAGATGTGGAACATTTTAGAATGGGCCTAAGTACAGAAAAGATAGATTGCCATATAAAATGCAGGGAAATGAAGGACACTACTTTGCCATTTGATATAATCTTTTTCATCTGTATTGGCATTTTGAAGACTGAAACTGCTTATCCTGGGTTTAGTTGTGATGATTGCAAATTGAAAGGGAAAAATGCACACAGATTGAATAGCATGGCTCTATAGATCTTGTTTGCTTTCTTTTTCTCTTCATATTTAATGATTTATATTATTGTCTGATAGTAACTGAAGGCCTACTAATGATGTTAAAGTACATGAAATCAAGAAAACCTGCACAAAAACTTCCTAAAACTAGCACTACCCATGTATCAACCTCATATTTAATCTATTCCAGTGGAACGACAGCTTGACAATGTGGAAAATGTCTCAAAAATAGCCTATTATGGAAATTTTTAATCTACTCATTCAACACAGCCATGAAATCTTGAACATCATCGTAAATTACACTGATACACAACAGAATGTTGTTTGCCTTTTGAAGTCACCTGCTGGTTGTTGAATCCAGACATTTAAGAGTTTATCAGTAGTATGCTTAACATGTGCACCATTATTCTACTGATTTAAAAAAAACTTTTAAAACAAACTGCAGATAATTACCCCACTTTCTCAGTTCTCTGTGGGCAGGTGTGACTTGAGCTGTATTTGTGCTGACAGGAGACTTTATCTCCCAGCTGTCAATGTGCTCGTTTTGTCAGGTTCTTGTGCTGAAGGATAAAGGGCTGCAGCTAAAGCATAAAGGCTGGCTTTGGTTTCCTCCCCAGTTTTACAACAAGTTTATTCCTCTGGATGTAGATCCCAGTCCCTGTGAACAAAGCCAGAGTTTCCAGGCTCTGATGAAAGCTTCCTGTGTGAAGACCTGCAAGTTTAGTGTGAAATTCATCACATTGCAGGAATGCAGGGAGTTAAACTTCTTCTGTGTCACTGAAGTGTGCTTTAATTCTTATTCTGCATTTATTCCCTTCCCTGTCCCTGTCCCTGTCCCTGTCCCTTTTCCCTTTCCCTTTCCCTTTCCCTTTCCCTTTCCCTTTCCCTTTCCCTTTCCCCCTGAAAAAACAGTGTTTACTTACTACCCTGAACTCTTCCTAAAAAAAAATTTTTTTTCCATCTTTTTTGACTGTATTTAGTTTAATCCTGCAATAGTTAACCTAGGTCCTGGTGCATGAGACCTCAGCAGTCTCAGTGTGGATTGAAAGGAATAAACTTCATCTGCATGAGGTAAACAACTCTCTCTGTTAGAGCAAAGCCATAAATCTCACTGGGAGACCTCCCTCATGAAAGGTATCGAAGAGCCCCACTCTATCAGCTTTCCTTAGAGCACACAGCAATTTATCTCGGCTCCGCAGCGTCAGGAGAGAAAGCAATAGCAGGAAGGGGAGGCTCAGTCTGCAAACAGAGGCTCTCCTGAAAGCCTGCTCACCCAAGGTGAACTTCTGGCCTCGTTGAAAGTGATGGCAGGATTCCCATCAACCTTATCTGTGCTAGGGAAGGGTTGGAAAAATGTTCACTTGTTGTATGCTGTGGAGCTGCGTTTATCCCAGGACAGGTTCAGCACCAGCACATTCATTAGACCTGGAACTTGTTTCTGCACAGAAAATGCTGCACTTCATTATGATTAAACGAGGGCAGTTACCCCATCATTGATCCAATTTAATGAAATTTAAGCAAGTGTAACATGCTCTTCTATGTGAAAAAGGTGGAAGGCACCCTAGAATAAGGCATCTTTTTTCTGATTTTGTATCTACCTTTTGTTTGTGTGTCAAGACAGGCAGGGAGTGGAACTGAAATTTGAATTTTTGTTAATAAATTATATACTTCAGCAAAGTATTTATACCAATAGAAAACTCTGATGGCCAGGCTTGATTAAAAAAGGGAGTAATTTGGCACATACCTAGCTGGTTATTAAACCTGGATGAAGGCTAAAATGCAAGCTGGCTCTAATGTATTTGCAAATAATTCCTTTAGATGTTTGAATGATGTCACTGGGACATTTTCAAGGCACAATCTTTTTCTCTCCAAGTGATTGGGTGGAAAACAGGTTTCAGGAATGGTGGGAATTTTTAAAGTCTACAGAAATTGTGAATTCAGTGGTCTGAATTGTCTGCAGTGTTCTGGCTGCCCATGGTCACGCAGTGCTGTGTGTAAACTTTTGCCTTTCTGGGGGAGCAGGGGGCAAGAGACAAGCTGAAAGTCAATGGAAGTTCAGTAGCAATGGAAAGAATTCATCACAGTGCAGACAGTCTGTGACACCCGCTTAGTCCTCAAAACAAATCTCCAGTGGTGCATACAGTTGAAGTCAGATGACTTTCGGAATAACATGAGACTTAATGTCACAGAGGCAAAAAGGCAAAAGAAAAACTTTTAGCAAAATAAACAGAATATCCATAACTGCTACAGGCAGGAAAAGAAACAATCTTAGAAGCCCCGTGAGCTGTTCAGGCATCCTCTTGGGTCTAGCTGATGGACCTTAAAAAGCAAAAATTTTATAAATGAAATTGCATTTGCAGTTAATGGAAACACCCGATTAGTGGAATCCTGGCATTATTACTACCAATTATGTTGTGAGTGGTGGTTTCAGGAATCTTTTGACTAAGATCTTTATCCCATAACAAATGTATGAAGGTAATCACAGAGAGAAGCATCTGTTTTGCCAAACATGTATTTTAAATGACGTTTGTCTTGAGAAACATTTTAATTGAAAGAGAATAAGTATCAAATATACAAAATTTGAAACAAAATCAACTTTTAAGTAAAATGTTTTGCAATACCCAGCTCATAGCTGTGAAATAGTGACCCAAAGAGGGGCAAATTAGGATTTTTCAATGGCGACCAACTAAGACCAGCAGTGACCTTGGTCTTAAATAAACCAAAGCAAATGTTTGTGATGATCATTGGTCACTCTGAAATCTTAGAGATATAATTCTACAAGAACACCGGTATGTTCTTATAGGTTTCCCTATCAAAGCTAGAAGCTAGAAGTTAGGACTAGAAATCAGAAGGAGAAATCTCAACATTTTAATTAAGCCATCAGAGGCAAACATTTTATGCTGAGTGACTGCCTGCATGATTCATTGCTTTAGCTTTCTACTTGCAAAATAAAAACTTTTTAAAAAGATACTATGCATGTTTACCCATGTATCTCAACTTAATATTTGTCATAAACTATTTATGGAGCTGTTGAGATTAGACACATCTGCAATAAATGCTGAACTAACAGATTAAAAGCTGGATTTTCTATTTTTGTTTCATTCAGGACAACTAGTTAAATTTCAGGACTCCCTCAGGTGCATCTTGCTTCATTTATTGATATTATGATATTTTGGTACCTCTCTCTTGAGTTATTATATATTGTCAGTGCAAATTTAACTAGTGTCTTAAAAAGAAAAAGCCAATATAACTCCAGAAAAAACTGGCTCAGATTTTCCATTTATTATCCTCAATTTTTGTATATCAGTCCATTGTCAAAAAGATCACTATCTACATACAAAACTGACAACAGTAACAACCGGATGCTACGGTTCACATCGCTATGAAATCTTAGACAGGAAAAGGAGTAAATCATAAACATGATTAATGGTATGACCTCAGTTTTAACCTTGAGTGTCAAACTAACACTTACTTCCCATTCATTCTGTTGAAAGTCAAAAGCAAAATACAGAAGATACATAAAAAAAAGACGTATTAAAGACATACAAAATAGCTGTTGGGAGCTGAGTGTTATACCAAAACACTGAATTGCATTATAGCTAGGAAGGGGGAATTACACATTTTTATTACAGAAAAATTACCATGGAAATATACAGAGGGAGATTGTCTCCCATCATCCTGTCTTTTTTACAATTTTTAACTTATTTTTTCATCTTATGTTTGCATATATATATATATATTTATATTAATTTAGATACACAGCTGTAGTCAATACCTGTAGTTATGCACTTTCTTACACAAACCGTACACCTACCTCATGAAAAGTGAAGTTAATGTAAATTTCAAGGGACCAAACCTGTGACAATTTGACTAAAAATACACGTTTATTGCTATTACTTAAGAATTAGAATAGTTTGTTATTAGAATACAGAATACTTTTTCCAAGAAAGATACAATGAAATAGAGCAGTGTGCAAGAGAAAGTAATTTTGAACAGCATGGCTGCTGTGAATTAGAATTTTTTTTTCTTTCTCTGAAAGAAGAAGGTATCAATATAGCAGATAGATAAATTTCACACTCACTGTGCTAGTCCTCTCCACACTCCATCTTCTCTTGGGCTGCTAAAGGAAGAAGATAATTTAATGGCTTTTGTAGAGCAGGTAATTGTACTGTTAAAATGGACCACTAATAAGAGCTTAACAGAAATCTGAAGAAGCAAGAATTCCAGGAATATCTAAAAGTCTGATGACCAGTCCAAGTGACTTTTGCTAGTATTAGTTCACAAATCACGGAAGAAATTCTCTAGGTATATTCATGAGACAACACAAAACAAGACAATTTCAGATCAGATTCTTGCTACAGTATATATTTATAATAGGAATTAATCCCTTAAAATTCAATGTTTGCTCAGTGCTTTCTAGATGGTTCAAACAAATATATTTTTTTCAGAAAATATAAAATCAATTCTAATGGTATGAGTGACTATTCAGGAAATGAACATGCACTTTTTTTATTTCAAGTGGCATACAATTTTATGATGGCTAGGATTTTCTTAGCATCAGCTGGGTGGCAGAGAAACTTGTGCTGCAAAATAGAACAGATTTGGTAGATATGCTACATTTTTGACCCATACCTTGAAAGGATTAAAAAAAAAACAATAAAAAAAGAAGTGCTGAGTGATCCTTGCTTTGTTTTTAGAACAATGGCTATCTGGCAGCAGCTAGTGATTAGTGGATACGATACAATGAAATCAAGGTCATGGTGAGTTATTGTTAAGCATTAATTCATTTCTTGGCATTACAAATGCTGCTATATTTAGCTTGCTCTATAAGTATTAGCTTTACCTAACTGTCTTTAGTGTTTTCTATAGCTATCCCTTGAGATATACTTTAGTTGAAAATTGATCCATATATCAAGGAAAAGTTCTACAGTAGGGAGAAACACAGTCATTTTTTATATCTCATCATGAGACAGGAGAAAAAAAATATTTATGAAAAACTTTAATGAAATCTTCCTAGGCAAGCTACCACCATGTAAACCTCGTTGATTGTGTGCTACAGAGAGTATAAGGCACTAAATGAATGGACAGTTTAAGACACTAAATGAACACTTAAGGTCCTCTAGTTTCACTATTTTTACTACTTAATGGAATAAAAAAAATTAATTTTCCCTCTAAATGAGTGAAATTTGCCTTTTTGGTCACTAGTTACTCCAGATTGACCACAGAAAAATATATGTTATCCAGGAAAAGCATCTGCTGTGGAGTAATGGATGCACCCAGAGATTTGTGAACCGAAATACTGGCCAGGTGTTTTGATTCTTGAGAAGACTTCTGCAGTGATTTCACAACAAAAAACAGCTTTAAGAAAAAAATCTTCTGAAAACAAGATACACTTTTTTTTTTAAACTTATGAAGCCATATGCACTTGCTCTTTAAGTCTAAGTTAATAACTTAAAAGTGATAAAAAAAGAAGGGAATGCAATCATGCTTTCGAGTTTTTTTAGAAACTATTAATTATATTGCTTCATTACTGGGAGTAAATTCTCATAAATTCTCAACACTTTCTGTGGCCAATACAAAGGCACCATTTTTTCTCAGTGAAACTAAACTAAAACTAATTCAATTCTTGTTAGAAAGCAAAGACTATAAAACTAAGTAATTGCATGAAAAATCAGGGGCTGATGAGTGATTAATCCCTCTGTGCATTAGTGTCCATTTTGTGGCTTGGAATCTCTTTGCTCTTTCAATATTGTGATTTTATTGCAATGTTCAGTTTGGTAATGAGGTTTTTGAATATTGCTTCATATATTGACTTCAAATACAAAATAGATATTTAGCTTAAGTTAGATACTCAGTGCTATCTTTGAGTGATATTTGAACACCCGAATTTTTAAAAACTACAGTTTTAGCGTCTGGGAGTACTAACTTTAAATGGAATTAGCTCCTGCATAAATTCATTTTGCATACCTTCATGAGAAAAACGTCTCTAACTAATGGTAGTTAATGCCAAAGGCTTCCAACAAAGCTTGGATTATTTCACAGATGCTTTAATAAAAGATTTTTATTCTCTTTTATTTTTTGCTTATCCCTGCTGTGATTATTTTTGTGCTTCCTTCAACATTTCTAAATTTTTCACAAGAAAGTGTATAATTTTAATTCCAAGATATAAAATGCAATTAGAAAACAGAATTAATCAGAAAGTGTTCTTCAGTGTCAAAACTGATTGTTGCCTCCCTGGTTTTACATCCTTGGGTTTCTTATTTGGCTTTGGGATTTTGTTTAGTTTGCTTTTTGTTTTCTCCTCCCTGCTTGGAAATTTATTTTGTCTGCTAGACATCATTTTTTATCTCTATTGCAGAACCTCTGGATTTTTCATAGGCATAGGCTACAGATAATTGAATATTTATTCACTTGAATGGAAACATAACAATTAGCTCTATCAGAGAGTTTGCAGTGTTTTTTATACTGTCTTGCAACTGAGAACATAGAATTGCCTTCTCTCTCTGTGACAGACAGATGGCACTATAGTTTTCTATCTACCATGCCTCTGAATATCTCAAAGGAGTCCTTAGACCGGATAAATCAGGCAGTTATCTGAAGGTGCTGATAAACTGCTGAATTTCTGTGGCACACACCATGATGAACACGTCTCTAACGGCACCCAGATTCTGAGGATCATCACTGTGGGAACTAACCATTTCATCCCCTGACTGTAATGAGTGTTTGATTGCTCAAAATTCAAATCCCAAGAGACAGATGTTAACCCAGCAGAATTTGCTTCCTTGGAAGTCAGAAGACGTATCAGTTTGTGTCTGAGTAGATGTTCACTGAGTATTGCTGAAAATTAAGTAGTAGAGAGTCTCTTTCGATGGATTTGAACCCTACAGTTGTTTTTACTGTCATTTGAACTGAAATATAAGGCAAAGCATCTGGTTGCAGTTGTGTATCCAGTCCTCACAGGATGGAAATTTCCTGCCATTTTAATTGGAACCTATAGAGGCCATTACAACTGTCATTTAAAGGGTTCTTGGTGTTGTAAGAACTGTGCTGTGTCGCTTTTGTTTAACAAGAACCATAATCATCACTCCATTGTATGCAATTACTTGTGAAGTTAGAGCTTGTAATTCCCAAATTGTCCAGCACTTGGAAACTGGAGTGGATAAGATAAAAAAAAAATCTACCACTCCAGCTGGAAATTAAGAATCACGCCACTCACTCAGCCCCCCCTCTGTCTCTCACAGCCCCAGTGGCATAAGGATGAGAATCAAAAGTAAAACATATAGATTGAGATACGAGCAGTTTAATAATTGAAAACGAAGAAAAAGTATAACAATAATGGTTAATAATAATAAAAAGGGGAAAGTAAAAAACCCCAAAACCAGACAAACAAGTGATGCACAATGCAAGTCTTCAGCATTTGCTGACATGTGCCAGACCCTTCTTTCCCAACTGAGATCAACCACCTCTGGGTAATTCCCCTGTCCATGTACCAGGCATGAGGCTGTGTAGTGTGGAATATCCCTTTGCCCAGTTTGGGTCACCTGTCCTGGCTATGCTCCCTCCAGCTTCTTTTGTACACCTCCTTACTGGCAGAGCATGAGACACAAGAAAAGAGAAAAAACCAGTCCTTGACTTAGGATAAACACCAAGCAAAGCCCAAAACATCAGTGCATTTTGCCCACCATTCTCACTCCCAATCCAAAAGCACAACACTGTACCATCTACTGAGAAGGAATAGCTCTATCCCAGCTGAAACCAGGATAGTCTCAAGGAAGAATTGATTAGTGAACTTTTTCTAACAGATGGCATTTTCTGGGGAAAAATGCAAGGAACAGAAATGTCATATTCCACATCTGAGCTGTTTATCCAGCAGATGACTGTCTTCATCATGTGAAAGGTTTTATTCAAAACTCACCTAGATCTCATCTTTTTTGAGATTACTTTTTACATAGCAAAGCATCAAAGAAAAATATGGTAATGCTTTTTCTATACAGAACAAATACATTTCACTCTTCCCTGAATCTCCCATTTGTTTTCTGTCTTTTCTATTATACTCTGAATCCTTGTCTCTAATTTAAGTGACTAATTGTAGTTCATGTAAAAAATTTGATTATTGCAAAATTACTATCAGATTGTGATCCACGAATGCACACAGGGGTTCTGTCTTACACCTTCTCTCTTGTATCTCCAAGGACTATTTTCCAATACAAAGGAAAAAGTCATGCCACTGGTTTATCTGATAAGATTTTTTCTTTGCAAATCAACTTTATTACTTATCTATTTCTTCTAGGTGACTTTTAATATATTGTTTATTTTTTACTGGTTTTTTTCAGGATAAGAAGTTATACTGAACTATCACTAACCCCCCCTGCTTATACATTTAAAATCAGGCACTGAATTCACTATTTTCTAGGATTCCAAAACCACGTTTATAGTGTGGGAACTTCTAAAACAACCATTAAAATCCCAGAGATCCACTTATTTTGTTTGATTATTGCATACACTGTTTAACCAGGAAGGGAATGAAACCACAGTTGTCAGAGCACACTTGTTAAGGACTTTGGTGGGATTTTACAAGAAGGGATGTAAATGGTTGAAATAACACTCAAGAAAGAAGAGTAGTATCCTGCTTAGTTTTTTTTCTTCTCTCAGTTCTTTAACACAGCAAATCTGAAGAAGGTCATTAAAACCTTGTATTTCTTCACGAAGTCTCTAGATGTTCTAAGCTTGTCATTGTAAAGTTAGTTTTCAGACTGACATCTCAGTGGAAGATAAAAGTATACTTTTCATATAAGGCAAACGTTATAAAGAAGGCTCTTTCTAAAACTTCATAATGAATTTTGGTATTTTAAGAGTTTCTTAAGATTATTATATGTAATGGAATTATTTCATGATAAATTAGATTAGATTTGGTATTGTAACAGATATATATATATAAAACAGATGCATTAATGAGAGCAAAATAGGAGCAAGGAAGCACATTACTAGCCTTACAAACAAAAACATGTCAAAAATTGTGTTAACCACAGCATTCTGTTTCTAGGCTACTAGAGAACATTACCTATTCCAACAATGTATATAATGGAAAACAGATTGATGTGTGGCTTGTGCTTGCCATTAGCCTTTTTCATTTTACCACAGAAAGCTTTTTATGATGCCTTATTCTTGTCCAGGATTTCAGATTGTTGCTTAAATCAGTAAGAAATAATACAAATTATTTGATTTTTTTGTTTGTTCATGTTAGTATTCTATTTGGAACAGAATAGCCTGGGATTATTTCCTGTCTGTATTTAAAGACAGATTTTTGACTGTTCAGCTTTATCAAGCAATTACACACAGACCTGGCAGGTGCATATCTTCCATTAAAATTCCACAGGGCATTGAAATTGGGATGTTCCAGACACCAAAGCAAGCTTGGGAGCATTCATAGTGTAATGAAATTAAGTGACCATTGCATTTGCATTTTCTACATGGGGTGCACCTGGGACTTGCATGGCTGAGCAGACGCTGCTGTGGAGCCACTTTTGCTGTTGTAGCATTGAGTCTGGAGCAGTCGTAAGGACAGTAAATCTTCTTCATAACCTCAGTGAAAACTGCAAGATGATTCCTGTTCCTTCCTTTTAACTCTGCTGAAACTCCTGTTACCAGATGAGCCTTGCACCATATTGTTTCCTAATCACATTATAGAAACATAAAATTATAGAGTGGTTTGGGTTGGAAGGGACTTTAGAGATCATCCCGTTCCAATCCCACTGTTGTGGGCAGGGACACCTTCCCCTAGATCAGGTCACTCAGAGCTCCAACCAGCCTGGCCTTGGACACTTCCAGGGATGGGGCATCCACAGCTTCTCTGAACAACCTGTGCCAGAGCCTCACCACCCTCACGGTCAAGAGCTTCTTCCTACAATCTAAACCTACCCTCCTTCAGTTTAAAGCCATTGTTCCTTGTGCTATCTCTACATGTAAAAAGTTCCTCTCTGTCTTTCTTGTAGGCTCCCTTCAGGTACTGCAAGGACCCCTTCGGGTGCTGAAATACTTAATTAAATAATTAGAAGATCTTCTTTTTTTTCGTTCTGAAGCCTTCTGGGGACTCTGAAGTAATTTTTTTTTTTTTCCTTTTCATTAGTGCTGTAAATCAGATGACAAGAGTGTGTGCTCTTGAGTGTGGCAATATATAACTGCAGTATAGCTAGAAAGACACATGAAAAATTCGGCACCCTGCAAAGTAATAACAGCAAAATAACCTGAAGATTGAATTTATAGGGATTATAAGAATAGAATTTAGGAAAAGGAATATTTTTGGCAATTATAGATTAACTTATTTCTCTCTAAACTTTGGGTCTCCAAAGTCTGGTCTAATCCTTGCCTTCCTCCATAGGAAATTCTTCAGATTTGGATTTATTCTGTGGTTCATTTCACTGGGTATACAGTGGTTTCTATAAAAAAAAACCAAAAAACAACTTCTCTTTGAATAAGAGAAGATAGTGAAAGGTTGTGGAGGAAGGGATCTGAAAGGGAACTTTCACCTGAAAGTTGATGGAAATATTAAGGAAATATTGAAGGAAAGTTAAGGAAATATTTTGTAAATTGTGTAGGATCTATTAGCATTAAAAACTCTCATATGGGATTTGCTATTTTGTACCAACAAAGCTGAATAATTCTTGAAGTCCTTGATTCTGCTAGGATCCCACTGGGCCAACCGCAATACAAATGCGTGGAAGAAGACAGTCCTTGCCCTCATGTAATCTCACCACGTGAGGTGATGCAGCCATCCTGCAGTACTTAGACACTTACTTTAGCTGAGCTGCAGTCTCAAGATACAAGCTTCCAATTGGGTCACTTTGTGAATTCTGTTTTCCCTTCAGCCAGTATTTAGCATTTGACCACCCATGGGCACCTCCCTGCTTTTCGATCGAACTGACTTCAGAGCCGCTGCTTTCTACTATCAATCAAATAGATATGGCTGCACTTCTTCCTACACACATTCCCTTCAATTTGCTTAGATGAAAATGCATTTTTATTAATTGGACCCAATTTACTGAATAATCCAGACTTCACTGTCTGGTTGTCTTTGTCAGAACTTCAGTCTTTCATCAGCCTTCTTTAATTTATGATCTATGGTTTTGTGATTATTTGCTGAACATATGGAACAACCCCCGAGTCAGAAATAGTCTTTCTAGGATATCAAAGGAAACATTTTTATTTTGCAACTTTTTTTAAAATTGATATCTTCTCTTTTAGATGTCAATTTTTTTTTTTTAATCTGTTCCCTGGAGACTTAATTCGCATTAAACATTAATTAATTATGCAGTTGTGAATGAATCGTCCAACCAAAGACTCAATACCAAGAAATATTACTTCTTCTGGACTAATTTTTGCTACATTTTACACTTCTCTGCCATGAAGTGGCATGGTGCAGAAGGAGTGTAGCTGCAGAGGTTGCAGCTCTGAGGACCTGTTGCCTACACTACCTCCATTCCAGTGATTTTTCTTAAGGACAGTTTTGATGCACACTGAAACCCCAGTAAGTAACTGTGGGTACCGTAGCTGTGCAGTGAGAAGCAGGCCCAAGGATGCTCTAAAAACACCAGTCTGTAAGGAGTCCAGTTTGTACACAGCTGTGAGATGAAAACCATAAAATGAGTCCAGATGCTGATTCGCTTCAAAGATTTAACCCTGAATTTATCAAAAATGCGAGCATAGACACTCTTTTCTTAACAACAACAGCAAAATCAACTGGAAATATGTCTATTTGACACCATAGTCTCTATGAAATCCTGCCAGCTACCAACCATTAATTCTTCACAGACTAAATCCATTTTCCATTTTCCTCATGTTTGATGTCAAGTTTATAACTATCCAGGCCATGCTGCTTAACATTTTTAAATTAACTGCAAAATACCTACTCATGTTGAGTCTTTTGTTACTCTCTCCAAAATTTCGGGGATTATCAAAATTAAACATCAAAGTCTAGAGATTCCCAGGCAGTCTCAGTTAGAACTTTTGCAAATAATGTATATTGTGTATGATCATTTGAAGATAGTTTATATGTAGCAGATGATTTTTCATATGTTACTAATATTCTGAAAAAAAATTTAAGCTTTACAAATTTAATAACACCCTTTTTCTATCTAATTCTTTATTCCTCTAAAACTGAACAAAGGTTCATTTTCCCCTTTCAGTAACCCAAGAAGTTTTACAAATTTATTGACTAAAAAGCTGTAATAATTAGAAGGATTTTTTCCTTCTTTAGTTCCTTATAGACTTCAGTTCCTTCTCCGTTCTACTTTAGATGCTGCAGTGTGAATTCCTCTGGATTTTTCTTTGATATCTTCATCTTGTCTATATTTAATTTATTCTGACTGCTTTTTACCAAGTCTTTTAAATGGAACTAAATATATTAAAATGTAACTAAATATGCGCACAAGAATTTTTAATTTTCATTTTTATTTCCTGTCCCCAGGATGTTTGCATTTTATATACTTTTTTTTCATTTTGGGAATTTTGACATTTTTTCCTCTCTTAATGAAGTTCCCTTAAAAAAATCTCACTTTTACATGTCCATTCTTTCACTTTCATTGAATTTAACTTGTAATACTCATTAACTTTTAAAGTTCGTTGATGAGGGGTTTCAGTAATTATTGGGATTGCCTCTGCTTCCAAGAAAAAATAGTAATACGTTTTTTTATGAGCTTATCTTTTTGTACTTCCACTGTCTTTCAAATGGAAACTGGACTAAAACTCTGTCAGTTTGAAGAAGAGATATTTTAAAGAGGATGCCTGAGTCGGGCTGGATTAAAGTAGCTGGTCTAAGGCTAAAAGGAGCTGTCTAATTGTTAATCTCAGCCCTGGTTCAGTGCCTGTTTAGTTTGCAGCTTTCCATAGCAAAGGAGCCAGATGGTGCAGAGGGGAGCTACATAGTGCATGCATTTAACACCAGGTTTCCTGCATGTACATTTAGATGTATTATTATCTTTGTAATCACTATAACAGCTCTTTTGCAAGTTGTGTTAAACACCAATATTTACTGAATATTTATCCACGTCCTGAGGACAGCTTTGGGGTCACCTGACCCTTCTGCAGAATTTGGACTCTGAACTGTGTATACAGATAAAAACAAAATAGACAAAACCTCATATTTTCGTGTTAGGTCCATATCCCTGTTAATGTCTGCTGATGTAAATCTGTTAGTTTTGTGAGACCTGTAACTGCCTGGGCAAACCACCCCAGAGATTTTACTTTGTTCATGACGTGATTCCTTGTGGATAGAGTATTTGCAAATGCAAACTTGACTGCAGAGACATTTGGACAGCTTTGGATTTGCATCATTTTTTTCAGACAGCTCATTTCTTGTCTTGCTGGTATCACCTGTGTGATTCATCTCATCAAAGTGAGGAATAAATTCCAGGCTAGGTATTTATGCTACACCCACAGTAAGAGGTATACACAAGGGGAAATTTGTCCCATATTTTTGTGTTCACCTTCCCTTCCCAGGATGTGTTCACTTTATGCATTCATCAGTACCTGGGCAGCTGTTCAGTGTTCAGGAAAAAAATCCTAACAAAATCAAATAAAAAAACCCACCCAGAAAGCCACAAAACCCTCCAAGAGCTAAAGCACTGACCTCTGATCTTTGCTAGTTCAGATGTCTCTTGGGGCAAGATAGTTGTCCCAGAATAACTAACTAATTCACCACATCACAAATTCTTGAGTTTAAAGTAATTATGAAATGATCATTTAATGAATTAAATCTTCAAAGTTCGTGTACAGTTATAAATGTCTTAGGAAGAAATCTCCAAAGTCATCGTTTGGCAGATTCAAGGGCCAAGGATAGGTGCAATTTGGCCTAAAAAGCCCTTGGCTGGCAAAATGAGAAAGTAAGCAAATATGCTGGTCTTGGCTTTGGGAATTATAGGCACATTTTAAATAGAATTGCCTCTAAACACAGCTGCAGAACTGGATCTCTGATGCAATAAAGCTGTTGGGTTTATGGCAGACATACATCAGCACTGCTCTGATGGCTCAATCCGTTAGAATCACAGAATGACAATAACTTCTTTGTGTATTACAAATAAATCATCGCTATCACTCAACATGTTTAGAAAAATTGTAGTTCATCTGGTCTAAGTTTTGCTCGAGAAATATAAAGCTTTTGGAGTGTGAGAGTGTGCAGAATTAACGGTGAAAAAGATTGAAGATTTTATCTATTTCCTCCATCAATGTGTTTATTTCCCTCAAGGGACTTAACCACATGCGTTTGGAAAATTAAAGTCAGAAAACTGACACTTTAATATTTCTCCTCCCACACCCAGACTCATCAACAAGCCAATGAACTGTATGTGTAGAGGCTTTTTAAATGGAGTAAAAAAAAAAATGACAAAAAAAGAGAAAAGTTTAGGCAAGATCATTTTATTGGTGTTCGAACCCAAACAACCTCACTCTAAGAGTTGTAAACATGAAATTTTCAAGACATATGTTCATCTTTTTTTTAGTCTACATTTATGTTTTTGCACATATAAAAAGGAGTATTTGGCCATACAATTTTGTTTTAAGTGTCTGTGTCCATAGTTATTCTTTTAAACAATTTAAGCAAACTTTACAGAAATGTCTCTATGTCTAAGTGCAAAACTGCTTGTGGACCCACAGTGAACTGTTCATTCTCTACTCACATGTATCTTCCCATGGTGAAGACACAACAAGAAGTGAAATAAGCATGACATAAATATTTATATAAATATTTACTTATATATGCATGTGCTTGTAGGTGTCTATAGACATAAAGCTGGTCCTGTGTCAACTTGCTGACATCTACGAACATGAGGGTATGTGCCATTTTTCAGTAGAAATTTAATTTGTTCTGCATATTAAAACAAACAAAGAGATTTAAATTTGATCAAAAGGGCTGTATGATACACAAGCAAAGTCTAAACTGAATGAGATGACTGGAAAGACTTCTGTCCTTGATCTCAAAGCACTTGATGTCCAACAGGAATTGGATAATATTTTGAGACACCTTTGTTTGAGCCTTTTTTTTTGAAAACATACCTATGCCCATTAGATGTTATTTTTTATATGATGAGACTTTTTAAAACCGATATCAAAATAAATTAAATTGAAGGAAGGTCAGTAAGACTAATTTTTCTTTAAAGTCCAAATTTTGGATTAGATTGTCTGTTACACATTGCTAAATTGCTCTATGTTACAAATTTGTTACTTTCACCAGTTTTCAGCCAAAATCATGAGGTTCTCAGCCTGGTATAGTTTAGAGCGGACTGGGAGGTCAGCATGAGTCTGTTCACAAGTTCTCAGGAACAGCCAGTAAACAGTTTTGATCAGCTTTCCACACACTGAAAGCTGTCACACCCAAGCAGCACTCACAGCTGGGTAAGAGTGGCTGGTTTCCAGATTATTTCACTCTGCTTCTCAGAGAAGCTGCCATGAGATGAGAGAATCAGCTTGGTACTGTCAGCATGTTCTAATTGTATGGATGTTTCCAGGAGTTCTGGAAAACGGACTTAATCAGTTAAAGCTAGTTAAAACTAGAGTACAAACAAAATGATTACTATATTCCTGTTGTGATTCTAGTTGCAAATTAGCTCCTGTTTCCCCAGAGAGACAATTAAAATTTTATGAGAATCAAATTTTCAGATGTTTCACTGAGTGGGGAATAAACCCGGCAAAAAGTAATGTTGTCTTCCCTTAGAGCTGCAGCATCTCAGACACCTTTGATGATTGCAAAGGTTGATTTTTTTTTTTGCTTGGGTTCCTGGAGGCAGTGAGCCCAGTTCTGCATCATCCTGATCCCAGAAAACCCTGAAGCAGCAAGTCAAGCTTCACATGCTGGGCTTTTCCCCAGCGGACACCGGTGTGAGCTGAGTGCGTCTGTCAGGGCAGCAGCACCCCAGCTGCAGCACGGTGAGTCCCTGAGCAAAGTGCAAGCCATGAAATAACACTTGAATAAATTAAACACAGCTCACATAGTCAAGCAAGAATGTCACAGACATGTTTTGCAGTTATGGGTCCCTTTTGATGTGTAAGGTAATGGAAAAGCATCAGCTGATGTTTTGTTTGCTGATCAGCTGATTCAGCATGTGTTGCTCAATTCAATTACGTTACACCTGTCTTTTTTATGCTCAATTCTAGAAAGAGAAGCCTGAGCCTGCGAGTAACAAAGAGAAACCTTAATCTTAGTTTTAGATACTGATAAGTAGATGGATATTTGTCCTTGTTACCATGTATCTCCCACTCACCATAGCTGTGTCTCATCCTCTTTTCTTTTCCCCCATGTTTCCTTTGCTAAATTATGGCTCCAGTATCTGCTGCCAGGGATAATTATTTGTAACAATATTCTCCATGGAAAGAATAATATAAAAACCATGAGTTCAAAGTGGAACAATGTAATCTCTGAATATTTTGAAGAGGCGTAGTGGTATGGAGTGGCTTTTACCAAAGGAAGGGAACCTACTCAGAGACCCATCCAACATGGCCAGTTCCAGGGATGGGGCATTCACAGCCTCTCTGGGAAATCTGTTCAGGTTCCTCACCACCCTCTGTGCAGGATTGTGTCTCATTCTGGCAGGATTCTGTCTCATTTAATCTGATGTCTGTCACTAAATGTCTGTATTAAAAAAGATAAATGCTTTCCTCAATGCTCTAACAGAACTATTAAAGAACTTTGTAATTATGTATTGTTCAGAAATATCTGAAAGGAACAATTTCATTTTGGTGGATTTTGCCTGATAAAGTTTAGTACAGAATAAGGATATGATTAATACAGTCGTGATTATTGTGCAAGGATAAAATTATTAAATAGCCATTTTTTTGGTATGCTCTCCAATCAAAGTCCTCCAAAAGGACATAAATATATGAAAATTAACAGGCTCCAGTGGCTGACACCTACACATACACATAAAACCATTTCAGATTGTTCAAAAGTATAAAAAAATCGTGTTTGAAAGACCAAATTTTCTGATTAAATCCATGTATCTATAACTGACCTTAAAGGACTTTAGTCTGTATGCCTTTTGTCAGTTTTGTTTACCTGAAGGAGTAGCTCAGCATTACTGAGACTCCGCCTTCTGAAATCAGGGCTGAGATCTGGTGCATTACATAGAAGAGTCTTCAATGACTGATCAGCATCTGTGAAATAATAATAATAATGAAATGAGGTTGTTACTTTCCAAACCGGTCTTTTGTATGGATCTCATGCTTTTGGAAAAGTGGCTGTAGTGCCATCTGCTGTTGTCCTAATGGACAAAATACTGACTCTAGTGCTAGGAACTGGTTACCACAGTGTAGGAAATAAATATTGTTAAAGCTCAAGAGAACTAAAGCTAAAGAAGCTAAGAAAACTAAAGAGAATTCTATGATGGTGTAGAACAAAAGTAGGAAGGATTAGGAGAAGCATATATTGTGCTCTTTTTCTCTGTAATGAGTGTACTAACATGAAAATCACAGCAGGATCTTAAAACTGGTCTTCACACTGAACACAACTATTTACGTGATTCTGGTCACTTTAGGCCTCTCTTGAGTATGTATGTGTGTCTGAACTTCTTCCATTTGTCCTCAGATTCTATATTGAGATGTGCTGATTTGGGCTGGAATAGTTCATTTTCTCCCTGCTAGCTAGTATGAGGCTTTTATTTTTGTGATTTGTGCTGAAAACAGTGTTGATAACACAGAGATGATTTCATTATCAGTGAGCAGCGCTTACGTGGAGTTAAAGCCTTTCCTGCTCCTGACCCCACCAGAGGGGAGGCTGGGTGTGCACAAGGAATTGGGATGGGACACAGCTGGGACAGCTGACCTCAGCTGACCTCAGGGATATCCCAGATCATATGATGTCATGCTCAGCATGTAGAGCTGGGGAAGAACAGGAAGGAGGGATGGAATGTTTAGAGAGATGATGTTTGTCTTCCCAAGCCACTGTTACTCATGATGGAGCCCTGTTTTCCTGGGGATGGCTGACCACCTGCCCATGGAAAATGGTGAATGAATTCCTTGTTTTGCTTTGCTTGTGTGTGCAGCTTTTGCTTTACCTATTAAACTGTCTGTATCTCAACAAATGAGTTTTCTCACTTTTATGCTTCCAATTCTCTGCCCGATCCCACCATGGGGAATCAAACAAGCAGCTGCAGGAGCCTGAGTTGACGTTGGGGTTAAACCACATTAAATAGAAGAGGAAAAAAACCCCGCAAAGTGGTTTTGGAGTGTTATGGAGAAGTCCAGGTGAAAGAAAGGATCACCAGGATAGACAATTTGAGACCTGAAAGAACCAAGACAGAGTGAGAACAATGCAATGTGCTCAATTTTCCATTCCTAGATGCCAACACTGCAGTTTAGTTGTAAGTCTCACTGTTCTGTAGTCTTGGGTGACGCTCAAAGTCCTCATTTTGGAGATGGATATCTGATGGAGACCTGGTTTTAGGGTGGGTAGGAAGAGACCTCAGGCTGGGCATTGTGTCCATGGCAGCAAATGGAGTATCAGAATACGGCCTAGGCTGTTTGCTACTAACTGGAGATTTGGATGGTTGTTTTGAACATTTTTAAGGAGTAGCACAAGCTTAAGTTCTCTTTGGTGTTTCTTGAAGATACCACATCATCATTGCCAGAGTATGGATTGAATAATGTAGATAGGAGATGCCTGTGCCCATAGAAAGAACCTCTTTTTACAATGTGCATTTTTTTTTTGTTCAAGATGCTTGCTATCTTGTTTATTAATTATATATTTTTAAGTTTCCATTAGTATCTATTTACTGGATTTTAATGGTCTTGCCAGGGTTATGAATGCCTTGGCAGGGGGACTTGATAAATTCTTTTCTTGCTATTGCTGGCTTAGTCTAACTTAGGAAGATGAATTTAATCATGATGGTGACATCTGGCAATTTTGTAAAATCGAGCCCATTAGAAGTCACTTCTTTCTGAAATCTGACTATTCATTAAGTATGAGCAATTACTCCTCTTTAAATCTTTTTAGCATATTCATAACCAAGGTTTGCAATAATATCATTGTAATCATTTAAGTCATGTTGCATGCACCTGAATGCATACACACTATACATGTACCTTGATACACTAATATTTTTGCTTGAGAAGTTAAGGGACTTTAAGGTACTCATTTTAAGCTGTTAATATTATTTATTATTTTTTGCATTCCATTTTTCAAGATTTTCAAGATCAATATTATATATTATTTGTACAGACTAATATTTCAAACATTTTTTGCTTAGTTCCATATTAAAACAAGATATTCTCAATTCTGTCATAAATTACAAATAATGATTGTATTCATCAACAAAAAAAAAAACAAGTGCACAACTAGTGACATTTATGTGTTATAAACTATGAGCTAATGCGTTAGGAAAGAAAATTAGCAAGATACATTTGTCAAAACTGGAAGGTTACAAAGTGAGGATTATGCCACTGTTACTTCCATTTGCTTTTATAAATGAAATATTTTGGTTTTTTAACCTCCTGAAATCAAATATGAAGTCTGCCTATCCCTGGCAATCAGCAGAACTTCTGCTTTCCCAGAATTTGGTGTGTAATCACTCATCAAAACTTTCTGAATATCCTTATGGGTTCTCGACCCTGCTGTCTTGTCCAGCATGAAAGAAGTTTGTACAACAGCACAGCCAAGCTTCTTTCTTCAAACACACACTCATGCAATCAATACTGAGGAAATGGATAGTAGAATTGTTGCTTATATCCAATTTCACCCTTCCCAGTCTTGATCATTTTTGCAACAAGATCTACCCTGATACCAGTTACAAGTTTCGATAATTAAAGGTTATGTTCTACATCCAGCACAAGGTGGGTTTAGAGCAAGCTCTCTGGAGATCACATTGTCTCGTTGCCATCTGTGCTGGTTTCAGCTGGGATATCATCAGTGCATTGAGATAAAATGTCTGTTTAGACAGATTTTGAATTGGTTTTGGCTTTTCATGTGAGAATAGCACAATGTGGTTGAGTTTGTTGTGAAAAGAACCCTAGAAAAGCAGTGTGATTGATAGAATCACTGAATCACACAAACCATACAGAGACCTCCAGGAGTGTCTAGATCAATACCCTGCTTAAAGAAAGGAAAACCCTAAATTCACCAGGTCACTCAGGGCTGTGTTCAGTCAGATCTTGGAAAGCTCCAAGGATGGTGACTGCACACTCCCTGGGCAGCTTGATCCACTGTCTGACTGCCCTTATGGGGAAAAAGTTATTCCTCATTTACAGTCAGAACCTGTCTTGGTTCAATTTATGCCTACCGTTTTTCATTCTTAGGCCACAGGCATTTAAGTCCTTTAATTTCCTCTGAAGAAAGAATATGCATGTCCCTAACCAAGTGATAAGAACAGAAATATTTCAGATATATGAAGCTCTTTCCCAAGTTCTATTTCAGCTTCCCACTGAGTTTCTGAGGATGCTTGGATTCTCAGGTTTTACCTTTGAATTGCTCTATAGATTAGGATTAGGGTATGAAGGAGACAGTCCAAAAGGCTGAGGGGAAGATTCAGCAGATAGCTCTGTTACACTGGCAAAAGTGAGACTTCTGGAACAAGGTTGAAGCAAATTTGTAAAGAAGAACTTTCTTGGATGCAGCCCCAGGAAGCAGAATGCACAAAGGCTGACAACAATAGTTTTTAGTATTTTCTCCCAAAAGCAGAGGATGAGTTTTGGCAACCTCGCTTTGTCTAATACTTAGCGACATTTATGGTGACGAAGAAGCCCTTCCTGAGAGTTAATCAAAATCACGGTATTGACTGTAACTATCAAAAAAAGGAAACACTTTTATTTAAGTTTACCTATACAATTATTTGCATGGAATTAAAATTCTAACTCTATTGTATCTTTTATTTTATATTATGCTACAACCTAAATATGGAAACTGCAAAAAATTATTTAAAGAATAAGAGAAATTATTTCTAGATTCTCTATAAGATAAGGAATAATTCACTCTGAGGTCAATAATCTCCAAAATTCAGTTGAATATATCTTTTTATTTAATAGACCCAAATTAATCTATCTAGGCATTGTTTCTCTGTCTGTCTTTAAAGATTTTATCAATCATTAGCTGGAAGGTCTAAAAAAACCCTGCAGACTTGAACCAGTCTGTGATCATTGTGTTAAGGGTAATATTAAAAAACAGATATTTGCAAATTCACAGATTTTTTGCCCTTGATTAGGAGATTCTTTTGAGAAACATGTGTGCAGTATCTGAGAATTGTTGCATGTCATAGTCAGCGTTCGTATGGCTGCCCAGCTTCATCCTTTTCCTGAGAGAAGCTTCTGTCATTATTATTTCCCCAGCATCTGCATATAAATCTGCAATATAATATCTGCAATATAAATTTTTAGACACAAGAAGAGCTACTGGGATACGAGATATCTTTTTTTTCAGTACTTCTAACCCAAAATAGCCTATGAGTGCATATTGGAGGTTATCATTTATCCACCAGTGGTACAATCCATGCATATTCCAGTACCTCATACTGGGTTGGCCTGAAAAGTGTGTGGGAGAAAGGGTACTATGAAATTGTGCATATGAAATCTAAAGTCCTCTAAAATAACTTCTCCCAGTGGGTACGTAACTTTCACAGCATGCCAATAGCTATGTGGAAAGTAAGAATTCCCTATTGCATTTTAAAATATGCTCAGAACTCTTAAATGCACATCCTCTTCAAAACAATTGAACTGTAGTTCTCATCTCTCCCCTCTTCTTGATGACAGAATATGGAGAAAGGCTGCATAAAATAAAAATTCACTGAAAAATCTGTGCTATCTTACTTTTCAACATAAAAATTCAAGAAAAGTTATGAATTTAAGTGAAATATCCCACTCTGGTGAAAAGCTGCAACACTTTCAGAAATGTATTTATAACTGTTCAGTCAGTTAAAAGATTGATATTGAGATATACTTGAAAAGCATATACATTATTTTGGGTGGGGTTTTTTTGGGGGGGGTTTAGTGGTGGGGAATTTTTTTTGTTTTTGTTTTGTGTTTTAGTAGCTATTCCATGTACAAAAAAATTTCTGAAAAGCTGAATTTATAAATGATTTCTGGCACAGTAGTGAGATTGCTGATCAAGGTTCCAGTAAGATTAGTGTATCTTATCTATATGCCAACATGAATTAATGGATTAAATTTATCACAAACTATGTTATCTCTGTAATCTAAGATGCTTCCCATAATGGTATCTAACCATCAGAGAGCAACTGGATGTGTCACTGAATGTGTTGCTAGCAGAGTAAAAATGAAAAACCACATCCAGTCCTCCATTTGTCCAGCTCTGGTACAGGATGTTTCTTATCTTTTTTTCTCTCTTATTACACAGTTTTGTTTGGCAGTGATTCAAACTGGCTAGTGGAAAACTGTCATTAATGAAGTTCCATAATTTGTCAGGGAAAGAAGAGTATCTCAAGGATTTCTTCACAAGGAACTGTTATTCTATTTAAAAAAATGAATTATTTTAGAGTAATCCTCGGAGATGTATGACAACAAGAGCCATGACAGGCTTTTAAAGATTATTAACAAAACCAGGAAAATCATAGACTCTTTGGCTCTCTGCAGTTGTGATTTAGGGATTGATACACTGCTGTGCTAGCAGTTTTAAGATATGTGAGATAAAGGACAAAAATAAAAGTGTTTTTAGGCAGTATTCTGCTAAGGGAGGTTGGATGTAGTAGTAGAAATGGCACAAATGCCATGGTAAAAGGTGAAAATTTACAATCTCAAATTTAATTTACAACATTTGTAGACAAATGTTCATATGTAAATATGGAACCATTCAGTTCACAAGCTGCTTGCAGGACTACACCAAATGGGTATCAGGCAGGTAGATTTGCTTATTCAAGTTGAAGGACAAGCCATATTTTTCAGTAGAACACAAACTCATCTTTTCATACGCACACACACGTTCAAAAGACTTATCACTGACTTAGCTTGTCAAAATAAAATTCTCATTAAAAATCAGGCAGCACCTTTATGCCTCCAAGGCACTGATTTGACTGAATGCTTCAATTTACTGCTAAATCACCAGTGTCCAATTTGATGTATGGCTTGTAGTTAAGAGTGGTTTATTTATACTGTTCTAGATTGCTTCTCAAAGTCCTTCTCTCTCACTTCAGGAAATTTTTATTTCTAACTTTGCTTTGAACACATTAATTTTATGTTTGGTGTTGAAGGATGCACATTCTTTAAGCCACACTTTATCAGCTAAAAAAAGACGTAATTGTCTCAATACAATCTATAGTCCTTGGAACTGGCTAAACTGGTATCACAAACACAATTTACTTCCATACTTTAGATAGATTAAATACAAACCCGTGAAATCTGGTGACTATACAATAAGTATGTATCAAGAAGTTCCATATAACATATCTTCTGTAGATTATAGAGCCCTCTGTTCATCATTGTGCATGAAGACAATCTGAAAGCCAAAAGCTGCAGACTGAAAGTCCTCAGAGTAACATACCAGAAAAACCACATGCCAAAAACCGAGGAGCTGGTCATGTGTGCATTTTCCTTCCTTTCTTTCCAGGTAGCTGTCCTTGACTAATTTTGCTGCTTAGCCTGAAGTATTTAAATTATACTCTTAGACAGTCTTCTGCATACACTCCTTGCACAGAAAGAAGATTTCTCTTTATGGAGTGTAGAGACCATGGATACTTTTAAATTATACTCTTAGCATCAGTGTAAATCAGCCTGTAAATTTTGTTTGGATGTTATTTTGGGATTAACTACCTCTGAGCTTGCATCTTTATTTAGGTTTTGTGTAAATAGTCACTAGAGAAATAATTGCTTACAGCAAAAATTGGTATTTTTTGACATATTTTGAAAAGAGGAAATTAACATAAACAGAAAGTTTTTAACACCTGCACAGTTCCATTTGCAGACCACCATAATTTCCAGAGATTTCTTGAGAATAGAGGTACCATTCACTTCCAAAATATACTTCCCATAACTATATCTCAAAAAGAGCTGTGAGATGTACAGAAAGCTGAAGTTATTACCCGAAGAGCTATAGATCTGAAGAGTTATCATTTTGACTAGAATAATATATAATTATATATAATCAAATTATGATTAGAATAATATATCTAAAAAGTGTTCTACATATCTTATGGATGCCACATTTTATCCTGCTGTTTAAGCAAATAGTCATCATTCTTCACTCTGTGACCTAAATCTCTCAGTCCAGGATTTTCCCAGAAAAAGCAACTAGGAAATGTTCATGCAATGTAGTTTTTTTGGGTTTTGGCTGATTGATTTGTTCATTGGTTTTGGGATGGCATTGGGTTTTTTGTTTCATTGGGATTTTTCCTTCTCATCTGTAATCTAGTAGAGGGCAAAACTTTGGAGTATCAAATCAGATTGACCATTTGGGAAGAAACCTCTCCTCACAACTGGAATTTCTTTCCATCAGTGAGGAGGGGCTGCCCTGTGCTAGCAGTCACCCCAGGGAAACCTCCAGCACACGGGACCACAGGTCACCAACATCTAATTTGAGCTTCGAGGTACCGAATGAAGTAAATGACTTAAACCTGTATAATTATCATGACAAATAAGTGTGTGGATCACATGTTTTTCCTTGGCTCACCCATGAAAACTCTTCTCCATTTCACCGCAGAGAAGGAAAATAATGATGCTTCAAATAATTGGAAAACCGTTTTTTTATAGATTTGCTTTAAGAATAGATTTATTGTTAATGGCTTCTTAATAATCTGTGGATCAAAAATTCAATTTATATGGAAATATAAATGCAGATATTGTGCTTTTATGTAATTTCATGACAACATTTCTTCCGCTGACATGTGTACATGTATATTCCTATATATATATTTGCACACGTTCTTCTGGGATAAATCATGAGGTCACAGACCTTCCAAATTCACTGTAAACTGGATAATGAAAGAATGTAAATGTAGATGTTTGCATTACTGAGAATAACAAAAGAGGATCCCAAAGAGAATTTTTTAATCTTTTTATTGACCAATCTATCTACTCATTGCCTGATGGTCCACTTGGGAAACTGCCTCTACAGTTTGCCAGCCAGAATCATCCAAACAACAGGACTCAGGGGAAGGTGACAAAAATCTGTTTTAAGGATTGATTCAAAGAGGAAAAAAGAAGAGGTCCCTGAATTCTAGGAAGTAAACTGAAGCAATACCATCTGTGGGGGTGACGACAGAGAAAAATTGTTTTTACATTTATTTTTATAATGTTTACTCATATATTCTGCTGAGTCCAGAGATTATGAATAGATTTTTTTTTTTAAATTCAGGCTTCACTCTCAAGGAATATTTTAATATGATCTAATAATCTACTTTTACCCCTTCAAGTAATCTTATTGCAAAAATTCTTGTGAGAGAGTCAACCCTCATTAAGGGCAAAATATTTTCCTTGGGTTTAATGTCGAGTGTTGATTATCCATAACATAACTTCTTAGCACCTGAAATATATAAATAGCATTCTTCTTATTAACTTTGCTATGAGAATGTTTTTTAAGATATACATGTTTTATGGATGTTAGTATTAGACCACCATCAAAGTTTTCTCTGATGAGTAAACCTTCCAAGACTAAAACACCTCTTGCTCAGGAAAAGAATAAAGATTTTTTTTGTTTCTTTCCTTTTGCTTTCCAAGGGAAACTCCTCAAAAAGGGGAGAAATGGGAGAAGTAGACATGAAATTGATAACTAACTCTACAGATTACTTTTAATGTTGTTTCTCATTTAATCACAGACCAGCTGCAGGTTAGACATTAAAAGTTATTGCCTTGTACATGATTTGGAGACTATCCATATGAAGAGAAATGAAGATTTATTAGTCTATTTCCACTTAAACTGCTGCTACTAATCAAGACCTTTTACTGTTGACTGAAAGCATTTAATTTATGGTGAGCAGGAAAACAAATTATTTTAATCCTCTACAGATAAAAACACTTGAAGATATGGTTTCATCATACTAAATACTAATAATAGACAACACTGTCTACACTGAAGACACTTCATACAGGTAAAGAGATATTTGACGTTTCCCTACTGCTAACTTGAGACCAACATGTATTGCCTCAAAACCATAAAAATTCAAATTCTTTTACTGTTTTATCTCTAAGAAAAAGTCTTTAAAGAAGAAGAAAAATCATACGCATAACTCATTGTGAATCTGAAGGTTTGAATATTTTGTTTGATTATGTAGATTAGTTAAACTCTGTCCTGGCTCTAAGCCAGGACAGAATTATTTTTTCACAGCCATGAGGGGGCAGAGGCTGGAGCTGGGTGGTCCTGTCCAGGTTGTTATTCTATAACACTCTCATAGTCTCAGGGGAGGACAGAAATAAGGGACTTTCCCTTCTGAAAAGAAGGTGGGTGTGGAGCTGGGTCTGGGAAAAGCATAGGCTTGGGGGATCCATCCACCATTTTTGTTCATTTTCTTGGGGTCACGCTGCTTTGGGTTGGTCAGTGAGCATTTTTTGCATGTAAATAATCCTCTTTTTGTACGCTTTTGTTATTAATATTGTTGCTGTTACTGGTTTGGTTTTTTTTTAATCTCATTGCTGTTTCCATCAAACTGTTCTTATCTCAACCTGTGACCTCTGCCTTTTGTCTCTATCCCCTGAGGGGGAGACAGGAGCAGCTTGTGGTTTGGAGTGCTGGTCCTAAACCACTACAAACACAAAAATATTTTTCCCCATTGAGAGCTCTAAATGCTCAGATGCTAAGCAATCTGACTAATAGCACATCTTTTTGACCCATGAAATAAATTGTCGACTGAATTGTCAAAGAATGGATGTATGTTTTAGATAAGAATAGATAAAATTTCTATAACAAATGTGAAGTTCTTCTGTTGTGAACCAATAAACTCCAAATTCTCATGCTTTTAATTAATAGCCATTTAAACAATTTCAGTGTTTGTATAGAAAATTCTGAAATGACAGAAAGCATTAGAAATAAAGCATTCTTTGGTCAAACAGTTTACACTCCTTGTGGGACTTGCTCTGACATAGTATAAACAGGGCTTGCTTCAGTGTAAGCTGTCAAATTTCTTGTTTGAGCATCTACAGTAGGAGCTTGCTCACCACAGGGCAGAGCAAGCAATAGAAGGGCTGGAGGTTTCCTTGTGTAACACCAAAGTCCATAACCCTCAGCCTCTTCAACCCATTTTATCAAATTTATTTTCAGCATTTGATACAATTTATAGCAGGGGGCTCTCTCAGCACTGACTGGATTGTTTTCAGCCTCATTAAATGGGAGAGTTTTGCTGGGCAAAGTCACCTAGTAAAAATTCCCTTGAAGACACTTAAGCAGGTGTCATTATGTGACAAAAAGGACACCAGTCACATTAAGCTTTTTTTTCCCACTTAAATTATTCACAAAAAGATTATTCACACACATATTTCAGTATTTTCCATCATCAGCACAATGTTGCAGTATCCTTTATGTGCATTGCTTGACTCTATTCTACTTTGAGAAGCATTTAAGCTTATGATTGGAATTTTATGATGGTCATGATAAAAAGGCAAGAAAACATGCAGAATAAAGACATCATGCAGTTGGAAGAGAAAATTAGAGAGAAGGAATAAAAATATATAGCAAGGTATCATTCAAAGTCATTGCTCAAGCTGATGATGCTTATGATAAGGTATAATGTAATTGCTCAGTAGGGTAAATATAATAATGTAATAATTCAGAAGACCTAAGCAGGAAGACCATAAACTCTTAACCCGACAGTTTAATAAACTTAATTGTATTCACAGCACAATTCATTGTATTAATGACTGCATCCTGGACAGCCCTGAGAGACGCCTGAACAGCTGCCCAGATGTCCACACATGAAGTGTGTCTCTGTTGCAAGATCCTATCTCTGACAGCAGTCATATGTGAATGACTAAGGAAGAGTAGGAGCAGAGCAAGCGTATGCTGAGTTTCCTCCTAAGATTCTTCAGCCGCAAAAAATTTTCAGCTCAGGTCAATTGTGAATTTAAGACCTGATACAAAGACATCAAGATAAAAAAAATTAGACTAATTCCAGTAGTATTGCTGAGGCCTATGGAGAATTTAACTCTCCATTTCATTCTCAGATTTCATTAAAGGTGATTTAGTGAGAAATTATTCATTGCTGACTAGTTAGATAACTGGTTTTGTTTCTGTAGGTCATGATCCTGTAAGTTATTTCAAGGTCAGCTTATGTTTAAAAACCTATTTTACAGTCCTCTCCTTTGAGAAAGGTATAGTGTAAAGCACGTTTCTGATTCAGTTCGGAGAATAAATTTTTTTCCCTTGCAGAGCAGTTCTAGAAATATAAGCTTTAAAAATAAAAAGTACTTGTCTTTTCTGAGTTTTGGCATGTGACATTTACTCCTTCACATGTCTGTATGCAGTGAGAGATCACTAAGTAAGCAAAGAGTAAGCACTGTTTGAAACAGAGGGACAAAGCCCTGAACTGTGTGTCAGAAGATCAGAAACAGCTGTTCTATCTCTATAAAACATTGCTAGTGCATTTCAGTGCCGGCTACAAACTGTATGACATATTTGGTTAAGTATTACAGCTTTGGTTTTACTTCTGCAGACAAAAAAGAAATTAAAATTATCCAAAATACTAAGTATTTCCTCACACACAGCTTACAGACCAATAAACCCATTATTTCCAGAGAACATCTTGTACCTTAGCACTAACTGAAGTGCTTGTAATGATCCATTGAGGAGTGAGACATAAACTTCATGTCATTGCCCTGGCACAAAACAGATGAAAACAGAAATATCTGTCTTCTTCAGAAACACAAGGTCATTCAGTCAGCCACGTAGGAGTGCAACCAATATCTAGATACAGATATGAGACATGATTTTTTTTTTTTACTTAATTTTTTTCTCTTCCACCTTGGTAGCCATGTTTTATGTATTTCTGTATCTCTGTTGTGTCAGGAGTCAGAGCAGGGGCCTCTGACCCTCTCAGTATGAAGCAGCTGAGAATGTTTCCAGTCACAGGAAGCAGCGGTAATCGATGTCACCCCTTAATATATTGTACTATTGTATTTTTTTTCCACTGTCTGCTTGGTAAAATCTTCTCAGATTATATTTCTTTAGTCTTGTGAACACGGCCTTGTAATAAAAGCAATCAAACAGCAGCCTCATTTGGATCCACTTTTAACCTGATGCATTTTCTTCTCAAGTAGCAATGAAAGGCAGCTGTTATCCTTGTTCTGCAATAGCTGCCAGCCAGCACTGCCATCTTCACTACAGCAAGAAAACTTATTTGCCTCCAGGCACTTTTTCTTAATGAGAAAAATTCAATTGCTCTCTCTCACTCATATTTTGTGTGGTATCTAACTCAGTAAGACTACAATCTCAGATGGGCTTTGTAGGTGTTATTGCAATTAAATAACAAATAGGGCTTGCTCCCTGGTGCACATTTAATACAGAGAAACTCAGCCACGTGCAAAGATGTAGCCATAGCTCCTGCCCTAAAGATTTCACTATCTAAAGATATAAAGCAATCACAGATAAGATGTGACAGAAAACTTGACCAGAAAACTGAACTGCTGTTTTGAGAGGCTTTCTTTGATTTTGGGGTTTGTTTTGTTGTTTTGGGTTTTTTTCGGTTTTTAAACTTTGATATGCAAATATCCTATTTTGTCCCTGCCATCAGTTCATCTAATTTAATTAGGCTGAATAAAATTTCTTAAGTGTACTAATTCTCCTGCTAATGTTCACCTGGGATATAATACTTTCCCTTCATAGGTAATTTTATCTGACATTTTCTCTCTACAGTTACAGAATTAATGAAAAAGAGAAAAAGAACATACAGAAATATTTAGATTGTTAATTCCACAGGGTTAGGATGGACTTTACCATTATAAAGTAAGATCCCACTTTATGACAAGAATTACTGTGATATCCTGTAATTCCACTAAAACTCATATGTGCTGTAGAATTCCAGATGTAACCAAAATACCAAGAAATACCTTTCCCATTGCTGCAATAAGAATGAGTTGAATTCTCAAGCTGCATTTCCAGATGCATAGTAACAAAATTCTGCTAACTAAATGCATGATAATTTTGTTTAGCCAGATAATGCTTTCCAGTTTATAAATCAAGTGACAGCTGGAGGCGACGACACATTCCAGAGAAAATCAAATTGCCATACATAAATGTTCTCATAAAGAGCTGCCCTTTACCTATAATACCTAGACTATATCTGTAAATAGTGACAGCTTAATTTAAAAAGGCTGGAGTTGAAGCCCATTGAAAACTTTACATTTTTCCTGTTAATGCAATGGTCAATACACATTTTGCATACAAAAAGCTTTTCAGAATATGAATCCAAGTCTCAAAGAATGCCGTAGAAATTTGGTTTTGTGTCCCACCTCCATGGGAGGAAAAGCATGTACTGCTTTTCTTTCTTCTCTCACAGTGTTTTTTCCCTCAAGAGATGTGATCACCTTTGCTACTTTATACCCTTTCTCTGTCGTGTGGGTAGTTTCAGATTTCTTCTTGCCTTAGCCATGATACAATACAAAACAATTAAGAAACAGCAATCAAAACGGGAATTTCTAGTAGAAGGAGAAACACACTCATTTCTTGTGAAACTACCATTTTGTTCATTGGAATAATCTTTGGTTACCAGGGACTGGGTTAGCTTGTCCTGAGCTGTATTTTCAATGTTCCTGTCTCCAGACCAGGTGCTGCCAAAACAAAAAGAAGTTTCTGAGAATGTTAAAATAGAGCTGCTTGATTTTTCCCTCAAAAGATATTTTCTGTACTCTGGGGACCTTGAGTGCCCCTTTTCAAATGGCTCTGAGTGTGGCTATCAGTCTTCAGTAATTTAAAAATAATCTTAACTGAAATATAGAGGACCAAAAAAATTAGTATCAAAATTCCCCAGAAGTATTAGCTGCAAATCTATCAGGAATTCCTCCTGCCTAGGGAAATCCAGAAGGGGGTGGGGAACAAAGGGGGAGGGGGTGGGGAACACTTAAAAATTCTTTTGGTTTCTTTAGATACTTAAAATCACAGAAAAATTTGGCTTTAAAGGCATCTTCAGGCATCATCTTTTCCAATGTCCCTGCTGAAGCCACAATTCAAGCTCAAAATTAGATCAGGTTGCTGGGTGTCTTTTCTAGTCAAGCTTTGAATATTAACAGGGATGGAGCTTCCAGATCCTCTCTAAGCCTCTGATCTGGTGTTCACTACCTTCAGCAGAAACTTTTTTTTTGTATCTCTTTCATTCCCCTTGCTGTAATTTGTGTTCAGTGGCTCCTGTGCTTTCACTGTGTACCTCCAGGAAGAGACTGGTTTCATCTTCTTCCACCTGCCCTCTGGAAGCTGTAAAGAGTGAAAATATTCCCCCTCAGCTTTTTCAAGGCTAAAGAAGCTCAGCTCTCTCAGCTTCTCCCCATACATTGGGTACTTTATCCCATAGGTTGATGGCCTCTGTGGGAACCACTTCAGTATGAGGATACTTTAGTTTTGCTCTTGGGAGCCCAAAGCAGGACACAGTGCTCCAAGTGAGGTCTCCTAATTGCCAAACACAGAGGAACAAAAGCTTTCCCTGAACTCGTGGCTACTCTCCTGCAAAATCTGCCTTGTACAGCTGTCCTGTATCACTGTGAGGGCTCGCTGCTGACTCATGTTCACTTGCAGTGTGCCAGGATCCAGAGGCAGCTGTGCTCAGAGAAGAGAGGCGTGGGAATATGTGAGAGGAACAGCTCTGCAGACACCCAGGTCCGTCTGTTTCAGATGCACACAGACAGCATCAGCTCAAGTGTCAGGATTTTCTGTTTTATTTATTTCAGTCCCACCTTTGTAATTGTTCACTTCCCTTGGAAGAAAAGATCAAGAGGAAAATATATAATCCCTTTTCAATTAAAAAAACCTTTTAGAAAAGTGACAGCACTTCTCTTACAAATAAGGATTTTTTTGCTTATGCACACTCCAGATGTTGAAAAACTTTGCATTTGATTCTATTTTAGAAACTGCACAAATCTCCAGGGCAAGAAAAAACACAACTGCATTATATTGCCTTTGAAATTAGAAAAATGATACACTGACTACTTCACAATTAATGGTTGGTAACTTAATTCTGAAATATGAGCTAAATTGTCAGTGGATATAATCTAGGATAAATACAAGGATGAAAATGGAGAAATTATTCTTTGCAGCAATAAAGCATCAGGAAATAACTAATTATTGTTAAATTTTAAGCATCATAATTCTTCCGTTACAGACTTTTCTTCACTACATTTATGCTAAGAATGGATTGTCTTTTTCATTGTGTACTGAAAATTGCTTTATTTCCACATTGTTTTTGACTGCACCTAGTAGAAAAAACCTCTCAAATCATAATTAGGATGACAGTGTTTGCCCCTCCTTTGCTCAGGTAGGAGGACGTGCAGTGTTGAATGTACAAACTTCTTTTACATCTATCTCCAAGGTTTGGAACAGATCCTAAATTAAACTGAAGAATTACCCAATTATTCACAGTAAGGCATAGTTAGGTCATTAGGAAGTTATTCCACAGAACATTACAAGCTGTCTTTGGAAGTTTTTTTTATAGTGGTAAATCAAATAATGAACCAGTGTGAACTGCTTTGTTTTCTGCTGTATCTGTTATGAAGCCTCTCAATTACGTTTGTCCTGTGCAGTAAAATTTGTTCAGAATGCAATAGAAAAGTTATTTTTTGACCGTTTTGAAAGAGTTTATAATCTTCACAAGCATATTTACCTGTAGGGAGTAACAGGCAGTATAATTACAGGCAAAAGCAGAGGTTGAGTGCTCTGCAGTGGGTCCAGTTAAAGGACCTAAAAACTTGAAATCCAAACAAAATAAAAATTCAGGAAACAAAGGTCAATTTTGGCTACTACCAAAGTGTACTACCCTTGTAAGAAATTTTGGCCTCTGTGATGTATTACCCTGAAAGAAATTTTTCCCACATGCTGCATCTGACTGCTGCTATGCTCCTACATGGTTAAGCCTCCAATGCTTATTGGCCTTCTCAGTGGAGGATTACACACAACTCTGATCTAAACCCATTTATCCATGTGGTTCAGTTTCTGTGTATTCCAATTTGATTCTACACACTGACAGATCCAAGGGTGCAGAGAAGATTCGTGCAGTCCTCTTCATTTGTTTTGCAGAGATCTATAGAAGTATACAACAGGTTTAAAAGCTCTCCCAATTTTGCTAAATTTTCTGGGCATTGAAAAAAATATATTTTTCTTTCCCTCCCCCTTAATTTTATAAAAATTCTGATGCTTCAGAAACACAATGTTGTCCAAACAAAAAGATCTGACATTTCATTTCTTTCAATGCCTTTAATTTTAAAACAAAAAATTGCTGATTCATTCTGAACATTACCTGTCTACATTTACTGCTTTAATTAAAAACAGGAAGAAGAATGCAGTGGTAATTTTATTTTAAAATCTAACCTATGCATGACACATAAGCAGTAAATTGCTATCATCTTCTACTATAAAAAAATTACATTGTGTGTCAAAGTATATCACCTGAATGACATCTTCAAAGAGAGAGTTAATTATTGTGAAATAGTCCCCCTGCATAGGAGGGAAATGGTCTGTCACCAGTTTTCTCCTCATTATTTAGGCTGCATCGTAGCAGGAGGCTGAAGTGTTTGTTCTACACTGATATTAGGATTCAAAGGACAGCACCGCTAATGAAGTAGACAGACTGGTAGCACAACTTAATTTGTAGAACGAATTTTGCCCATAGATCACAATAAATGCCAAGTTTCTACATGTCTTATAAGTCACTCAAGGAATATTCTTATAGAAATCCAATTGCTTTCTATAAAATAGAAGAAACATCACTTTTGTAAATGCAAATTAATGATTTCCTTGTAAACAGAAATCAAATAAAATCTTTCCAGTGTAGGAGGCTTCATAAAAAATCCCATCTCGCAACTGCATTAGAAGGCATGAACGGAGTACTGGTGAAAGATGGGAAATGAACAGCCCTGCCAGCAAACCCTCCTTTCATAACAGGTGTGACACAATCTCTGCAATGTCTCACTTCTAAAGAGATGGTTTTTTTCTATAGAGAAACAACATTTTAATACTATATCAGCTAAAAGTTCAGTATTTTACTTGCAAAATAAACAGTTATGTCCCATGTCAGTTTTACAATGTCAAGTAACTTAGAAATCTGGATGCATTTTAAAATCTTGCTTTGGTGAGCAAACAGATGAAGATATACTTTCCTAGTTAACCTCAATTCTAACTAATTTCCTGTCCCAAGGTAACTAGCAATTCAGACAGTCCCACTTGCAGTGTTTTGCCCACAGACCATTGGATGTGAACTTTGCTTTAAAGATCAATTCTTCAGAATATAAAACACTGCCTGAAGCTACAAGAAAAAAATCAAAGCACTGCACACAATGACATTCAATTCATTCCAGTATATCTAGCCTGGATCTGGAGGCTTTCATATCTACTGTCCTAAGTAAAATGTATCCTGGACACAGAAAATTAACTTGTAACTTAGACTGAGCAGCTCACTAACTGCTTACAGGATTCTGCTGTCCCAGAATTTCTTGGTACAACCATCTACCTATCTAAGGTGTTGAAAAATATTTTCTTTATTTATAGTCAGTGTCAGAAGTGCTGTCCTTTAGTGGCCTTTGGAATTTCTCTGTACTATTTTATTTGTCATATCTCCCTCTGTTCTCTCAGAATACCTACTGCTTTTTTACTGTTTCAGTCATTCCTAGAACACTAGAGTAATCACTAAGGTTTTGCAGCATTTTACCACAAAATGCTTGTATTTCCCAGAACTTGCTTTCAATGCCCAATATTTTTTTTCAGTGGACTGCGAAGGACTTCAAAATAACTAGAATTTACACATGGGTAAGGGTTATGGAGAGGAAAAAGCAGGTCCTTTGGAGGGGTTGCAGCTGCAGAAAGGGAGGGAAGTAATGAGCTGAGGGAAGGCTGGACATTTGAAAGGAAACTTAGAGACTGAAGGCAGAACTGAGATGGACTGCTGCAGAGTCTGGGTTTACTCTGAATTGCTTACATTGATTTTCTGCCTCGTATCTGTCTTTTTGAGTGAGAAATTTAAATTATGCATTCAAAATTAAGTCACAAGTGCTTGAAATATATCAGTAGGCTGATATCCAACCACCAGGATGTTCCCTTAATGATTTTTAATTCTTCTTCTGCTGGGCTGGAAGAATGTACTAATGGCAGAAGAAGGCTCATATCTGCACCTATATTCTTCCCTCTACTGCCTGTTCTTGTTATAAATGCTTCAGCAGTCTCTGCTTCAGACTGAACTACCTCAGTGACATCCAGGATGTCAACATTATTGTTCAAAGTCAAAAGTACACACTGTTCCTAAATGTCAGCCAGTAGCCAAGGTCTGCTTTTACCTTCAAAATTTCTCTGTCTAAATGCACATGGAACGAGTATACTACTAGGAATAGAAAACTGCTGTGCTAATAGGATACTACATCCCAAAATGACTTGTCTGAACAGCTGGAGCCAAATCCATCCTCAGGAAGAATTCTGTTGGGGATATATGAACAAATGGTTCTTCTTTCTGTATTACAGGCACCAAATAATGTTGCAGATTACTCTGAGCAACCACACACTGGCCTTCTAATACCAGTTATTTGTGCTTACTTCAGAAAATTGTCATTGTTCTAAGACTGAAGATTTTAATTCTTCAAGTATAAAAAGCTATTATGAGAGGCTTTCTTCACAATTTGAGATCAGCCCTGCTGTCCTAGCAAAGAAAACAATGTTTGTTAGAAAATGGCACCCAAAAATCCATTAATCTTTTCTTAATTGAACTTTCTCAGCCAAAACCACATAAAATTCATAGTCTCCATTTATATTATACAGTCGTTTGACTGATTCTGCTTAAGTGTCTCATTTTTTTTTACTTTTACTCCAGTTATTGCTTTTTTCTCTGACATAAAATAATCTTTCAGCTTTCAATTTCTTCTGTAATATCTCACCAGAAACCACATTTTTTGCCCACTCCTGAAGACTGCTATCTGATGCTACTACTACAGAATGAAAAGTCACTGAAGTTGTTCTGGGTTTTCTATATCAGTGTGATTCAGAACAGACTGAACTATAGTCCCTACTGCATTCTATTTTCAAACATTTTGCTAGTGTCTTAGGTAAAAAGTGACTAATCTTCCCTGTACTAGCTGACTGGTCTTAGATCCCTGTAACTTAAAAGCACTGCCTAGCATATGATCTGCATACCCCTCCCTGCATAGGGCTGGCCAAAAGAATAAATAATTTGTTTCAAAATCTGGGAGGTTCAAAAACTGGGAGGTTTGGGCACGGAAGGAGAGCGGGAGTCCTGTTTTGCACAAGAAAATTCAAGGATTTTTGAAACACCTTATAAGAGTAATGAGCATAAAACACACTGTTACCTCAGAGCAGTTAATGTGATCTTGATCTTCTATATACACTTAAGCCATATTCCAGTTTATCTTTCTCTTTTTCTTTAACTATAATGTCTTCCTTGGATGTTGAAAGCTCTGAAGTATATTTCCATCTATGCTAGCAAAGGGAGATTTCCTCACAAAACCTGTTTTGGTCTAAATTCCCCTCTTCATGCTCACCTTGGTTAAAATAAGGTATAACTTTGTCAATGCATACCACCCAGAGAGGTGATGCAAATTTTAGATCCAGGTTCACTGCTGATTCAATTTTGGGATATTGTAGTAGTCACTGACCTGTCTTCTAAACTGCCGAGAAACAGGTAAGAGTTCTCACTGAAGACCAGTACACTTTTGCTACCAACTCATTTCCTCTAGATCCAGCATTGTATCAAACACATCCAAACATTGCTGGTCCACTCACACTGCTTGGCGGACAGCTGCAAAAAAAACATTGCAAAACTGGCCAGGAAGGGGTATCTGAATATATTTAATATTTTATATTCAGATTAGACTTTGAAACATGAATATTTTTCACCATGATGCCCTGATGGAACATGTCACTCAGAGAAGAGAGAGTAAATTATAACCAAAGAGGAGAGATCATTCTCTCTTCTCACAGTTTCCTAGTGCTATTTGAGAGAGGGTGAACACTGATAAGAACAGGGCTGGACACAAAGATTTGGAGCAGAACTGCATTTAAGGCAGCACTGAACTGAGTGCTCTGTTAAGGGCCAGAAGTATTTCTATGTGTAGTTCTGTCAAGTAACTAGAATGGAATCACAAGGTCCAAAATTATATCACAATATGTTCTGCAAATGTCTTAATTGTCCTAAGATGAGAATTTTTTCTTTTTACTTAAAGGATGTCAAATTGCTTATGAAATTAGGGGATCTTTTTCTGCTACATTTGAAGATGTCCAGATATTAGTCTACAACTTTGCTTTGCGTTGTATTTTGCCAAATTTCATGACAATAGTCACAAAAATGATTCACACCAGTATCTGATAAAAGTCCCTCAATACAACTGCAGATAGTTATTGAACTCTAAATTTCACTTTTCTCTGTATTACATTTAAATTAAGCGATCTGTCATGATACAATAAATTCAAAGGATCAGACATTCTGCTTTCAGGAATTGCACCTATCCAGGTTAAACTCTATTTGTAACACCACCAAGATTTGTTCCTTTTGTCCAGTGCCAATTTTTTCAAACTAAGCCTTTCTGAGCAGCAAATTAGCATTCCTAGATGTGTAGAAATACCATATGTGTTCTGGATGTTGTCAAATGCTTGATGATTAATTATTTTAAGCGATGAATCTCAGATTAGCTTTCTAGTGCCCTCTTAATTATACGTAGATTTCTTTTAAACTTGCCTCTGTTTTCCTCTGTTGATGCCCATCTTCACCTACGGTTTTAACTGCCAGTTCCAAACATTTTCCTTATAACACTGATCCATCTCAGGAGATCCCTGTTCTAGTCCCCTTTTGATATCCTTCCACTTGGGTCTCAGAAGGGGACTCAAGTAACCTCATCCATCTGGTTTCTCTGGGGATATGATAAAAGGTGCTGGAGCAAATGTTTCTCCATTTTCCCATTGCTTGCTTCATCCTTTTGCACCAAATTTTAAGAACCAGGTCTACTTATTATGTTGATGTAGTTATTAAAGCATAAGGGAACATTGCTAAAGACAACTGAAAAGGTTTTATCTTGTTTGCTTTAAAAATGACAGTTATTAATTCTAGTTATCATAAAATTACATTGCTGAAAATTGAAGTCAAATAATTCTTTAATTTGAACCATAAAGCCTCCTCATAAAGGCCAGAGAAAATAAAATTGCAATCACTCGTTTTCTTCTTTCTGGAACATATATTGCAATTTAGCGGATCATCTTTGGCGGTAGAACAACGGTTAATTTAAATACGGTTAAATCGGGCAGATGTTGTGTAGTTAGTGTTTTACAAAAGCAAAATCTACTCTAGCAAAGTTATTCACCTCAGAATCATTAACATTAAATGACTGAAGCATGTAATCTCCCAGACTTAGTAGTTAATTGCAACATGTGTGCTCTGTACTTGAGAGGGTGATGTTTGATTTGTGATTACTTGCTGGGGTAAACATCCTGTCTGGTTTGTTTTTTTTTTTAATCTTTGTGATAAGTGAAGTCCTACTGAGCAACCAAGAAATATTAATGAATATCTATGTGTTGCTGTTTCCACAAACACGACACATACAAGCCCTGCTCCAGGCAAAGTCAAGGCGCTCTCCTCTGCTCGTTCCAGCAACCCAGTGTCTTTTATACACTTTTGTGTGTTAACATTCATGTTACTTGTCCATTGGTTGCTTAACTACTACAATAGATTCATTGGCTGTTATTGAACTACAACATACTATTCTTGGTTATCTATTTCCAAGAATTCTAAACATTTAAAAAAATACCAGGTGCAGAAATTGTCGCTGTTTTCTCTCTCTGCTGTTTTGGTTTCTTGCTTCTGTTTCTCACGGGTACAAATGGATTGTTCTATGTCGGAACCAGACAGGCTTGCAGACCTGCTGTTAGTTCCCACATCTATGATCTTTTCTCTTCTTTCCCTGTTTTAGCACATGCACGTTAGTCTGTAGATTAATGTCTAAATCACAATTCAACCCATAATTTTGAGCATCTGTGCAAAAAGTCACTGATAAGGTGTTAGCAGCACCTGAGGGAGCTTACAGAAGTAAATACTCTGTGGAGGATGTATAGAAGGGAAGGGAAGCATGACTAAATGTAGCTCTAATTAAATATTGGTGCAAAGGCCAACAGAGGCATTCACCCTCTGTTCTCAGTCCTTCAGCTGGACACTGTGATCCTCCTTTTCCCAGAAGTTTACAGGTTCATCTCCAGCAGGACACAAACATCTCCTCAGAGCAATGTAGTTAAATGTTGGCTTTGCAAGCATGTAGGAGAAGTTAGAAGACAATTTTTTCTCTCTGTAATTTCTTTTTTATTTTTTTCTGACAACTAGCCTGAATCTTTGTCCATGTCCTTAGATTGATGATGAGCTGTGAGCCACATAAAGCTACAGACCCTTGAAAAAGAGTTTGCAAAGACAAGACAACTCTCATTTCTCTTAGGTACTCCTGGGTTTACATTCCAACCTCCCTGATGTCTCAAGTTTCATGTTCTGATTCAAGCTAACCAATTAAAAGGGCCTGGCCTCAAAACAATAATTTATAATCCTTGTCTGTTCTTATACATAGCACTGGGGTGTCTGAAATGTACTTGAAGATCTACAGATGAGAGAGAAGCAGCTTCACAAATTCAAATTAGATTTTACTTAACAGTATTTTAGCTAATGAAGCAAAGAATCAGACTGTTGGAGATACTGATTTAGTGAAAGGGGGGGAAAAAGTTATCGGCAATATTTTTGTTTTCCTCTCTTTATTCTGAGATCTTAGGTATTTTTTTTTATTTTGCCGTGTACTTCTCTATGCCAAGCAAACAGTAATCTGGAAAAGACAGTGACATAGAACTGTTGAATTGATGCTGGACCTTGGCTTAACTGCGAGAGAGCTGCTGTACAGGGACCTGCTATTGTCACCTTTAGAGGTAAATGATTTTCTAAAGAGAATTACCTTTCCCTGAACCAGGACCAACAGCTGCTTCTAAATAAGTTGGACAGCATGAGGCACCACAGCAACAATCTGGCTTTCAGTAATTTTTAACATGTAAACAAATCTGCTGCTTTTTAGTAACTTGGGTCTTTTTTGTTTTATTTTTAGAAGCATGTGAAGTTTTTAAAATCTGCTTCTTGCCATTGACAGAGAAATGACTGTTCTAACTAAATGTCTGAAACTGAGAACTGCTGCAGAACACAAACCAGCATGCTGCTGCTGACCATGTTGTTAAAATTCTGGTAGCAAGTTCAGCCGGATGTCAGCCAGCACCAAGGACATAACTCATTCATCAGGCTCCATTCTGCAGTGGTTATAAGAAGTGAAAACATAATGTTAATGTCTGGAAATATAGAAAGAGAATGGAAAAAGTGTCTGCTTTCTTATTCCAGAGACACTGAGAGGGTAAGTATGGTAGGATAGTTATGCCTGCCATGGACAGATGAATTATATCCTGAAGACCTCCACTTATTCCCCCTCTGCTTTAGAAACTTTGGGAACAGACCCATTCACCTGACAATTTAAATAAATGTAAAGGCTGGAGGGACTGGTTACCACCCTGTTGAACTCATGTCTCCTTGGCTTCATCAGAGCAGGGTAAGAGAACACACAACTCTAGGATTACCCAGCTCAAGGTTTTCTTCCTAGATAAATTCTTCTGTCAAGTACCACATTGTTTTATCTTCAGGCAATATACTGAAGCTAAGTTTGACTTTAGCCTTTATCTGAGAAAAGAAAGCAAAGTCTGTTCAGCCAGGTGAATAAATCATCTAAAGTGACCAATACTAGCAGCTAGTGAAAGAGTGTTACCTTCCTTCTCATAAGGTTAAGTGAAAATATGTCATGTCAAAAGGTTATACTTAGGTAAAAAGGAGACTCAAACCATTCTTTTAGTTATCACAGCCTCTTAAATAATTCTTTAGGGGAAGAATCCTCATCCCTTTACTCCTGCATCTCTCACTCTCTTTAAGTCCATCTGCTCCTACGTATAGCAACACACCTTCTCTTATAAAGGCAGCACAGGACTAAACTCTTTCTTCCTCAGTGAGGTGGAATAAAGTTAGACAGGATTGGTTGGTAGTGACTGAATGTCTGAAAAATAGAGGTGTTTTCTACCCCTTCAAAATGTATTTTTATACATCTGAGAACAGTGCTGAATTTCTAATGCAGACTCTTCAAATTCTATCAGAAATAAGGAACGATTTTTTCATGGAGCCAGTGAGGTATTGTTTCTACAAGACTTTCACAGGATTTCCTCCAGCTACCGTCTGTCAGCTTTATTAGTTTAGGAGAACTCTCATGCAAGAGTGACAAGTATCAGCCCATGAAGCTGCCATACTCAAAAGCCTCCTCAGCAGTCACTGGAAATTCACTGCTGCACATCAAAGCAATTTGGCCTGAGGGAATGGGTAACATGCTGGCATATCTTGTCTTTTGAAGTAATTAAAAATCATACGTCTGAGAATCCATTAACGACACAACTGAGATCCCAAAGGACAGAAGTCATTATTTGTATGAATCACACTCTGTCATCCTCAGTTTTAGCAATCATTGATAAAACTTCTTGGATCTTCGGAAGATTAAGTCCACAATGTGAATCTCTTTAGTCATGATCTGCTCCTGATTGTGTTCTAAGGAAGGGCTTTTGTGCGCTGAACCAAGCACTGAGCAAATTGTCAAATGACTGACTATTTTGTACCTTGAGGGGAAGCTAAAGACTAGATTGATTTAGTCTTGTTGACACAAATTGGCTTCTATCTCCTCTTGGTTTTCTAGAAAGAGGTCCTTAGGGTTAAAACAACTGCATTCACACAGAGAGCAAGCTAAAAAAAGATAAAAGGAGGAAATATTTTAAAATCTAGTAGAGAAGAAAAGAGAAAAGAAAAAGAAAAAGGAGAAAAGAAAAAAAGAAATCTACCTTAGTAAACGGGACCTGCTTCTAAAAAAGCAGATGAAGATTAGGAGAATGTCTTAAGATCAGTCTAAAAGGCTGTTCTATACTTCTAGGCAAGATGATTGTGCTCAAATATTTAGAGGTAAATAATGAGTTGATGAAGTACTGCTTATTTTGACAGGGAAAATGCAACACCTCTGTCAACGACTTGTGTTTTCCTTCTTTCCTTGTCTCTGCTCAAAGAACCTTATATCCTGTAGGTAGAAAACCCAATTAAGCATGCTTGTTTGGGATTATTTAGTAGTTTTGTGAACTTCAAGTGAAATTTAGAGAAGTTTATGAAGCAGAAATCTACTTAAGTTACTATGTACATAGAAAACACATTTATCTCAGGAAGACCTAATCTGTAAATGCAGGGAGATGGAAAGGTTGTGTGCCGCAATACACTTGCTTTTTCTGTCCTTATACTCCTCCCCAAATCTGGTTGTTACCACGGAGCAAACCTTTGAATGGATGGGTTTCTATCTTGATCCAGCCGTGCTGGTCAGGGATAACATTGAAGTCAGATTTATTTTATTAATAAAGCTTTTGTTAAATGCCTGAACCAAGGGCCAAAGTGGGCTGTTAGCATTTCTGGAAATTGGTAATTTTGCTTTGTCTATGCTGCTTTTCATCATCCCATCATGACTATATGGGCCGAGCGGTTAATAATCAGGAAACAACATTATTTAATTGTGGCTGTGAATTATGTGTGATGTGAAGCAGAAAAGTTCAGCTTGCAGTGCAAACATTGCTTTCACCTGGCAGCACCATGATAAGGAAGGATGGAGCTGAGCACATTAGCAGTGAGGCCAAGAGTTTAATGGATGACAAAGATGCCCTTTCTGCCCTCACCATGGTATGAGAGGTGCACTGAAGAACAGACCATGGTCACACAGCTGCTGCTACTCCTTTCCTTGTTCTGAGAACATGTAGGGAATTTCTGTCTCCAGACCTTTCCAACTGGCATTAAAACTTGGGACTGAAGTAAACAAACCTGTTTTGTAGTGTGCTCTCCAGGCACATAGATTGAGTGAATTACATCTGTTAGGGAACCTGAACTAAAGCTGTAGCTGTGATCACAAATTTGGTGGATTTGGATAACAGCAGTCTCAGTCAAAAAGAAACGTGAGCTTACCAGAAGGAGTAATTTACTGGTTTAGTGACTTGAGGACTCATGATATAAATCCAAACATCCAGTACAGTAAGTCTCTAGTTCATCAGTATAATAAATCTGAACCAATTCAGGAACCAAAGTTTACAGGGGAAGTTTATTGGCCATTCCCATGCTTATAGGCATGTCAGTGGCACAACAGTCACAGTTGTAAGAGTCAGTATTAGTCTCAAATAGCACTGACAGTGCCCAAATCGAGCTTGGCACATGCAGCACCTGCAGCAGGACCTTCCCTCACATTTCCACACAGCAGAATCACAGAGGCCTTGAGATTGTCCCCCTTCCACACGAGCAGGGAAGCAAAGGGCTTCATACCAATGAATCCCAGAATGAACATGCAGGGGTTTTATCTGGCATGGGGAAAATGCACACAAATAAAAAACTCTCTGGAGAACAGGGAATGGCATTGAGAATAAAGTTCAAAATATTTACTTCATGTTTGAACCCCACTGGGCTACTAGGAGCTCCCCAAAGCTGCTCTCTCACTCCTCAGGGTGGGATGGGAGAGAGAATTGGAGTGGTAAAAGTGAGAAGACAGATGGGTTGAGATAAGAACTGTTTAAACTAAAAGTAAATATGATAATAATATCTACAATAACAGAAATATTATTCATAAATGAAAAAGAAAATAACAAAAGGAAGGAGGAGTAAACCCGAAGAAAAATAAATGATGCAAATGAAAAACAATTGCTCACCACTGACTCACTGATGCCCAACCTTTTCTTGAGCAGCAGCCCCTGGCCCACATTCCCCTGGTTTATATGCTGAGCATGCATGGTCTGGGATATCCCTTGGGTCATTTGGGGTCATCTGGCTCTGCTGTGTCCCCTCACAGCTGCTTGTGCAACCCCAGCCTCACTCATTGGAGTGAGGAGCAGAAAAGGCCTTGGTTCTGTGCAATCCCTGCTCAGCAACAACTAAAGTATCATCAGTGTGTTATCAATATTGTTATCATCCTAAACCCAAAACACAGCAGTGTGCCGGGTACTATGAAGAAAATTAACTCTATTCCAGTCAACACCAGGACAAAAAGTCTTAAAATATTCTCCCAAAGTAAAAAAAGATGCATTCTCCTCAGAATCAAAAAATACAGAATAGGGATATAGTACCTCTTCTGTAAGCCTGAGCCTACGTCTCCTTTAATCAAATGAAATAAAGGACAAGTGTAACGTTAGTAGAGTTTTCTTATCAAAACTTGAATTTAGATTTCTTCAGAGAGCTTGGTATGTTTCGTGGCTTCTCCCGACTTATTAGCTACAATTAAACACTTTCTTCAGTCAGGCACATAAGAATGGCCAGAATGAAGCAGATTACTGCAAAGCCACCAAGCATACAAATAGCTTGTTTAAAAATCCTTGCATTTGCTCGCGCTCTGGGGTCATGGCTGTGTTCTGCTGCCCTCTCCTGTCACTTCCATGTCCTTACAGCAGCATCGACTACTGGCTAAATACAAGATTATGAAAATTCACATTCAGTTTCTTAACAGCAAACCACTGCTCTAATTTTTTTCTGGGACTGTAAAGCTTTTTCAAAAGACCCTTTGAAATCTCCCCTTCTTTACTGCTGTATTGCTTTGCATAGTAGATTAATTTATGCTATACCTCTGTGTATGGCTTTATGCTTCTGTATTTCAAAAAAAAGGGGGTAAAATGATAAAGTATATGAGATACTTCAGGAAAAAAGCTTCTAGATGAAATCATTAACCCATAGAAATGAGAAAAATTTCTTCTGATGGCTCTAAGGAGCTCAGGCTTTTACTTTCTGGCATTAAGGAGTGATGCTTACCAGCAAGAAACCCAAATTCAAATAACTTATTGGCAATTGTTTATAGTCACTTTGCTGAGTGTGGATTACACAGTCTGGTAGTAAAGGGTCTCCAATTTTAATGAACGAGTAAACTCAGAGTGGACAAGCTAATTAAATTTGGATCACAGCTTCAGGAGCACAATAGATAATGACTCATTGATACTACTGGAATTCAGATTTTGAATCCCAAAAAGTCCGTGCTTAGGCCATTGGATCAAAATGGCTAAGACAACTATTTCCCAGGCAACCTTTGGACAAGAAAATTCCTTCCCTCTACTTAAAAGTTGGTATTGGTGCTTCTTATTAAATATGTCAAAGCATAAAATGTTTAAATTACTGCATGGAATGCAACACATTCAGGAAAATAATTTCAGTTTGCATAGAGTGGGTTGTTAACCTTTCATGTAAACATATTTACATGTTTAATCACGTTTACCTTTCTGTGGACAACATATACACTTTAGAGCCATAAAGTTTTCTTGGTTTTCCTGTTTTTCTCTCATAGCTGTGTCTGCTGCATGTTAAGAAACACCACTACAGTTTAGGAAATAGGTGTTTTGACGTCTGAAGTAGGAAATTCTTTCTCAATGTGTGTGCGGGGGGTCTGTAGTGTCTACATGAACTTAACTCTTTAGAGGGGAATCTCTCAGGATAATTTCTAGTACCAAAGGGTAAATTTTTGTTTCACTTATACTGTGGAAGAAAAAAAAAATTCCTTGAATTCAGTGAAATTTCTGTGGTCTTGTTTTCCGCCAAACAAGTTTTGGGTACAGGAAACCAGGAAACCATTCCTCTTGCTCCTGTTTGCTTCCCATTGTAGAAAGAATCTAAGGGATTGCCTTCTTGGATCAATATAATAAGATGTTTCAAGGAAATGAAGCAGTGTCAGGACCCAAGTCTGAATGCACTGTATCTTCCTTTATTTTTTTATATTCATAATTTGAATCTTTTGTAAGAAACAACACTAATGTTTATTCTAATTTAATTTAGCATGTTATTAAACCAATATTCTTTTGAACTCCTAATAGTTATTATCATTCTAAGAGAGACACGGGCCAGTTTCTCTAAATGGTGATATCTGAAATTTTGAGGAATTATATCTGTCTTTTTTTTCCATGAAGTGAAATCGTGATTGAGTCTGTTGAAAACGACTGAAATACTTCAATACGAGAGCAATGGGACATGAGAATTAAGTTTGTAAAATTTCCAGTTTCAGAGCTGAGTTGGAGCAGCACCTGAAGGGTCACATCGGAATGCAGTTTTATCGTGGGACTTTGCCTTTCTTTAACACGGGTTTTGCTTGCACGTGAAACTCTTCCCGGTTACACCAGCAGAGTTGCGCTGGTGTTACTAATGTAATCTACCTTGTTGTGTTACTGTCACGATTCCTGAAATACCTTCCTCACGGCACAAGAATTGCGGGCACGAGGTGTTCCAAATCTGAGGAACACCACTAGATGGGGATGTTTTCTCACGTTCGCCTCATTCTCTGGCTGTGAGGGGTTGAATTTTCTTACTGTGAGTATATTCATTTTTGACGACTGCACATTAAAAAGCGCAAAATGAGTTCAAGTAACTTTCATGTATAAACAAATCTCGTGTGCCTGAAATATTTGCACATGGCAATGAACACAAGTATTGATGAGGTCTAGTGTAAGCTCGTTTAGACTTGGCGGAATGAATAGATGGTGTTGTATGAGCAGGAAAAAAGATTGGAAGAATACTTGAGACCTCCGTACTTTCGTGTAAAAAAATGAATTATTACTTATTTAGCTTATATCACATTGTGGAAAACATCTTTTAGCGACATTTCTTATCCACAAAGCAGTTTTCAGCTGCAAAGTATTTAAATGCATTCATCCCCAAGGAAAAAACTCTAAACACGGTATGGGGTGTGTGTGTTCATTGCTGAAGTGACAGCTTCTATTGTCTTTCTACCTTCATCAGTATTCAATATAATGGCAAGGACAGGGACTGATTTAGAAACAGTTGAATAGCTAAAACAAATAAGGCACAAATCATTCTCTGATTCTATGATCTAGAAAGACCTGCTATTCGAGTGAATCTGGAGAAAAAACTGACCACTGAGGAGCTGCAAAAACTCATTAAAATAGTTTTAAGATGCATTTTTAGTCAAAACAAGGTTATTTAAAAACACAAGTATTTTTTCAAGTTTAATAACTCCTACATATATGAGAATTTTTAATAAATTTTCCATTAAACAAAGATTACTTTTCTGAATCAATTTTTTTTTCAAAAAATTTCATTACTGACATTCAAAACTAAGTTATGATTCCTAAAGTCATAAAATCATCATAGAATCATCATAGAATCATCATAGAATGGTTTGGGTTGGAAGAGATCATGAAGATCATCCAGTTGCAACCCCCTGCCCTGGTAGGGACACCTTCCACTAGAGCAGGTAGCTCAGAGCCCCATCCAACCTGGCCTTGAACACTTCCAGGGATGGGGCATCCACAAATTGTTTGGGCAATCTGTGCCAGAGCCTCATCATCCTCAAAAGGAAGATTTTCTTTCTATTCTCTAGTCTAAACCTGCCCTCTGTCAGTGTGAAGCCATTTCCCCTTTTCCTGTCACTACATGTGATATCACCAGATGGTTGTATTTAATTTCTGAATAATTTTGCTTAAGCACACAGGTTTTTACACATACCTGCTTTCTCTTTTAATTTCTGTATCTGTTGGAGAATAATTGCAGTGCAAAGGGTTTTGCTCTCTTTGCCCTGTTCTCTGATTCTACTGTGACTGATGCTGCCCAGGCAGCACTTGGGCAATAAATAGTGATGACAGTCTAAAGAGGTCAGGGACACGGCCTGTTTTCTAATACCTCTAGGACAAGTTATGCCAGGGGATGTTTAGATTAGATATTGGGAAAAAAAAAAATATTTACTGAAAAGGTTGTGAAGCACTGGAATAGGGTGCCCAGGGAAGTGGTGGAATCACCATCCCTGGAGATATGGGACTTACGGACAAGGCTTAGTGGTGACCATGGGAGTGCAAGGGTATGAGTTGGACTTGATTATCTTAAAGGTCTCTTCCAACCTAAATGATCCTATGATTCTCTGATTCTTTGCTCCTGGCTACAACAAAATTACCCTGCTTATGTGTACGGTCACCCTGGCCACACATTCCCACTCAGATTGTCTGCAAATGCATCACAAAGTGAATGTGGACAGACCAGGAGCACAATTAAAATTTTTTAAAATCCCAGCATAATTCGTATAAGAATGGGACTGCTTTCTTATGGCTTTGTTTTGTTATGGTTTTTTTTTCTATTCACATATCAGTGACCTGAAACAGAATTAGTTTTGAGGAATAAGAATTCTCATATGAAGTTAATGAAAGCTTTACTCCCCAAAAGCTGGTTTAGCCATCCATATTACAGAACATATCAAACTGTGAGCAGATCCTAAAGCTTTGAAATTTCTGTTTAGCAAACAGAAAGAGACATAGACAATTATAGATAATTCATCTCCTGGATAACTATGTTTGAACCTTTGTGCTAACAGGCAGAAAACAATGAATATGGTATTACCTCTACTCTGTGCAGTTCTTTACTGTTTCTTCTAAACCACTTAACATAAATGTACATCCCAGACATCTCTGTCAATGACTTTTTATGCCAATAATGAGAATTAAGAGTGTGTATATAACCCCAGTTGGAGAAACCATCTGCAAAATGTTGATGGCTCAGAAGCAAATTGGAAGCTCAGACAGTGCATCTGTTTGAATACACAGAAAAAGGCTTTATTCAACTGCAGAGGTAAGAAGTAGTACTTTCCAATGTATTTAGGTGATTCAGAAGCCTTCTTTCACTGACACTTAAAACACAGAAACTCTAATTACTGGAGGGCTTTGGTGAACTTTACTTTTTGAAATTCCCTCATTCTCACAGTGACTTTTTTCATGTATATTCTGCTAAATAAAAATTCCGAAACAGAAAACCAAACCAGAACAGAAACAAGAACTATGCATTCACTCATTTGTAATTTCTCTGAATTCAGTTAAATACTAAACTACTAAAAAACTTACTTGTAATGTGTTGTACTAAATCAAACATTCCTGCTGAGTCAGAAGGCATGCAGTTTATAAATCAGACTGTAAACATGGGTAAGTAAATCTGGGCAATATATAAAAACTCTGGTGTTAGCACATTTGAAACAGAAGCTTTAAAAGTAAACCTTTATAAATCAACTCTTTAAATCAAAGATGAAACAATGATTTTTCTTGTCCTATGGACCAGGGAAAGTTACTCCCCAAGCAACTTGTGCAGATAAAGGCTCCATTTTTAATGCAGGTTGATGTATTTATGTACCGAGAAGCTACAGACCAATGTTAAGCAAGAAACATAAAAACCCTAAGTACCAATCCAGAAATATTTTGACACCAAATTGTTTTACAGTTGGATAATTCAAAAGAGTGTTTGGATAGATACAAGGTAGGACATGACCACACAGTAAGGGACAGTCAGCAAGGGGCTTTAATCCGCTATAAATTATGTAAAATTTAATTTGAGAAAAGTCATTAAGCCTGAAGTGAGCACTTCCTACCAGTTTATACAAAGCAGCTTTTAAATGCTTATTAAACTTTCAATATCAAGACCTACACATTTGTGTCTGATCAGGAAACTTTTTTGTAAGTTTTTATTTAAGCATACATTTGTATGGTGAATTAAGCTCTGGCTTTGCAGGATCTGGTATGACTTTTATTTCTTTACAGTTGAGGCAGCTTTTCAGGGACTGTGCTGGCAAATGAGGTGTTAGTGTTCAGATGGAATATAAAAGAACATTTTACACACAGCCATAACATTACCTTTTAAATTATTTTGTTCTCCAAATTTAATAATCTTTCTGGAACTCTCGGTTCCTCAGGGTCAGAAATTTCTCCTTCCAGACTTCCAACCACTATTAGAGTCAATATCTAATGAGGACATTTATGTAGTGAATAAAGAGGAATAATGATGAAATGATATAGTTACCAATAAATAACAGGGAAAAACTTATTACTTTAGAAGGCTCTTTTTCTTTATATTTTAAAGTGAGAAGCTGGACAAAAGTGTGTCTTTTTAATTTGAATTTCTCTTCTAGGATCGACTCTGTCATTCTAAGATTTGTAATGTCTGCAAGTATATACATATCTATGTTCATACATGTGTGTGTATATATATTTATATACAGCTGGCTACACCAGGCCTTACATTAACAGACCAATCTGTTGAAACAACACAAACTTTCCAATTCTGTTTATGTTATACATCCAACTTTATCTTCAGTGTGAATTACAGCCTTTCTGCAATTTCCAGATGTAACTTCTTTCTTTCAAGACTAGTAATGAACCAGGTCTAAGTTTCCTTTAAGACTGCATTTTCATCAAGGACCTGCCAAGGCTGTTCTCTCAGAGCCCAAGCACATAATGGAGCCCAGGAGGAGCCATAGGAGACCAGAGGACAGAGCACTCATCTGAGTGTATCTGGCTGCTGCATGAACTTCCAGAGAAGATTAATTGATTCTGGAATCTGAGTGCCTTTTGGAAAAAAGAAAAACAAACCTGCGATCCCTTCCTCTTTGATAACAATTTTGCTACAACCAGTTCTATGTGCACAATATAAATCACATACCCACTATACTTTTTTATTTTTTGAGTCCCATTCTAACAGAGAATTCTTTATCCTAGTAAGGAAGAAGAAAAAGTGTCCAAGAAATCCTTTAGAGGCTTTGCTATTGCCCTGTTTTATATGGAAGTTTCTGAGTAGAGGGTAAGCATCCATATATTAGAAGCGCTTTACTCTGTGTACCCAATGCATATGGGTGCATATACAAAGTTTTATGTAGTCATAATTTAACATGTGCATTTGAACTTTATGTAGAATTTGATATTTGGATTGCATTTGAAGGCCCATCAGACAGAATTTAATATGTATATTCAATTATTGAGTGGTTCCATACTTTAGACATTTACTTAATTATCCTTAAACTGAAGCATGTGAAATACAGGTTTTGGAATAAAGGTAAACTGTGAAACATGAATCTACACTTTAAAATTATAAAAACAGAAATAGAACTTTTTTTCCTGAGGAATTGTTATTTTCAGTCCCTGCTAACGAACTGTATATCCCATGCAGAAATCATCCCTGCACAAGACTCCTGAATTGAAAAAGAATTCCCTCATGGGATACCCAGCTCACTGCTCCTCTTTGGAAATCGGGTCACAAAACATTGGCTGTTTATTTCAAATTGTTGATTCTTTTAGCAGATCATAAGATGCTGAGCTATCCAACTGATACTAAGATTGTGTCAAATCACTTGTGGATAAAGGAAAAGACCATTCTGAATAATGACAAACAGTTTCAAAGAAAATGCTTTGTCACAAAAGTATGACAGAAAATTAGTGAAATCAAATGAATAATTTTTTCTATTTATGATTTTTAGCAATTCTGCATGACAGCCAAAATTAGTGACCATTTTGGTGACATGGCATGTTCTTGTGACTTGTTTCTTCACTTGTAGCTGATCTGCCCTCACTGGCTAAGCTGAACAGAGCTAGCTCATCCATTGGCATGCAATTAATCAGAACAAATAAATATTAAAAGTTTTCCCCACAGTTCAGGTGATTTTGTTATTCCTATAATTCCTCTCTTTTTCTTTACAATTACCGTGTATACGTATACCGTATACCTTATATACGTATATACCGTAATTTTGTGTTGTTTCTTTGGACCATGGGCTGTGTTTACTCATGTCCTTAAAAATATGCATAGCACAGAACATTTCAGGTCTGACAGAGGACTTTGGACCCCTTCCTCACATAAATAATAGCGATTGATTAATTAACTGATTACTAGACTGCAAATTAGCTTTTGATCTCTGGATCTACTTGTGCAATTTCTCCTATGAAATATGTTACATAGTTTTTATCACAGCTCTATAAGTACTCTCTCTTTTTTACTTGTCCTGAATTAGTACAAAAACAGATAAATTTTCATCTTTGAGTAAAGAAATGTCAGCAACCCCAAAGAAATAGAAAGAAAATATCCTTTAAATCAGGACCTGTGTCTATTTCATTAAATGATTTATGACAAAGGGAATTCATTTCTGGAAACAGCGAACCCATTTAAATTTTCTAAACTTCCACTGTCCCACTGGAAGTGGCCTATTAATGTTCCTGCTCCTCCGAAGTCCCTTGTAGCAGTCTCCAGCAGGAGTCTGAATGACTCTTCTCTGACCTAGGTCAAGCCCTTCTCTCCAACTGTACTGGCTGGGCTATTTTGTGTCTCAAAAAATGGTGGATGAGGAGTGGAAACATGAAACCAAGATGAAGCAGCAGCATGATGTAGAAACTTCACATCAGGCTGGTGAATAAAGGGCCTATCCACATTTTGAAGGAGTGTACATGAAGTGTCTGCAGCATCTTTCTTATTGAGAAACCTTTTTGTGTTTTCTTCACTATTAACAGGATCCAAATTGTTCTCTGCAGATGTGGTCCAAGCCATGCTTTTGAACATATGAGAAAAATCACCTTTGAAAAAGAATTGGTATTTAAACCATGTGCTTCTTTTGGAGCTGAACTACAAAGGACTTTTTTTGGCCATAAATTGGTTTTGGACCTTAGAAAGAAGTTAATGCCAAAATTGATTGGTGCACTTAAAAATTAGTGTGTTAATAAGTAATTTCATGATAAAAAGATAACCTACAAAGAGCCTATACAAAAGGGTTTCTGAGGAAAAGAAAGGTTCTGCTGAAATGGTTAAGTCCTCTTTTTCTCAGGATGAATAGTAATTTGAAAGAAGGGATTCTTCTCATACAAATTTGAGGATCACAGTCTGGCCTGAGATTTAAAGGATCAATCCTAGAAAGAAGCCCCTTCCTCTCATCAGCTTTCACCCAAAAAACAGCTGCAAATTCTTAAATTCAATATGAAAGCAAAGAAAAGGCATGGAAAGAAGAAGAGAAAAAAAGAACTGCATATATCCAGTGAGAATTGCAATATACCAGAGATCTCATGTAAACATTGCTAACATTAAATTTCCACTTGTGTTATTTTATAGACTTAGCAGATATGCCAGGCAGCCAGATTTCTGAGTGTTTTTCTGAGATGAACACTCAAACATTTTGAGGTCCTGCCTTCATCACCTAATATTCAAAATCTGTTGGATGCTATTGCGACCAGACAAATGTATACTGTACCGCTGAAAAAAAAAAAAAGCGTCTGAAATTTGACCCAGGTTTTGCTGCTTAGTTAATTATCTTTATGAGGAACAATCTGTTTCAATGAAAATCAGTGGGATAGATATCACTATACACACAGGTTAGGCCCTTCTAATAATTTTTAGCAGCTGAAAGAGAATACAGGGTATACAGTTGCTATCAATTTTGGAAGCTGAGATAAGATAGAGTATAATGTATTATAATGGAACAAGACACAAAAAGATACTTAATATGCTAATTTTTTCCCTTTTCTTCAGCACTAAGAGAAGCTGCCAAGAACAAGTAGAGGAGATCATAAGACATTCAGGTTTCTAAAAGTATGCAGTTTTGAAAGAATACTTGTAACAGCCAAAGGGAAAGAAACCAGACAAGCTCCCCACAGGAGACTGGCACAGTGATGGTGGCAAATGCAGCTGAAACATAATTTTATTTGGTTGTCAGTCATCCTGAAAGTTTTGTCTTCCAAAATGAAGCTTTTCCCCCTCAAAATGTCGATAGACTAAGGTGCTTTTCATGAATGCACCTACTTTGTCAATTGCATCTGACATTTACACTGTGCCAGGCATCACAATGTTGAGATGCGACAGCTTAAGCAGGCATAAAAATGTGGACTTTTTCATGAATTTGATTTTCATAATTTCTTATCCAGATGTGTGCAGTGGGGAAGAATGAAAGATGATCGTAATGTCTTCACTGTAGATTGGCTTGCACGGGAGATAGAATGCTGGGTGGTGATGCTCATTTTGTGCTGCATTTTTATAAAAACCATCTTTTTTGGTGGGTCTTCTGCCAAAATTCAATAGATATGATTTCTATGGGCCAAGTTCTGGTCTGTTATTAAGCAGGGGAAGTTTAGACATCAGAGCTACAGAAGAAGCTGTGCAAGAGTAGGAATTGAGTTGGAAGGGTGGGACTCTAAGGTAGTGACTTGCTTATCATCTCAGAAGCTAAAGTGCATGTCTTCTGAGTCTGAACATGGTCTTACAATTTTTGGTGTGTTTTGTTATCTTGGAATCAAGAACAACAGGCTAAATCTGTTTCAGTTTATTAATGATGCTAAAAGACATTGAACTTAACTGGATGGAATATGGGATGAAAAAGTATGGGAGGACAAAATGTATCAGAGTGATGCATATACTATATAATATATATTTCTTTTTAATAGGGATGAAGAAATCTCAGAAGATAAATATCACTAAAAAGTTTGGATCATTATACTGATCTTATCTGAATCTTAAGACTGAGCTGGAAATCTCACAAGAATGGGCTTTCTCACAGTATTTCAGAAAGTTCCAGACATTGTAAATACTCATGGTATTTCAACAATTCTTGTTTCAGTCCTGTCTTCAGCCTGGTGATATAAAGAGGCACAATGTGAAAATAAGGGAAGGGTAAGAAAGAAAAGTTAACCTTTTAAATATTAAGAATTCTAACATATATAGCTAAGGGAAGCAGTGGCTGAAGAGTCTCTTCCAAGGATGAGCATAGTTAATGAAAGAGGAGTTATTTAGTAGAGTAATAAAAACCTGAAACCCAACCAAACTAAAACAACACAAAAAAGGCTAGGTTAGAAAAATGTAAAATTTAAGAGGAATATTAGTGAAAGGAAAAGAACTTCTTGATTACATTTTCTGCTTAGTAGAAGAGTTGTGTCCCAAAGGAAATAGCAAAGGTTCTATAGATTAGGACTTTCAGAGCATGAACACAAGTCCGGTGAAGATAACAAGGATCCCACGATATGTAAATACAATACATACTGGTTTCTGAGCATAACCAGCATGGGTTAGTACTAGAGAAACTGGACAGATGGCTTCCTTTACAATGGACATAATTATATTGCATATTTTTTCCCCAATTTTTAACAATAAAAGGTATAGGTTTACTGGTTTCCATTCTCACCCTTGCCTGGAGTCACTGACAGCTCTTTTGTGCTGCGGGTTACTCTATTGAGTTCTAGTGGAATATAGTTACCTAATTCATAGGTTCTAGATAGACACTGATTAACATTTGAGCACAAGAAAGGTGGAAAGAGCATTTCCCAAACTTTTAACACAAAATAACTTGAACAAGCTTCAGGAGCAGAGATCTTGAGGCGCTCAGTTTAAGACCTCTGAAATACTGTGGCTTTGACCTCTGCTCTGATCTGTGATTTGTGAGCCTCTAATCCCATGGAGGCGAAGAGCCCAGTAGGATTTACACTGCCATCCAGAAGAGCTCAGACCAAGATGGGTCTGGGTTTGCCAACACAAGCAGATTCAATGGTTATTATTAAAATGGTGCAGATGTCTGTAAATATTGCTGCAAACACATGCTTTTCTTGACCCTTTGAAAAGCTAATTTCTGATCAGTTAAGTGTGTGAAAGACAGCACAAAATTTCAGTAGTTTAGTTCCTTCACCCTTTTGAAGATCCTGCAGGTAGGTAATAGCTCAACAGCACATGTGTTTGTGTTATCCAAGGGTATCCATCCAGTTAAAGGCATAGCTGACTGGCAGCCAATTTACTGTTCTTGTTTCTCCATCACGCAACTCAACTCTATCTCATCATAAGTCAAGTGAATTGCTTGTGGTGTGCTCGGCAGATGAATCAGCACCAGTGATCTTGCAGCTGGTTTGTATTTGACATACAGGTACGGTGTGTTTGTATGTAATTGCCAGCCAGCCAGCCAGCAATGGATTTTTGGCAGAGTCCTCAGACAGATGTTTTGCAGTCAGATAGTGGTCTTCATAAATTTAGCTGTCCACATTGCCTTCCAGGTCATTCTTATCTGCCATGCATAACTAGGAGGGGCAGAGATATTCTTGAGATACTATACCTACTGTGAATATGATCATTTGATATGAAAACTAACAACCCAAGGAGACGTGCTGAAAAAGGCTCTGTGTCCTATATCATACCACTGCTGGAACTTTAGCACTCAGAAGGTATGGTAGGTGATGGCTTATAAACATAGAAATAAGTGTTTTCCTTTAAAGGATTCATTCTATTCCAAAGAAAGATCTACTTGCACACTGAGTAAAACCCCTTTTTTTTTTTTTTTAAAGGCATCTTGATAAATCTGACAATAATCTAATTCTCACTAAGGTTACATAGTGAACATAATGGGATAGCCTAGACTAACAAAAGCCTGGGTAGATCATACTGCCAATTTTACATTGTTCTATAATTGTATCATATTTTCTATTCTCAGAAAAGGAACCTAGAGTAAAAGAGAAGTAGGTTTTTTCTCACATATCTTTAAATCTCTAAAAGTAATACCTCTACTCTATATTAGAAATCTAATTCTTTTTCTGTAATCCAAAAGACAGAAAAGAGCGTTTTAAGTGAGTTTCACCCCATCTGTATCAGACATTTCCTGTACATCAGATATATGAAAATATCCAGAGATGGCTACATCTGTATTCACAGATATAATTTAGGTAGAAGTTGGGCTTAGGGAAAGCAGCAAATACTTCAAGTATCTAAGGATGCCCATCAAGTGTCTTCTGACACAGTGCCTAACTCAGCAGGTGAAGAGAATGGATGTCAGAGCACTAGTCTGTTAAGCTTCATACAAATATCAGGTTTGTTCTGCCCCTTGGTCACTGTAGTTTTTCACTGTCTTAAAGTAACGACATTGCTGCAGCACAGAAGTGGAGTCACAGAATAATAAATATAAATCACACTCCTACTGTTCAAAACCAAAGATACATAGTGTTTTTTCCCAATACATATTCTCTTTAAAACAGCTTCTTCTGATTTTTGAATTTGCAAATAACTTATAAAATAACAAGAATCATACCTTTGTGACTTATGTTCTGCCACAATAAATCCTCATGCCTCTGGTTTTCCTGTCCTTCCCAGTAATTGATTTTCCCTGAAGTTGAATTGGGATAACTGGTGTAGACCATTTTTCCAGTTTGTCTCATGGAAGAGTTTTTTGACTATCAAGGTCAGCAGGACTGAAACATACAATTTCTATACATTAAGGTTCCTTTCAACTCAAATCACACTATGGTTCTATATTTCCCATAGTGCTACAGATCACTACCAGTACTGTCAAACAGGAATTATTTGTTTGGAGCTAAAGTAAACTTCAGATTGATGCTCAGTCTCTGTCAGCAGGTCATTTTTACCTTGCTTTTTATTAAACACTTTAGACAGATTTTTTTGTCTCTTTCTTCCTTCTGCTGTATATTTGGAAATTTGGCAGAAATCGGAAAAACTTCCAAATGGAACGTGATAGTCATGCAATCAACCGTTAAAGCAGTGCTTACCGTATCTGTGGCAGCAAGAGCAGGACCCCGTATTTGTTGGCCTGTTTAAATCATGCATCACTCGGCTGTGCAACATTTCAGAGAAGTTAAAAATAATTTTTGCTGAGGGTTGTTGCATCAGAGTAATGTGAACTGGTTGAGAAACAAACATTACATTATTCTTTATTTTTAAAATGTGAAAATGACCTGTGAAATATCTACCTCTACATCTGTAAAATAAGAGGCATATATTTATGTTTTGAAATGTACAAAAGTGAAATTAAAAATGCTTTCTATTTCATTATTTTATGTGTCACCTTTATTCATGTTATAAATTCATTACCTTTGTGCATAAGGGAAGGGAACCCTCAGAAATTCCTAATCCTGTAGCATCAATAACCAGCATAGTGATGACATAAATATCAATGCACCTACAGGACTTCCTGAAACGGTACTGGCAGTAAAGTAAAAGATTATCTGTGACCCTCTACAAATCAGTTTTGACTTGTACTGAAAATAAATGTCTGGAACTTCGCATTTCTTCTACTGATTCTGTACATCTTATTTATATACTACATTATAGAACACTGTAATTCCTATAAAAATGAAACTTCAGAAAAACAGCAGCAGACAGTAAAATCCAGAAAGGAAAACTAATTAATGTAAATTATATGGTTCTATAACTGTAACTACAGAATTTTAGTGGGCAGGCTTCCAGTTTGGAAGGGAGTCAGAACGCCTTTTGAGAGGATTGGCTTTTATTAGTGCAAGAATACAGCCACATCTCAATGCATCTAATGCCAGCCCACCATTTTGACACAATCAAGGTAAAACACATCTGATTTACTACTAAATGGTATGGAAAATGTTACCAGACCATTTTTATTTACCTAACAGTCAGTACCCTGTCTTTAATGCCCACTTTTACTCCAGGGTTGTATGTATATTTTAGTCAATCCAAGTAAACAATTCATAATTTTTAGTGTGGAAGACAAGGCCTGAATTATTGCTTGAAAACTACATTAAATAGCTATTAATGTACTTATTTCTTAGCATTGTCTAAATAGTCTATGTAAAAGTCTCATCAAGAGCAAATGCTGCAATAGTCTGCACAATATGACTACTGTTACAGTAGTTTAAATGGAATTCCAGTAGGTCAAAGTTTCCTCCAGTACCTCTGGTTTTTTCATGTTATAATTTCAACAATATACCTTAAGAGACTTTTTTTTTAAACCATCCTCATGGACCAATTCATCTGCAATTTGCTATACTTGGTAGGTTTAAAAGCCCCCATATGTTTAAGCTGTAAGAAAAAAATTCTGGACACATCAATAAAAGGTAATATAATTCAAAACAGCTGCATGTAACATGCCATTACGCAAACTGATACCACATTTTATCCCCGTTTTGTGTTATTATCCTATGTTAATCTTCAATTCTGACTGAAAATGTTCTATCCCAAGAGCAAATAAAGAGTAAAATGAATTGTATTAGAGAATAAAGCTACTTCTAACTATACAAAAACATCACAACTGCTGTACTACTATTTTATCAAATCCTGTTTCTTGCGTTCTAAAGGACGGTACTGGTGTTGGAAGTATGTAATCCAATAAACATTGTGATTGCACATTTACATTTAAATGTCATTATTTATATTGTATGATGATGTATCAGTTATAGAGCAAGGAAAAACATTGTCTGTAAATAATTTCAATCAAATATTTGGTGTTCAAAAGATTCATGTTAACCATTCAAATTATAGAATCTTTCCTAAATTATTAGCTCTTAAATATTATCTGTCTCTCTGCAATCTGGGCTATGATTTGTTCAAAGAGTTGTGGGTTAATTACTTGACTTAAGGAGAGTACTATTTCTGCTTTTTGGTTTGTCCTTTCCATAATTATTCAACCACAAAATTTTATACTACATCTTTGGGAAAGACCTCTTCATGTTCCCATGCAAATCATCTGCAAAAATTACAGTTGGCTTCAGTGCTTTAGAATTATACCAATTTATTCCCCAAATGAGTTTTCTCTCTTGAACAAATGAACTGTGGCTTCTGGACTGAAACTAGTTTTTCATAGATCTTTGACTGCACAAGTACTCAGGAACAGTGAATGAAAAAACTCTAGCAGTCTGAATTTATTTTTGTAGCTGATCACAAACTTTCCTTATAGAAGTAATTTGAATTGTTTCTACAGCTACTGATCACATCAAAGCAGGAGCTGACTATTCAATACGATCATGCTTTTCTGGCAAGCCTAAGCTCTTATCACTGCGCTTCCTTATATCAGCATCCTCTTATGAAGTCAGTGATGAGGACTCAAACATGCAATTTGCTCTTCAAGGTAGAATTTCTTGTATTTACTCATTTTGCTGGATCTGGTGAGCTTTATTAGGAGGTGGCGTACCTGCCCCTTGAGGACCCACAGTGCAAAGCTGGTGAGGGACTCTCTTTCAAGCAGCTATACTAATTGGAGACCAAGTTATTCTGCTGCCAGCTCCATCTTCCATTTAGACATTCCTTCTCAACAGAATCTCTCACAGCTCCTGTGAACATCATGGCAGGCTTGGTTTAACCATGAGGTCTTCATACCTTCAGTGCTCTGGGGTAGAGCTTGCATCCCTCAAGCCCTGTGTCTCATGAGGTGTCCTCGCAGTGCACCAAGTTTCCTCCTATATGGTGATCACACACCAGACACAGGAAGAAAGGTGAGATATTGTGCCAAATCTGGAGTTTCCCCCCACCCGCATCCCCAGCTGAGAGCGACACCCATCTTTCTCCTGTCTCTATCCCAACTGCAAATCTCCTTTCTGATGAAACACAGGCATATGGTGTCAGCATGAACCAAGCTGTAAATGTCCTTGAGATGAAGCATGGACTTGAAGATGATTTGTATATAATCCCACAGAGGTCTGTGAGCAAAAGGCTCAATATTTCTCCGCTCCCCTCATCTCCACTGATATCAAGGAAATGTTGCCCAACTAAACATGGCAGAACAAGCCTTCATTCTGCCAAATATTTGGTTATATGCCAGAAAAAAAAACTACTTGTACTTGGGAGACTACTTGTAACAGACTGTTGATTTTTGCTACAACACTAAATAACAAAATTAAATAAATATTTCCTTTTTAAAAACAAAACCCTAATCCATTTAAATAAAAGCATAATTTTTTTCCTCTAAAAGTTGTATTTAATGTTTGGGGTGGAAAGACTTTATGCACATCTGTGTATAACAAACACCTAAGGAAAAGAGTCCAGCAACTTTAAATCATAGTATAGACAAACCTTGCACTCAAGTTAATCACACACTGGCACAAAGACACATCCTTTTGTTCTCTGCTCTCACATTCCAATACGGATTCTGTATGGATTTTGCTCACAAGAAATATTAAAGCTGTAAACTTTTTTCCCCTCCACATTCCTACAGCTCCATAAATAGGGTGGCAAGTAAAAGAAGTGTATATCAGAAATACTCCAGCTGTTCCCCATGCTCAGTGCTCATTCCTTTTCCAGCATACTCTTCACCCAATTCTCTTTATTCAAGACGGGCAATAAAAATAACAGCTAAAATGAAGAAAATTTCTCACAGAGACTTATATGCTGTCAGCTCACACTCTCCTTACTGCTATAGCCTCCCACAGCCCATTTTTAATTCATCTGTGAAATGCACACTGCACTGGTGTACGAAGAGCTACTCTCTTTCAAACACTGCCCAGCTGCCAGTCTGTCTTCTGGCTCTCACAACCCACTGAGGTCTGGTTTTAAGTATTCAGCTGCTCTTGCCAATGCTGTTCACATCTTTTAACTCAGTTAGATCTATGAGCCTTCCAGCCTTGGTTTCCCACACCCCTGATAAGTGTGTTTTCTACCAGTAAGCCCCTGTTTTTCTGCCTGTCTCCTCCTCTTCCTCAGCATTTATTCAAAATGAAAGATGTTCAGAAGGAGGAGTGCCAGCTGAAAAATATTTGTTTAAAATTCATGCAGAAAGAGGTTTAACCTAAACTTCTACTTCCTAAGGTGTCTGTCTTCCATTTCTACTCACTTTTTAAGCAGTCCCAGTGAAGCACATGAGTACTCTGCTCTTGAATGTCTCGGTTTACAGTTCACTTTTTCACCCTGGGTAAGGACAAGAGTCATAAGCTCAGGTCACACATTTGTACATGGGATAACTTGTTCAGTTATTGACCGACACGAGGGGGAAACCCAGTAAATACAAAAAAAAAAGGCCTGAATATTTCAGTGCCAGATTTCTGGAGTGGTCTCTTGTAGTCTGGCAGCTTGTAGGCACCCAGGCAGCTGGTGCAGTCTGCCAGGCTCTGCTGAACAAGCTCTCTGCCTGGTCCAGATGCTGCACCTTTCTACTTCTTCAGGAATCTGCTCTCAGGAAACACATATTCATGGATTTATCCTGTGGATTCCTTTCATGAGCCAAGGTTATAAAGATTCTATCCCTTGAAGGAAGCCCAAAGGTCTGGCCTGGAATAAGAGCTGACCAGGATCCAAGGACGTGGCTCAAGCTGTCAGGAGAAGCAGAGGCTCCTGCTCAGGCCTGTGTGCAGTAGAAATGGTGGAGGGAGAGATTTTGCAATTAAAAGCTATTCTTAGATCACTCAATCAGAGGCAAAACTTGTTGTCCCAACAAGTGCGAAAGCTTTTGCAGTTGTCCAAGACAAACACTTTTCTTCCCTGGCTTCTCTAGGCTGGGGGCAAAGGACAGAATCCAGTAGCCAGTTTCAGAAGACATGGATTCACGGTGATACTTCAGAATCCACTGGCAGAATTAAACAGAGTTTTAATTTAGGGATACAACAGGGACCAAGGTGGCAGCTGCCCCGGCCCTCAGCTGATTCTTCCGTTACTGATCCTGTCCATTGCTGGCCATCACAGAAGCCCATTGAACAGAGATCTCCAGCACAGATTTTACAGCCTGATCTAATAGTTTATGCTGACTCTAATTTAAGATTTCTGTCTGTCTGTCTGGATAGTTCAGGCAACTGACATGAATAAAAAATCCAAGTAAACACACTACTCCCTAAAATGTATGTCCAGAAGAAAAGCAAGTATGGGGAGTTTTTCTAAACCTTTTCCTCAGAGACATGCTTGCCTAGAGGTGCTCCTGTTGCTTGGCATCTACTCTGTCTTTGAACCAGACCACTGAATGAACTGGATTTGAAATGTTGCAGAGAAGTCCTTGAAGGCCTCTTTCTAGGGACGTGAGAGACAAAATATGACAAAGAGTGGACAAATCCCAAATATTCTGAACACAGTTTGCTTCAAACATAAGTGATAATGTCACCATGGTCCTCTCAAGGCCTCATGATTAAGTCTTTCCCATAGCCTTTCTCCTCTGGAAAGTCAAGGAGAAACTCTCAGAAGTCTGTTATTCTCTAGCAGGTCACCCCAACCAGCAGTTTGCCTATAAACGAGCCAGTTTGGGATAGGACATCATTAATGTTGATCCAGAGCATTAAGATGACCAGAGGCACTGTTCTCGATCTGAAGAGAGAGTGGGGAGAGAGGAAGACCAAGGAGAGACAGTCCCAAGGGTAACTGTCTGGCAAAGTAATGATCTTTTAAGGACACTGTTTCCTTAGCCCCTCAAGTGTCATATGCATTACACTACGCAGCAATCTGTAAGCAGTTATGTCCCAATGTACTGTAGAGACAAAGATACAGAGTATTTCTGTGTTGTGTGTCAGTCCTCCTTGCTCCTCAGGCTTCACATCTGTTATTAGTGTTATTAGTGCAGTCCTTGATACTTCATTCTATAAAAGAGAGGGAGAAATAAAACCCACTATGGGATAATAGTACAGATAAATCTATAGAGTAATCATGGAAAATGTGGAAGACTGAGCAGACAGCTTAATGCTGTATTGGGTTGTGTACATGGCTGCAGTGCCCCTTGGGTAAGGGGATTCATGTATGGGGTCATTCTAACCTGAATTTTGGTGGTATGTCAAGGGGGTACATAAGGAGCCAGATGATTTTTCTGCCTAACTTTTCCATTTGCCTTAAACTAAGCTCAGTGTTTCCCCCAAATGCTCAGTGTGCCAGGGTAGGTTAGGCAAGCAGTGATCATGGCCCCCCAGTGCTGCATGCAGGCACTAAACTAGAACAGACCTCTTTCCTCTGCCAGGTCAATGTTCTCCAGCCCTGAGGCCAGCTGGCACCATCCTGCCACAGCCATACTCTTAAACATGCTGTCCAAAGAGAGTGGCTGCATCCAAACTGCTTATGCAGGATTCTTTCTGGGCCAGGTTTAACTCCCACACAATGTCCAGGAATTGTTCTGGAAAACTTTTATTTGACTTGCAACAAAATGGTTCTGAAAATTTAACCATATGGCTGAGCAATGACCAGGTACCGTGCCCCTAATTTGGTAAAGTCAATATAAACTGGTGCTAGAATCACAGTGGTGTGTTTGTTAGTGCTCTCTTATTCTCCCAGCTCTCCCACTGGCAGAGAAACACTATTCAACCATTTTTGTAATTAGGGCCTGAGGCCAAGAAGCCAGGACTGATGTACACAAACATACTGGTTGCAGGAACAGCCCTTGTTTTGCTCCTTATTATGCTATTTATTCTTTCAAGAGCCCTACATCTCTTTCATTTTGAGCATAAAAAATTTTTCTCATGCCTATAATTTCTGCAGTGCTACTGAGAGGTCAGCCTTCATTCCCACCAACATACTCATGACTTCTCACATCTCATAATGTGTGCAATATCTCACTTAAAATCTCTTCATAGTCCTTCAGATTTCTCCATGAATCTGTCCTCCGCTGGCAAGCAATGTCAGTGACAAACAGGAAAGCAGTGTATTCAGACATTTCTTGTCCCTGATACATATTATCCTTCATCTTATGAGTGTTTATTTTGCTTGTTGTCCTATCATTTTAGTGGACATTTTTTCAAGGATCAGTGAACACTTTTTGTTTTACATAGTGCTTATATTAAGACAGGGTATATGTCTGTGACAATAATATTTCCAAACAATAACACAAATCATAATAATTTGATCCCATTGTTATATTGGTCATTCACTTAAAAAGCATGGCATACTGTATTTACAGATCAAACTTTTCTTTAAAATACCTGTTGTTGTTGTTGTCATATTTTCCTTTGTTTACAATTATTAAACAGTTCTTATCTCAAGCCACAAATTTAATTTTAATTCTCCATCCCTCTGGAGTGGAAGTGAGCAAGCTGCTGCATGGTGCTTAGTTGCTATCAGGGCTTAAAACAAAACAGTCCTATATGAGAGGAACAAAAAGGAAAAGGAGAAATAAAAACACACAAAAGGTCAGAAATTATTAGAAAGTACAGCAAGAAAATTCTCTTTCCACATTCCCATTGGTCATTACTCTTAATAATTTGTCTTTTTCTAAGATACTCAAAGTTATAATAAGAAAGACCATATATATTCCTTTCTCTGCAGCTCATTTGTATTTTTCATGTATATCCAAGACAGTCACTTCTGAATGTAAAATTAAAATACACATTTTTCTCTCTGTAACCTCTGTAGAGGTTACTGGGAGTTTAACATAGGGTAAAATAGAAAAATCAAACCTCTAACTCATGTTCTCTTCACCTCACTCCACCCTCTCAAAAGAAAAAAAAGTATCAGGATAAAGCAAGTTTAGTTTGACATCTCAGCTGGTTTGTTATTGCCTATTTTAAATTTGGGGAAAAATGCTGAATTCACAGGCTTTGATAAAACAGTCATCTATTTCCCTGTCAGATATAATGAAAGTCAAATGAAACAGTCAGTTACAAACATACACAAAAGTATACTCTAAAGCTTAACATGAACACTCACATCAGAGACAGTCCGAATAGCGGCAAAGTCACGTAAAGCTATTGAAAAAGTACTTTAATTTACAACAGATTTTTGTTTTCACCAACAGCTGAGGACACATCAGTGTTTCAATTACAGACTGGATGCTCTTGGGTCTGAAGAACTTCAAACTTGCTGAAGTATCTGGAAAATATGTCAGATACTACCTGCCCTCTCGTTCCCTGAAGGATCTGGCTAACTACACATTCTGGTTGCATTAAAAACATTGAAATTTCCTGAATGAGCCCAAGAGCTTGCTCGTGACAGGGTAGTCAAGGCAAGAGAGTACAAGTGCAGAATAGCAAATGTCCTGTCTGAACTTTGTTTTGATAAAGACAAAAAGGTTGCACACAGAAGAACAACCAGTTTACTGTTTAATATTTTTTTTTCATAAGTATTCAGTATTCAAACTACTGGGAAACTCACTGTAATGGTGAGCATTAACTGCACTACATAATAATAATGGGAATACAGGAGTTGTTTTAAGACCCTGTGTATCCCTGCAGTCCACATAACGTGATGACAGCCATTTTAGGATATGTACATGTATATTTATCTGTGGCTTTGTATCTAACATACATGTATGTGTACATATATATGTATGTATGTATGTATGTCAGAATCTTCCACCAGCCATGAAATGAAAAAAATGGAATGCAAACATTTAAATACAATATAATGAACAAATCTAGTATTTGACAACTGATATCTTAATGCTTAAAATTAATTAAAACATTCTTTAAAGTGCTCTTTTTCCGTTTTTTTTGGTTTGTTTTTTTTTTTTTTTAAACCACTGATCCTTTAAAGGAAAACCACTCAACATTTCCATTTGCAACTGGATGCAACTTCATTATTCAGCCTTAATTTTTTCTGTTGGGCCAACATAATCAAAAATGACTTGTGGGAAAGGCTCACAATATTCCTTAGGCAGAGGAACAAAAGCCCCAAGATTTAGGTTGCAGAAGACCTCACTGATAATAGCATCTTTGGTATTTGGTAATGAAAAAAAATCTGAGGCATAAATCATTGACTTTGTCAACATCTAGTACGGCCTGATGATTGCAAGAAAAGATAAAAGCTCTGACAAACATTTTGTTATTTGTAAATGTAGTAGGCATGGTTAGCAGTTCTTTAATTAAAGATTTACTGCTCTCAGTCCCAGGCCTCTTGCCCTTCTCTCCAGAGATGCAGATGCATCTAAAACCCATATAAAGTCAAACATCCCTGCCTGGTTTTAAATTTAACATTGCTGCCTAATCAGGCTGTTGGTCTTCGTCAGATAGTGCGCTACATCCACATTTGCCAAGCCTTTAGTTAAAGCAACATTATAGTGATGAAGCTTCCTTAATTACAAAGAATCGGTACCCATTAAAATTGTTATATTTAGAACTAGGCAAAACATTAGAAACAGTTACTGCCCTAAATTGCTTATTATAAATAGCAGAACCTAATTTCTTTCCAGATACACAGAAAACCACAAGCAACTGTAAATATCATTATAAAGGACCCTCAGAAAGGAGTAAATTTTATAGTTTAGTACTGAGGAGCTGGGAAGGAGGATCACATTCTGAGTCTTGCCATTTATTTCCTGTGTGACTACAGACACGTGATTTCACCTTGTCCCTGAGACAAATGCAATTTCTCAGTAGTAATTAGTCAGTTTGGAGTGCCAGGGGATCGAGACTGCAGAGTATCCAAGACCTCTGGGTATCACACAGAGGTGGCTCCTTTGGAGCTGGTGCAGCCGGACACCTCTCAGCAGTGCTCAGGAACGTTCCCCCACTGCAGTCAAAACTATTGAGATCTTTCTTAGAAAACCTGCAGGTTTCTTTTGGAAGCTCAAAAATCATCCTACTAGACTTCTTATCATCCAGGCACAGATGTTGTCAAGAAAACCTGCAAGCATTCAAGATCTTGTCTGCCACTCCTGGCAATAAAGAACTTTTGTTAAGAATTTCACCCACATCACAATACGTCTCTAAACTGGAGAACCAGTAGGAGCTTTGCTGTGACTCCAGCTTTCTATTAGTGTAACACATCAAACACCTTGAACACAATTACTCCAAGGGTAGATGGAGAAGTTTCTAATTGCCAAGGCATTGCAGATACCCCAACACAAAACCTGTTGCTTGAGACAGCCCTTAGCAAATCTATCTTTCATCTCAAAACAGATGCTTGCCATGGATCTAACTGGTGTCATTTCATCTTATTCTGCCTTGAAACAAGTCCTGCCACAAGAGGAATTTCTCCTTTTCGCTGTTTCCTGCCTTAGCTTTCTCTTCAGAAATGTCTGTTGCCACTTACAGTGCTCAGAGCACAAGTCGTAACATTTCCCCTGAAGGCTGATCTTCAGCTGAAGCTTCCTCTTGCCCTCCTTTGAGGGATGATAGGGCTCCTCAATTTACAGTAGGAGTCAGAATTGGTTTTAGAAGTTGCTTAAATAGTTGATTCCTCTATTCAAAAGACAAACTGTCAGCCTTTTCAAACGCAGATATTGTCAGCTGATGAGTAAGCACAGGCCCTGCTGGGATGTTCTCATTTCATTCCCACCATGGCCAAGGGAAAATATTAAAGGCTCTACTAGAGAATAGTTGCAACACTGGATAGTAGAATCATAAAACCATAGAGTGGTTGGATCACCTAGCTCCAGATACCCCACCATGGACAGGGACACCTTCCACAAGACCAGGTTCCTCAAAGCCCCATCCAAGCTGGCCTTGAACACTGGCAAGGTTGGGGCATTCCCAAATGCTGTGAGCAACTTGTTCCAGCACCTCAACACCCTCTTGGTAAAGAATTTCTTCCTGAAAGTACCCAAACTGAAGAAATAGATCTACCTATACTAAGATAAAAACATGTTTTATACATACGCCTTATATAACCTATGTAACAAAATATATACTAATATATTAAGTGCACTTAATCCTACCTCTAAGTGTCTTAATTTCAAACAAAATCCTGTTAAAAGTGTCAGTGCTTCTCTTCAAGCAGAAAGGCCCTTGGATTTCAGTCCAACACCGTTCTGTGGTATTGATATATTGAGCTGTGCAGGAGAAATTCAGGAACTAAGAAATTTACTTAATGTAAATTAAGTGTGCTTCAGGCATGTCAAGTTGTGGAAACTGTCCCGGAAAGGTGTTGTGAGGAATTGCATTGGTTAGAAAGGGATGATGGGACTAAGAGGAGAGGAAGGATATTTTTCTTCAACTAGATTACTTGGCTGGTTTGCAAAAACTGTTTACGGTTGGCAGCGTAGCAAAAGGGTAACCATGCCAACATATTAAATGTTGTTGTAAATGTGACAGAAATTATCTGTCATTGTAGCCAGTAAAAATCGCATTTTAATTTCTTAATCTACTCAATATGGTAGAAAATGAATATTCTAATTGGAAAAGTAAAGTGTAAAAGACAAGATAAAGAGTGATACTTTGAAGCTGTCTTCAGCTGTTCCTGAAAGTCCTGTCACCATGCTTGCCACAAGCAATGCTAGAATAACCCAGAAAAGCTGTGTTATGATGTTAGCAAGAAAGCATGCTCTGATGCATAAGGAAACCTCTGCCTTTCTGAAACAATTTTGTCATCACTGTTTAGAAATCAACTAATTAAGGGTAACAATTCCCAAACAGGACTTGACTAACTTCAGTTTAAGTTGATGGTCAACACCGTGATCACTCTGGTCCCAGAAGTTTTACTCAGTGTCATGATTTTAACACCTGTGTTGAGGTAAAGATAGTTTAACAAGAAAAGCAGAAGACACACACCCAAGCAAAGCAAGCCAAAGAATTCATTCACTGCTTTCCAAAGGCAGGCAGGTGTTCAGCCATCTCCAGGACAGCAGGGCCCCATCACACGTAACAGAGACTTGGGAAGACAAACTCCATCACTCCAAACGTCCCCTACTCCTCCCCCTTGTCCCCACTTTATATACTGAGCATGATGCCCCATGGTCTGGAATATCCCTTTGGTCAGCTGGGGTCACCTGTCCTGTCTGTGTCTCCTCACACCCTTCCATGCACTCCCAGCTTCCTCCCCAGTGTGGCGGAACAAAAAGCAGCTCTATGTAAGCCCTGCTCAGTAAAAAAAAAAACATCTTTATAATATCAATCCAGTGTTCCACAACACAACCCCATACCAGCCACTGTGATGAAAATTAACTCTACTCCAGCCAAAATCAGCACACTCCAATAAATAATGACCAAGCCAGTAAGAATCTTCTACGAGATTCTGAAATGTGGATCTTTTCTGCCTTCTCTGAGGAGCTGGAAAGCTCTGTCTCCTTCTTCATTAACCTTCAGTTCTGGGGCCTGAAGCTGTGACTTGTTTATTAACTGCTAGAATATCTAGATCAGTTCCTTTGCCATCAGGAAGATCTCTTCAGGTTTTTCCCTAGTACAATATCATAATGGACCTAGATTTTCCTTTAATTAGAAAAGTGACTAAAGCCTTTTTTAAAAGCTTTATTCCTAGATTAGGATGTTCTTCATATCTTTAATGTACAAAGACTTATTTCTTTTGTCAGGACAGCAGGGCGGATTTCTGTGGCTGTAAATGTCAGTAGATGAGCTCAGATTTAGGTAGAACCGTCATCTTCTAGCAGTGAGAGGGGAGGAAGAAAAAGAAATCTAGATAGGATTGAACCATTATCTGGTTCCACTGCACTTAAACCAGTTTTGTTTGCTGTAGGATTGTTATGAATCTTCATTCTGCCTCCTGAACATACCCTAGCCAAATGCAGATTGTTTTCACCTCTGATGTCTTCATTAATTCCTGGTGTGCTTTTGCACAGGTGTCCATATGTGGTCTTGCAAGTCTGGTTGCTCACTGTCTGCAGGAATCCCAAATTCAGCTCCTGGTAAACCAGGTTTCTACCAGAACCACCTACAATGTGTTTTTCCATGTGGGTTATCACTTTAGCACAGACAATGAGATTATCAACGAATACATCTGTTTTGGGAGTATGGTCTGAATGTTGAACTTCCCACTCTTCCCTCTCTCACTGCTACCTCAGAATGTGTGGTTGAAAGGTCAAAGAGCATCAAGACATCCCATACACTCATGTGCAGTATTGCAGAGGATAGGGAGCATTTCTTCCAATTACAGGTGGGAAGATGTATGCATATTTAACAAATGAATGAACATACTTTTCAGAAGTGTGCTGTTACTGAGAAATAAGAGCTGCATTAATTTCTGCTTTGATGGGAATTGAAATGTCTACCTTCAAGAAGAGTATGCTTCTACTTTTGTTTAAGGCATCCACACATTTAAGACTAGACTTAGAAGTGAAAAAGAGTTTCTAGTTGTTGGTGCTCTAATCTGCTTCAAAAAAAAAGGTGTATTGAAAGGAGGAGGAAGATGAAGTAAACAATCAGCTCCAAGGACAGTGATAGCCATCTCTGAAATATTCAGATATAAGTTTATTCACCTTGGGTCACATCTAAACTGCGGTGGGAGTTTAATCTTCTTTTGAGCTGACATCAGTATGAAACCAAAACTATGCAGTCACTTCAGGTTCAGTGGTTCAAAATCAGTTTTCCACTAATAAACTCCCTGAAATTTTAGGAAACTCTGGAGACTCCTGTTCAGGCTCATTCGTAGTTTGAACACAGAGGTGGGTTCAGCTTCAATTCAATCAATTTATTCAGAGAGTTACATTAGAATCTGACAGTTAAAATTGTCCAGATTCATTAACAGAGAAAATAATGGTCAGTGATTCAAAGGAGGAGAAAGCAAAATATCTGGCTTTCCAACCGAGCTACATTAAGATCTAATAAACACTGCCAAGAAGGTATTCAGATTTCTAATCAAAATAAATCTGAGGATTATTCTGTTCTACAATGTTTTAAAGGAAATAAGTCCCTTCAATTCCAAGTCCACATTAAAGCAGTGTTTCCTGCTGCAGCTCAGTGCCCTTTAGTCTAATAGGACACCTCCTCAGTGGCCTTCCAAGCTGTAGAACACTGCTCAGGAACGCCGACAGCTCACGGCGTTGGCAGAGACAGTTGCTGTGGGCTCCCTTGAAACAGGGCCAGCTGAGGGGTGCGTGTAATCCCCTGCCTCTCCTCCAGAACAACACGCCTTGGGCCTCCATAGAGCAGGATGTAACTTCATGTTTATATTTAATAACCTCCTCCCTTCCAGCCTCCAAGAAGGGAGGTCCTGGGACTAGCACATTATCCGATAGCTCAGGAGGGTTGGATTTAATTTGCTTGATTCACTACAGGCTTTCTTTTTGACCTGGGGCTAATCACTTTGGACGAAGGCCACAAGGGGATTTAGGTAGAAGCCAGATCCTTGCCAGTCTTGCTTATCCAATACCTAATTTTCTGCTGGTTGGCATGTGCAAAATTGCCTGAGTCCTGATTAGAGCCAGGCAATTTTTATGGAAGAATTCTTTGTTTGCTCAGAAATGCACTTTCGTGTTGATGGAAACTATCTGCAAATTTGTACCAGATTTGACCAATTGTTTCAGCCAAAAAAAAATATTGGAAATGTCAAGATGATTTGTTTGAACATTTTTAAGGAAAATACTTTGGAGCTGTTCCATTTTGAATAAATAATCAAATATTCACTGGAGTAAAACTAGAGCCTGATTCACCCTCATCTTAGGTAAGAACCCCAAAGAGTGCATTTGTTGTTTATTGTCAGTGACATCCAAAGGGAGAAGAAAAGGAATAGTTTCTAGGAGACCAAATATATCTAACAGTTAGTGACTCAGATTTCCCTATGAATAAGAAAAAAATTAATATTTTGTTTTATGATCAAAGGGACAGAAGTTATTAAAACTGACAACGCCTTCTAGGCAAAAGCCTAAAGGGTCTATCCATTAACTGAAAATGTGGCACTCTTTCATGTCTACTGCAAGATCTAGGGACATAATTTCCAGTTAAAAATCCAGCACATAGTTTAACATCTAACTGTATTTTAGAGACAAAATTTATGAGCAGAGGCCTGATTTTTCTCACAGCATTTGTTATTAAAAATTTGTTGTCCTCACTTGAACTGGTTAATTAGATTATGATTTTTCACATATTTTCAAGTAATTCTCCATCACTCTTATACACAGTATGGGTGTTATATGAGCTAGAAATTCCATTGGATGGTCTGAGATGTGAAAAGTAGTTACCGTGTTTTGTGAAGTCCCTCTAGATATTTATGCAGTTGGTTATTTCCCTTTGTGTTAATTTTTGCAGATAATTCTTCTTCATCACTCAAAGACTCTTCATGCTCTCACAAAGGTTAAGGAGAATTTGGAGTTTTTGATTGCCTATATAGTTAAGGCACGACTTATTTACCCAAACCTAGATGCCTGATGGTAATTGAGATGACCAGGCATATCTTTCCAGCTTCTAGCTTCTCTTGGGAGGATACAGACTTTGTGTGGGAACTACACATCAGCCATCCCTATACAGAGGTGCTGCATTCCCCAGTATGTCTCAAATGCAACTGAACCGAACCCAAAACCCTTCAGGGTTTTTCTTCACTGGGATCCTGGTATTCAAAGAAAAGTTTCTTGCTAGGACTGTGTAACTTCTAAAATAAAAATAATACCCTTAAATCTCTGGAAATCTGCAAACAATCTATGTGTCATACAGTCTAAGCTCTGTTCATCAAATTGTTTTAACTCATTGTAAAAACCAGAAGTTCATTGCTCTATTCTGAAGAGACTAAAAGGTGATAAAGGGGCACAGAGAAGGGAAAGGAGGAGGAAAGCCAATGTATTGCCTTAAGTTTATCAGGAAGTTTGGGGATGATTCCTGGGCAAACGCATAGCAGTTTTTTCTCTTCCTGACAGCTAGTTCCTACACCGTTATCAGTTTAGAAACTTTACTGTGCAGGATCATGTTTAGAATTTGTGTATCTCTTAGAGAGTGTAACAAATATATCTCTTAAACTGAAAAATAAGATGAAGATTTAGCCTGAAATTGAAACTTTCTATAGTTCAATGGAAACTGAGAAATTAATTATGTTAAACGTAAACACTTTATGTTCTTAAATCCATGTTAATTTCATGCTTTTGCATTTTTCCATTTTCACAAGGTTTTTTTTTATGGCTGACAGTGTAGGATTTACGTTTAATCACTTCCACAGTTTAGAATACATGGATCCATATGTGCACATATGTGAGTGTGTATGTGTGTGTATGCATGGGCACATGTGTGGTGTCCCTCCCCTGTTCTAAAGCATGATGTGCCCACTCATAGGCAGATGGAGCTCTAGAAGCTGCAGAACCTGACTTCCAATCCCTGCCTCTGAGTGATTTATATTCTAATCATGTCTGTTGTCTCCAGCACATGGATTCAATGAAGTGTGAGATGCTCTGCCTATAAAAATGTAGGAGTAAAAATATATATAGTACATTTTTCCATTTGTTAATAAAGTTCAACAGGCATCTGTACAGAGAACGTACAATGGTCAGGCTGCTTATGTGCAAATGCGGTCTCTCTGTGACTTCTGTAAGCTCATAAACTTCATTTATCTGCACTCAGTAAGCTATTTTCAGTGAAAGCTTAATTCTGAATGAACCCGTTACAGCCTGGTTTTCTGTAGCTGACAAATTCATAACTTCTTTTCTAATTTTAAAAGCATTCAAATTTCCATAAGTTAATCACAGCTTTCTGACTTAAGATAAGGCTTGATGGATACCTTTTTTCCACCAAGTAGTAACAATCCTTTAGAATTCAGCTAACTTGCTTTGAATTCACTGAATCATTTCGTTTGTCATAACACAGTCTTTTATGACCTTTTGTGTATAAATAGGGAAAATTAATTGCTTCTGGCAACATCAAAGTGTTGTTTCGCTATACATTTAATCATTAGCTTTAAAGGCTCCCAAACAAATGTTCCAAGACATTGCAAAGAGGTAATAAGTTCAAAGCAATATGAAACATAAAGCAGGACTCTAGAGTGAGTTGAAAGGATTTTCTTTAAATATATAAGAGCTTTCAAACCCATTGTACAAAACTTGGAGGAATTTTGGCCAGAACTAAAAGAAGAGCTTTACTCCCATATTTGAATGAATTACCAGATATGCTAGATACTGTACGCCCTTCTGAACTCAAAAAAATCTGTCTCCAAGAAATAAAAAGTACAAAAATAAGCTTGTTTCTGATATATGTCAGAATTTATGCCTGTGACATATTAATAAAGCTGATGAACAACTCGCATGCTCAATATGAAATCCCACAAAACTTGTGCGTTCTGTACTATCATTTATAGCAGGAACTTAAAATGAGGAGTTTTCTTTTACATGTTCACATTCCTTTTGCTTTCCTTTGCACAAAGGATTAGGTCCAATAGTTTATGAAAATACACATTTCACTAAATTGTTTTGTTTTGATGGAGTTGCTTCTCCAAACCATGTCAGCAGCCCTCAAAATATCCATGCACTTGGATCCCAGGCACTCTGAATATCTTGGAGAAAAACTTTTGTCCTGGGGAGAGTCACAACAAGGTGTGATGCAGTTAAAAGTGATTTAATAATCATAGGAGAAAACAGTGCAACACAGGTCAGGTATAACAAAGACTCATGCACTTTGAGGAGATTTAATGCCTGCAACAAAGCCTAACCACGTCTTTTCTATGTGGGATTTGGACCATGACCATAATAATGTTCCACATTGCCTTCAATCTTTATCCATAATTGGCAAACTGAGAGCAGCAAGATCCAGGCTGTCATTTTTTTCAGTTTCCAATGCAAAACTGCACATGCACGAGTTTCACTCTGAAAACACTTAGTGCTATTGCATAAAATGGAAATTTGTGAGTGTCTGTGAGTGCCAGCACTGAGCTGAGCACAGTGCACTCTGCACATGCACACAATGGGTGTTTGTCAGAACTCTGCCCAAGGGCACTGTGGAACCAGCAGAGAACGGCACCAGGAGCTCAGGGAGCAGAGCTCTGAGCTCGGCTCTAACACGGCCTTTCCTTGTGACAGTGAGCACTGCCTGAGCCTCAGATTCCTCTAAATGGAAGCTGCCATTGCAGGCATTTATCCTTCTTGCAACAATAACCACAAAGAGGAAGCTGTCTTCTGGTAAATATAGGCATCTGCAGCATCCAGTTCTGTGGAGGTGTGAAATCATATTCATTAATGCAGCCTAATAACCTGAAAAATATATTTCCATAGATTTTTTTTAAAAAATGTGATCATCGAGTTATCACAACTTTATTGAAACTGGAGTTTTGTTCACCATCCCAAATACCTCTACATACTGGCCAGATGTACAGGAAAAGGGGACAACAGCCAGGTACAGGTTTATAGACAGTCTCCATCAGTCAACAGCCTGACTCGGCTCCATCCAGGGATACTGGCTTAGACTGAACCCTGAAAACATGGGACACTGTTTCCCTGTTCAATCTGCCCAAATGCTGCTTACCTTTTGGAAGCTGAATAGCACCTGTTCTTTCACTGGTCATTTTTTGGAAGTGCAGTGGAGAAGAAATAATTTGCCCAATTTGACTTTTAGCTTTTTTATCTTTTATGCATAATGAATACATGCCATAAACCCTCTAAAAATAGAGTATTATTAATTAAATGGTAATCAAGAGCTAAAGAAAATTCTCTTTCCCTTGGCTTAGTCAGTTCAGTTCATACTGTTTTAAATCAAGAAATAAATCTAAAGCTAAAACATTCTCAATATAAATCTGCAGAAGATCATCTGAGATAGACAGCACCACATCTGTTTATAGTTGAAAATCTGGCAGCCAGAAGATGTAACAACTGATGGTCAAGATGTTCTGGTTCAGAGTTGGAAAGTAAATAATTCCTGAGAGGAAGGATTCTACAGTTCTGGGCAGCTGATCCAGTAATAAAATAAATAAGCAATAAAATCCACTTCCTGTTTTGAGAGTTCACATTTCATACTGGCAAAATTCTCCTATTAAATTCAATTTCATGCTTCCATAAATAAACCTGGCACCTTTTTAAACACTTTTCCATCTGTTTTACAACTAGAAGTGTATTATTTAATGCACTCTTGGGATTCACACCAATGGGAAAAGGACTACTTGTATAGAACACAACATTTTAGTTGGAGAGAGTACAGAAAAATAATCACTAGCTTCCCTAAATTCTCAAACAATTGTAACAGGACTCTGATGTAATCATTTTTATCAGGCAGGAGAAAGAGACTTTTTTCTTTTGTGCATAAATGGTTTTTTTATTCAACATGAAATGTATTTTGAAGCAGAACAGAATATCTACTTTTTTGCTTAGGAGAAGATATTTTTCCTTCTTCTTCAAGATAGGGAAAATAGCTCCTAAAAGTTTAAAGAAACAATCAATTGAGTTAATCCCAGAAACTCTTTCAATCGGAAGTTATCTCTATTGGCAAAGAAATCTAATGGCAATTTAAGTATCATTCTTTAATTCTTCGGGCCATTTGCATGTATAGATCATGAATTGATGTGCAAAAGCTACATTGTCTTTATTTCACATGTGATAATATATACATTTCAGATAATAAAATGGAAATATGAAACCCTTTGCCCCAGTCATCAGCAAGCCAGAGGCAGTCAAATATCTTGAGAAACTGACAGGAGAACCAGGTGCTTGACTCTCCTGTACCTCCATCTAGGATTAGTTCTAAGGACAACTTAAAGGTTTTTTCTTATTGTCCTTGATCATAGACTGATATGCAGTGATGGAATAGAATGAAGGCACTTGAACTGCGTGCCTCTGTTCAGTACTCACTGATTTTTCTGCTGTTTCCAGTACATAATTCAGAAGATATGTGGCTTAGCTTCTTGTTTCAAAGTGTGAAAGGCAGCAATGTCAGCACTTAGGGCACAGAACCTCTTAACCTCCCCAGTGCTCCAATAAACACCAAAACACCTACTGAGCCCACAGAGCTCCCACACATAGAATTTCCACTGGGTAGAGAGAGCAAGCTTGAGGAGAAAATGTATATATTTGCAAGGGTGTAGCAGTGTGTCTAATGAAAAGAACATAAAAGCCTTGGCAGAGACAAAGGAGAAGTCTTTAAGCCATAGTAGAAATTAACACTGTATGATAGTCCTTAGGGAAAAACATAGGGTGTGACAAGTGAAAAACTGTCTCATTATAGATGGATCTTCGCTTTGTGTTCTTAACACTGCACTTAGTTTTAACTAAAGCCTTTGACATACAACAGTGTTCAGTTTCCTTGAGACAGCAAACAAAAACCACTGATACAGTGCTCACAACAAAAGGCAGCAGCTCTGATGGCCCCTCAAGAAGTCAGATTGAACATTGCGGAAATGATAAAGAATAATACTTTTTTGTGTTCCATCTGACCTTGTACCCACTGCAGAGGAAGGATACACACAGGTGAAAAGCATCCACAGAAGGATAAAGATTTACAGGTAGGAATCCTGTGTCTCCAGTGACTTGTCTAAAACCAGGAATTGGTTTCTTAGTTGCTGTTCTTCACCTTCATTCATGGAAAAAGAAAATGGCTTGTCACTCACACTTCATTACTATCTTTCTTGGGTGCCCATGAGTACACATGCAAACAAAATATTCCTGTAGTTAGAGCTGTCCCAAATCCTAGCACGAGCCAGAGAAGGTAGGCAAGGATCCTCAGCTCTAACATGTGCTGTGGATATTCTCATCAGTCAAAGGCCCTAATCCATGAGCTATGGGTTTTGAATGGTTTTGACCCCTTTTAGTCAGACATCTGTAGAGAGGCCTCTTGAAGTTTCAAATATGATGCATATCCTCAACATGCTGGATCCAGATGATGTTCTTATTTCTGCACTGTAGAGAAATTTTACCTTTTTAAGCATTAGTTGGGAAAATTATTTAATACTGAATTTCTGATTTAGCCTCCACATTGTCCTTGTTGCTGGGGCAGATTTACTAGGGGATCAAAGGAACAAGAGGCAGCAGTACCCCTTGATTATATGTGCACTCATAAATTAAGCAGTTCCAGAGAGCATTCCTGGGGTACTGGAAGTCAGTCAGTCATATATACTGTTAAATTGTTAGCAGAGTCCTTGGCATGGTTTTGACCCAGGTCAAGGCACACAGTCCGAGACAATTTCTAGGAAAGTGTGGAAGTTACCATGGGACAGGGAGCCCTCTGAAGAGTACTTTGGATGCCACCACATTGTTCCAGAGTGTAAGAGAGTTCAGGAGGATGGTTATGGGTTGTTTCATGCTAGTTATTTCCATTGGCAGGGGATAACACTGGAAGTGAATTTAACAGAGTCACGTAACCCTTACAATTGCTGCTTTATGTATGGCAGTATTAGGATCAAACAATGAAAACATTGCTTGGAATGGCTGCATCCAGTTGCATCCAAAATGACTTTTAGCTTTAGAACAGGAAAAATATTTAACACCTCTCTCAGAGCACAGACAGGAAGAACGAGTGCACTCTCAGCCAGTTTGCCAATGACGCCAGGCCGTGTGGTGTGGTCCACATGTTGGAGGGAAGGGATGCCATCCAGAGGGACCTTGACAGGCTTGAGAGGTGGGTCTGTGCAAACCTCATGAAATTCAGCAAGGCCAAATACAAAGTCCTGCACCTGGGTCAAGAACAGGCTGGTCAGAGAATGTGAGAGCAGCCCTGGGGAGAACTTGTGGGTGTCGGTGGATGAGAAGCTCAACATAACCTGCCAATATGTACTTACAACCCAGAAAGAAAAGTGTATCCTGGGCTGCATCCAAAGTAGTGTGAGCAGCAGGTCGAGGGAGAGGATTCTGCCCCTCTGCTCTGCTGAGACCTCATCTGGAGTTCTGTGTCCAGCTCTGGGGCCACCAACATAAATAGGATGTAGACCTGTTGGAGTGAGTCCAGGGGAGGCCATGAAGATGATCAGAGGGCTGGAAAACCTCTCCCGTGAATACAGGCTGAAAGAGCTGGGGCTGCTCAGCCTGGAGAAACAAAAGCTCTGTAGAGACCTCATAGCAACCTTCCTACAAAAGGGGGATAATGTGATGGGCACAAACCTTTAAGTTGGATCAGTAGCAGTGGGAAAAGGGTTAATGGTTTTAAATTGAGGTAAGATCAATTTAGATTAGATGTACGGAAGAACTTTTTTACAGTGAAGGTAAACATTGAAGTTTACAGAGTGAAACAGAGAAGTTCAGGATGCTTTGTCCCTGCAAGTGTTCGAGGCCAGATAGGATGGGTCTCTGAGCAACCTGGTCTAGTGGAAGGTGTCCCTGCCCATGCCAGGTGGGTTGGAAGTAGATGACCTTTAAGGTCTGTTCCAACCCAAACCATTATCTTATGCTATGAAATATTTTGGGCTTTTTTTTTTTAATTTCCCCTGTTGGTTCTGCCGTTTAGATATTCATTTCCTAAAGTGTCAGTAGCTGGTTATAGCAGAAATACACAGAATTCAAAAGCTTTTGGCTGACTTTGTTTCAAAGCAGCAGATTTGTCCTTTCTTATTGCTTAAAGGCAGCATGAAATTTTAAGCCAGCATTTCCCATCATTATTTTCTTTTTTGTTATTTAGGGACTAACAAGAGACCCAAAGTATTTCCTGCATTCACAGCTTGTAACCACTGCCTAGGGATTTCAAGCACATAAATCCTTTTAGCTTTTCACAAGCAGAAATTGCCTTGTCATGATCCCAATAATCAGCTCACTGATTCATGCAATTTCCCTGGGTTTTGATGCAATGTAGTAAATTGCCTTGGAGTTTTGTGAACGTGTGTGTGTGTAAGTGAAGGTGCATATATGTGTGTGGATATACACATAGATAACAGGATGATATACCTCAGCAGAAACTGCTGGGCCAGCCACCAGACTGGCAGTCTTACAAGCAAATGGCATGGCAGTGCACCAGGTGTAAGGCTTTGAACTTCACTTCAAGAGTGTTTGGGTCTCTGCTCCCACTGCTTCTGTTGCAAAGCTGTTCTGGGATCCAACTGCTGCAACAGATAAGTATCTTCTGATTTCCAGATTGAGTCTATTCAGGAACCAATTTATACCTTTTTGTTGTTGTGCCAGCATCATCCTTTTGTTTAAATCACTGTTCTTTTTCTGTGATATTTATAGCTCTGATGTATTTATAGAATGTAATCATATTGCTTCTTGATTTTGATTTGCCAGGCAAGACAAATTAAATAAACCCACTGTTCTCTGACTATACCTGCTATTCTTTTCTGCACCCATCTTTCCTCAGCATGAGTTACCAGAACTGCACACAAGACTAAAAGTAACATCTTATTAGTACCTTGTGGTACACCAATAATCTCTTACTTATCTCTGCATAATTTTGATAGTAATTTTGCAAAGAATTCATATTGTGAAATTCGTCATCATATTAGCATTTTCCGGCTGATTAAGTCTTCATATCACCACCCCGTAAACAGACACACCCAAATGTAATTTTTATCTTGTTGAAGCCCAGCCCAATCCCACAATTCTCAATATCACCCAGTTCCTCCATATTTACCACTTTCTAATTCTGTACCTCTTACAGGCTTCAGCACAGATCTTTTGTATTAATGGCAAAGTAATTTCCTCCCAGTCTGGATTTCCCCTCGTCCCAGTGGCTGTAGTTCCCTTTCTGGCCAAATCCTAACCAGCTTTGGAGTTCCATTACTGAACCCATCTTCTCTGGCCTTGCTGGCAATTTTTCGGTGGTCACCACATTAAAAGTTTTCACTGACGTCCAGAAAGTTTATATTCACCTCATTTCCTCTGGAAATTATTTTATTTTAAAAAAGAGAATGGATGGTTAATCATTATTTGCATTAGATAAACTCTTTCAGTAACTGACCCCCATGCCTTTAATAAGCATTTTATTCCTATCTTTTTTAAAAGACATCAGATTGCTGAACTAAAATCTAGGTGATCTCTAGTTGTTCAGACCATTTTCTTATTCCAGCTTCTTTACTGTGTGTGTGATGTGTCTCCAAAAATTAGGCACCAAACAGGTCCTATGAATGTATTAAAAATAGCTGCTGCACCACTTGAAATTTTGTTTGCCAATTTCCTCTTGGGATTGCACTTATTTTCCACTTTTTACCCCCCTGGAGTACATTAGACATCTCAAATTGTGTTTATACCTTGATTCTCCTGGTTTCCATTTCTATACATTAAAAAATGTGTCCTTGTTTTTTTTCGCCCATGTCCAAAATCTTTGCTTATATCCTTGAAATCTGAGCTAAAGCATAATTCAGTTTTCAGCCTATACTTGATTTATTCTTCATTTCTACTCTATCATCACTATTTTCTGGCCCTACTTATTTTTATTCACATGGCTGAAGAATCTTCTGTTATGTGCTTTAATATTCTTTGCAAGGTCCAACTCAGCTTGACTCTTTGTTATTCTCACTTTATCTACACATTTTTTGGCCTCTAAGGAAGTTTTCTTTGTTGATCAGTCCTTTTTCCCCTAATCAATGTAGGCACTCTGCTTATTTCTAATATTCTTTTTTTTTTTCTCATCTTTTCAGATCTAGAATCACTTCCTGCAAGTTTCCTTTTCTATTTTTTTCTCTCTGAGACAGAGACTTGTGATAAGTTTTGCACCCTTGACTTCAAGGCTTCTTCCACATTCAAGTATCAAATTTAAGTCCAGCTGAATTAACTGTCTAGTTTCCGCTGTTTATCAAAATTTTCCTTTTAGGAAGTGATGTTAATGTTTATGAAATAAATTTCCATTTAATTTTAACTCATTACTTCATGGTACCTCAGGTTCAGTATTATTCTCCATGAACAACAACTCGTTTCTGAGGCCTTTGATGCTCATCAACATCAAAACCAGTGGTTAGCTGGTTAAGAAGAAGGCTACAGAATGGAAGATATTGGGCCCTTCTATTTTTTCTATACTTTTGACCTAAGCATGACTTACTATTTGGTCACTGGTATTTTTTGCTATAGTTGTGCTTGCAGAGACTGCTGTGATCTGGTCTTTGTGTCTCAGACCCAACAGGCACAGTCTGACATTATCAATCATTGTCAAGCTCTCCCGGTCTTCAGAATATGGTGGGCACACCCAAACTCTCTGTGAGGTACTTCTGTGTCTGTGCAAATTCCTAAGCTGAGAACTTCTCATATGCTGCTGATCATTTCAGGCCAGAACTATGCTGGGCTCCAGTTTAAGACAGTGTACTTGGCTGGGTCACCCATTTAAGAGTACAGTGATCTCATGCCCATACCTGAGCATTGTTTAATTTACAAGATAGCTTATTTTTCCGTCGGACCAGAACTTGCAAATAATGAGTGGGAAGTGGGAGGAAGATTTCAGCTTCCCTGTTTGCCTGTCAGAAAGACAGCACAAATCTGAGTTCCCACTTCCAAGTATGCCAGTCTTTTCATTGAGCAATGAGAGCGTGAACTTGAAAAGACCCAAAAGCTGTTACTGCAGGAAGAGTAGCAGGCTCTCTGGTGTGTTACGGCAAGGCTTACCTCAACAATGGGATCCAGACTCCTCACCTTTGATGTTGGACAGACACCATATGGAGGAGGAGGCAACCACTTTACCAGCGGGTTTAGCAGAAATTTGGTGGGGAATAGAATTTCAGTGCCTTGTGGGAGATATTTGGAAACAACACCATAAGCATTTTACAATGCTTTATGAAGAATTCATTTATTCTTGGGTTCTTGCCAGGAAACTTACCTTCAATTAATCTGACATTATACCACAATTCAAAATGAAAACTTCTCAATTCAGCTTAGGCAAATGGTCATCTACTTCGAAATTAGGTGGATCTCTAATGAAATGGTATTTTTCCTTCCTTTTTAAAAAAATATCTAAAGCTCCAGAGTAAACTCAGGGGAAAACATTGTAGTAATGTTTTGTGTTCTGCCTGAATAGTATAGGTGTATTTTTCAGAGATCCTGAATATGTTTAGATTTCAGCTTGTTCAGTTGTTTGAGTTTTACTTTTCTTTGAATGGGAGAATGTAGAATTTGACATATTGCATCACACTATGAGTCAAACCACGCTCTGCTGTCTCTGAGAAGCCATGAGCAATGAACAGAAAATTCTGAAAGAGGTACAGGTTATGAACAATGGATATGATTAAAGGTTTTTCGTGAAAACTAGACACATTTCTATAAACCATTTCACTTTTTGAATAACATGGTAACTTCACAAAAATAAAGATCACTTCCTGAAATGGAATCTTAACAAAATAAAAAGACAAAGCTTACCAGATTTTTCATTCATAATTTATAATTCTGAGAGTTTTCCTTATACATTTTAAACTGTTCCACATTTACAAGATCATATATTCTTTGAAAGTGGAAAAAAAATACAGTTTTGAGACTCAAAATGTTTAAAATATGTACCATGACATAAGGTTGGTACAAGAGGGAAGAAATTCTGTTTTGCTTGTATACCCTGCTGCTATGATATCAACAGTAGGCATCCCTAATATACTGGGTAAATAGTACTCATCATCTAGGTAAGGAACATAAAAAGTAATTAATCAATCAGAAAGAAACAACTCTTTGCCTAAAATGTTATCACAGTTGTAAGAAAGACAGGACTGATATGCCCTGAAGTTCTTTTATTGAAAGAATAATTGAATTGTTTTTACAAACATTACTTGATCTTATGAATTATTTATATGCAGTTTTCATTGGCTCCTATTTCCTTCCAGTAGCAATGCTATCTCTACCAATGAAGCTCAGATCTAAGTGAAAATTACTTTATATCAGCTGGGACTTATGAATTAACAGAGATGCCTTCTTCAGAAAGAGGAAGCAGACACCAACTTTGATCTAACAAATTGTTCCAGGTTCTGAAGAAATAAACACTCTTCTATTTGTGGAGTTTCACTTTCGTGTTTCAAATATGACCCCCTGGCTACAAATTCCCATACACAATCAGAAACTTGCAGTAATTTATAAAACATTCTTGTGAAATACTACGTGTGATGGTAATGTGATGCTTGCAATAAGTTGCATAGTGTTACGTGAACTGCTTTACAACTATCTGGAGAGAGAAATTATATTCAGACAATAAAAGCCTGAAAATCAAAAAGTAAAAGAAAAATGGTCACAGAAGTTTTTGTCAGCATGGCTGATCTGGGGACAATACTGTAGGTTAGTTTTTTCTGTGCTTGCTTTGCATCTGCTCCTAAACTGCTATGCTACGTCACTGTTATGAAGTTAGAAAGTGTTTAAGGTCCAGGGCCAGATATGGGTACTATAAGTGACTATGTTTATGACCATCTGCAGGACATGCACTGTAATATTTCCCCAAATTAATTCCTGTTTCTATCCTAGTAAGTGCAGTTGACCTAGAGTACTGAAACAAATGTCAATTTAAAGACTCCTTTTGATGAAGAATCTAAGCAATTTCTAAATATCCAGAAAATTACCTGAAACTATATTAAAACAAATGTACCTATTAGTCACCTCATTCTGAACCTACACATTTCCCCTTCTGTTTTTCCTTGAAGATCATGAAATTTCAAAGGCACAGGAAAAATCAACATATTCAGATTAATCAGTTCCTGATTTTCTGAGAAGTACCCTCCATTTTTTAAATTTTTCTTATACTCTGCAAAGGATCCACCTTGTGAAGAATGACAAAGGTGAGACAGACTTAAAAAAAATTATTCCCTCATTAATATGCATTCAGATTGGTGAAAAAAACAAATTAACTGAAGGTATCTGTAAGCTACTTAAATGTTCACAACTGGTGTAAATTACAGATGATATGGGACCCCTAGAAGCATCACGCTTACATCAGACATCTAAATTCTGAGAAGTTTTTGGAAGAAACAGAGTAGAAAAGAGGTATATAAGAAGGATTGTGAATTTAAAATGTTTCAATAAATTTATCTTCTGAATGTCAAACATGTAAATAATCTTTCCTTTGAACTGAATAATTGTTAGGGACCATAAGTGCAGCTGCTCTTCTAATATAAAGGAATCTAAAATTATTTTTCAGGTAGTATTTGCAAGCAAATATCCCCTATTAATATCTCAGGTAGAGCTGTAGATATTTCATTAACAGAAGAAACTGCTGTCCAAGACTCAGGTTCTTTCTCAAACAGCTCAGGTAAACTGCAAGTTTTGCTTTGACAGCCACCAGAAAGTGAGCATGATCAGAAAGCAGGAGGAAGGGTGTATAATGTCCCCTCTGAGACAATACGGCACAAAAGTATTAAATTCTCATCAGACAGCTGATGAATTTTAAAAGCTTTATGTTTTTCTAGGACTTGTCTTTTCTGGCTGGTATTCTCAGCAGGAACGGTACTTGTTGCTTCTGGGAATGGCACCGCAGCTGGCCTTCCTCTAATAGTTTCCTACTTCCTTTGAAATGAGTTTGCTTTCATTCATATTTAATAAAACTTGTTTTTCCCCCATCCCTCTTGAGTTCTTTTTCTTCTGTTATTTTTTTCTAATCTGTCTCCAAATCTTGCTTGACTGGTCTCATATCTTTCAGCCTTTATTTCTCTCATTTAATAATTTGTGTTGCTCTGCAGGTTAGCTTTTCTCTCTACATCATTCATTATATCAAATCCTCCTCTTCATTTCTGATAACCTTGATATTTCAATCATCTGCTTCCTTCAGTTTCTCCAGCTGTTCCAACAATGCCACCTATAATGTTTCCTAATGCTGCTCATTGTCATACTTAGGACCTCATTTTTCTAACAGCCTGGAAATCTTATGTTTTCTATCTGTCTCTGATCTGAGTGTTATTTAACTTGTCACTGCAACAAGAGTAAGACTTTTGTCTACAAAAGTTGCTTGGCTTTAGATAATCTCGTTTGATGTTTCTCAATTACAAGCATTTTAATGGTTAGTGCTGTGATATCACTGATCTGATGATTGGCACAACATAGGGCTTTTTAAATTAAAAGGAGCTGTACAAACAAACTTAGCCTTTTCACTTCTACCTCAAGACTACATATATCTTTTATATTATGCTATCTAGTTCCTACTTATTAACTCTGCTGAACTGAATGGGCACATTGGCTTTTAAAATATTATACTAATGCAATTTAATTCCATTTTGCAAGAGCTTCAAATTTATCATGAAATGGTTTGATTCTTGATTTTTAATTTGTTGTCTTTATATTCAAAGAGAACATCGCCAGTAGAGTTTTTCCCTTACTTGTGGTCTAGACATATATTTTTTATTTTTACAACTTCTTCTTTCATCACCAATGCTTGATTTTTAAAACAAAATTTAATTTTGCAAACTGTGAAATGTAGGTGATAAGTAGCTTTCTCATTGGTATTGTCATGATTCACATGCTTCTTATATGGTGCTGGAATTTCTCTAAGCAGGAGAATCAGACTACGAATCAGAAGAGGAGGCTGTCATATTTTCATATTTTCCAATAATCATATGGCAGTGAAAGAAGAGGAAGCAATAGCACCATGTTCCAGAACTGTGATCCACAGCTGTCATTGACAACGGCACCATGATGAAATGAGGTGGTCTTTAGTAAAAGAGCACAGATCAAGGCACTACATGATTGTGACAAAATGATATCTTTCTCAACAAACCAAAAAATTTAAAAATTATGGGGAGAGTGTGAAAATATATGTATATAATTTCCTGGTTTTCACATTTCTTCTTATCAAGCTATAGTTTGTCATAGGAATGACAAAAAAAAGACGCAGGGAGAGAACAATGAGATGATGAGACACTGGCACAGGTTGTGCAGGGAAGCCGTGGATGCCCTGTCCCTGGAAGTGTTCAAGGCCAGGCTGGATGGGGCTCTGACCAGCCTGGTCTAGTGGAAGGTGTCCCTGCCCATGCCCGGTGGGTTGGAAGTAGATGACCTTTACGGTCCGTTCCAACCCGAATCATTCTATTATGCTTTGAGAAAACCAACCAAAAATCCAAACCAAACGAACAAGCGAGAAAAACACAACAAAAAAACTCCAACAAACAACCCAAAAAAAACCGCCAGCCACTTTCTAAGCTAGTCAAAATGAAGATCTAGTTTGAAAGAAACATGAGATATTTTATGCTCATACTATTAAAGCAAAAAGCTAAAAGAAATTTGAAATAGTATTATACTGCAGAAGAGTCTTGGCAACCTCAGCTCGAGGTATTGCTAACTGTGTAACCTGTAATATACCCTTCTGGCAGGGGCACAGGCTGAGTGTATGTAAAAAGGTTAAAATGGTATTAAAAATAGCACAAAGAACTGGAGAAAAATATGGCTGACAGACGGTACCTAACATGTACAAAAGGTTTCCACAGAGACATGTGTCATGAGCTATTCATATTGAAACAGCAAATACACTAGCCTTCTAATTATTTTAGCATTAGAATTGGTTTTATGCTAGCCAGGCAAAAGGACCCTGTAATGGTACAGGGTAGGATAATAAAAGAAGAATGTTTAACCTTCCCTCCAAAGTCATTTAGCCAGATCCTCTCCTAGCAAAACTCAATTGGCTCCAGGAGGGCTGCCCCAGAGAAAAATTCATTCCAGGATGTTTTTTTGCAATGTGAATTTCAGCTCACCCATTTTTCTGTGTTTTCATTTAATCTGAAAAATAATGACACATAGCAGACTTCCCTTCTGCTGAGAAGAGATTCACCAGCACTCAGAGCTGGGTCCTGGCCTGCCAGGGACTGTCAGATAGAGAAGATTCATCCACCTGCTGCTGCCTCAGTCCTGGCAGATGCCTCTGGTTTTGTTCTTCATCAGCATCCTGCCCTGTCGTGTGTGAGGCTCCCTGGTAACATCTGTCATTACCAACATTGTGAAACACACCAATCTCACTGCTGAGATCTCTTATGTTCCTGCACTGATCACATTTTCTTTCATTATTAAATAACAGCAAAAATCCATTTTTTTAGATATTTCACAACTTCTGTAATTCCAGAACTACTCCAACTACCTCATGAGTCTGACAGACAACCAGTTCATATTAAATACTGCTATAAACAGCCAGGGATGGGAGCTGCCTGGGTGTGGGATATAAGGTTATACCCAGATGCTGCCTAAAGAAATTCCAAATTCTTACAGAACAAATCGGACTGGGGAGGGGCCACACACACACACACACACAAACATATGACAATACACACAGCACTTTAAAAGAACTGTATCTGAGACAGAATATATAATATGAGGATTTAAGTGGCAAAGAGCTGTATAGAAAGAAAACCTTTCATCTTTTCTAAGATTCAGAACTATATAGAATTTCAATATTTTAAGAACTGTCTTATCAGAGACACCTGAAAATTCTGTATTTATTTTTCTGATAACTCCATGATTTGAAAATATGAAATAACTACTTTCAATAGTGATTTTCCATCGAGCAATTTTTTCTGAATTTTAATTTAAGTGGAAGGATTCTGAAAAAGCAGCTTCTTCTTTTTCAGTTTTGGGACAGAAAACTTTTCAATTCTTTGACTTTTAACTTGTCAGCAAGAAACATGAGTGTTTGGGAAAATACATATGTTATTTTTGAAGTTTTGGCATGAGGAAACAGTACAATTTATTATTAGTTGGTATTTTCATGTTTACCAGTCACTAAAAACATAAAGTAAAGAACATGTCACCCTTCTTTGGAGTTAATTAGCATTAAATAGGAACACAAATAATGATGCTTTTTTTGCCCTTTTTTAAAATGTGGTTATTTTCAGGTTATGTTATTCATTCATACAAATTTATTTAAAGGAAGATTTTTCTGATATAATAGCTTGTTTATATTCCTATTGCAGATCTTTGTGATGCCGTCCATAAACATTTGAAATGCAATTATAGGAGCATTCAAGTTGTTTGAGACTTCATGTATATTTTGTTTTGGAGTAGTTCCAACACTTTTGGAAGAGTTTAGTGAATAAACAGTGAAAATGCATGCCCAGAATCCTGGACCAACAAACAGTAAATGCTCATATTTTCTAGATTTCATAAATTTTATATGCCCTTATTTCACATTTCTACAGTACTAGTCTTCCAGAGTCTCCAAATGTGCTCATATGAAGGGAAAATTCTGCTGCTATATCAACAGTATTTAAAGTTTTTACAGTGTTTAAACTATATAATATTTCCACCAGATGTCAGCAATGCACTCTCTAAACTGCAGCTGTCAGAGGCCTCCGGCTTTCCCAGCGTTACAGAAATCATGGAACACACTGCGCCGTGTTTAAGCAACTAGAGAAAAACAAAATGACCACCATTGCTTCTGAAGAGATTCATGACATTACTAAGCTTGTCCAGCTAATAATGTGGTTCTTTGCTTAGTTTCTTCTGGGAAGGAGGTTTTATTACACTTTGAACCATTAAAATGCTCATTGTTTTTTTCTCCCAATCTCTGTACAAAACAGACTTTCTTATTATCTCTGTGACTGTTTTCCTCCATTAGACTATCAATCATAATGCATTTGGGTTTATTTTTCTTTTTTTTGTGGGACTACAGAGGAAGAAGAAATAATGAATATATTTTGGACACAAATTCTGTAGTAATTTTAGGGCAAACCAGAAGTACACTACAGCATGGGGAATGGTAAAAGCACTGGGGTCAGTGGAAGAAGTTGTTGTCTTCATGGCTGCTTCTTCTCCAGGAGTTCAGGCATCCAGCTGCAACATCCAAACCAAACAGAGAACACTGTCGGGCTCTGGTTTGGTTTTGTAGGGATAACTTTGCTGTTACTTATTAACTTAAGCCTCTTAAAGTTCACTTAGATACAACAACAAAAAGCTGCAGAATGACCTCTATTGAGGCAGTAACGTGTGTGTCGTGCCAAAGCAGACATGATGGTTTTTACACTATAATGTCCCTGGCAATAATCTCACAGGTTTCAGAACACTGCTTTTTGTTTTCCAATGGTTTCTAGAAATTGTTTCACAAATTCTTTTGGAATAGCATTGATCTGTCAGAAGCAGAACTTTCACATTTGGCCAAAACCGCGTAGAAAGGATTCCTCACGTCAGGGATAAAATTTCTGTTAAAAACCACAAAAAAGAAAGCCCCACTTCAGAGTGAGAGGGGAAGCCTGGGAATTCATTTAGTTCATGATCAGCCTGAGTCACAGTGGACTTTTAACAGTCCAGGGGAGTCTCCTGACTGCTGAACTAGAGATTAAGATCTGGAACCATAAAACCATTTAAGCATCGAGCTTCATGAGAATGAGACACCAGATTATCCTTGTGTATTGAGCTTTAGGGGCTTTCTCTGGATCAGTGAATAATAAATATACAAAGTGAAGCAGCTATCCCAGGGAAAAAAAATAAAGAAAATAAGACCTAAAGTAAGAGCTCATCCCCAGCAAGTGGAGGATGTAGGTGAATACTCTGATCACCAAGTTAATAGGAGTGTGTTTGTTCTCTCTTTTTTTTAGTAAAACCTCAAAAGCTGTTGGGTTTGTGCCAATGTACTACCGAAAAAAATGTTGGAGGTTATGGGAAAACTGATTCTTGTCCAATTCTAATTATAGGTCTGTCTGGTAGCACTCCATGTTATTCAGGTTGTTTGATATGTGCCATTAAAAAATACAGTTTTCAGCTGCTTATAACTGTGCCAGAACATTAACCATTTTGGACTGAAATATTCCATGACACTGCCTGCCTCAGGCTGATTTTTGGTAACTGCCAATCATATCATTCAGTGAGTTGAAGGAAAAACACAAAAAGTATGGGGCTTTTAATGTTAATAACTTCTGCTCACTGTTTTGTTTAAGTAGCCTCTTTGTGCTCTGTATGTGGGAAGCCAGAACCGGTAGAAATTCATGTGCATCTATGACTCTGTGCAGTACTTGCTGAGATCTGAAGATCAACCCACATTTTCCTGAATTTTGAGCTCTTGAAAAAAAAGATTAACAACAGTTCCCATGATCTCCAGAGAATCTATACTTACCAGTCATGCTGGGACATTTCAGCTTTACTGAGAGGAGGCAACCCTGCAGACAACTATTTGGAAAGATATTGAAATATGTCAAGGAAAAGTGCTTCCCCACTTAGTTTGCTTGCCTAGTAAGGAACACAAAACCAGGTTTCACCTTTCCCTGTCACCTCACATCCTCATGTCTGCTTCCAGATGGGGCACCAACCTCGAAAATTATCAAAGCCATGTTCAATCCATCAAAGGCAATCAGGAAGAGAGAGACATTGAATTGTGAATCATAAGATAAAAAACAGAATAAGGTGGTTGCAGGGGGTTATGAAAACATGATACCGGAGAAACTGGGATGAGTTGGTGGGAAATGTGACTGGAACTGACACAGAAAACAGACTGAAATATAGTGAAGGAATTGATAACAGTCAAGCAGATGGTAGGGAAAAATCAAAGATTGAGGGAAGGTGTGAGTAAGTAGAGAGGAGGTTGCAGACTAGAAAAACAGCAAGCTGAGCTTGAGCCTGCAAAGAGCTTACTATAGGAGAAACCTGGGTTTTGCCGGGCAAGAAACAGAGGGGGAAAGTAGTAATTTGGCTAGATAGGTTTGTTGAATAATGAGTTTTTTGTCCTGGACCTGGTCTTGTCTGAACCGAGTTTGGAAGAAGAGATGACATGCACCCAGAGTTCATCCTATAATGGCGCAAAGGAAGTATCAGTGAAGCTGTTAGGGTGTCACAGCTCAATTCTCAGAATTTCATAGCGTTTCAATTTTTTTAAAAATAGATGAGCAGTTACTGATCACGTGTGAGTTATTTTTCCTGTCATCACTGCAACTGAGAGCAGAGAAAGGGGGAAATTTAGTTCTAGAAGAAAACACTCAAGTGCTTTAACAAGTCCACTCTGTGTGGAAACTCATTCCGTTCACTACAGAGCTTCCAGTGCCTTAAAGAATGGAGACACCCCAGCAGAAAATACCTTTATTAGTTACACGGGAGTTGTCTGTGGCCAGAGCAGTCCTAAATGAAGAAGCTTTGTGGAAAAAAGTACCATTAGCTGTGTCATTAAAGACCTTCTCCTGATGTGTACAAACACGACTGAGAGCAGGTTGGGAAAACAGTCTGAATTTGGTCTTTCACTAGTTTTTGAACAGAGTTTTCTGTTACTTGTTTGTGTTCAATACACATTAGTGGAGATAGATTTATTCAAGCTCTTAAAAATAAACTGTATAAATTCAAGCTACTGTATCCAAGTCCAAACCTTGACTCAGTTTTTGTTTTCTCCCTACTCAGTCAAATCTCCCTCTAATTTTAGTAGGATTAGGCTGGGTAAGGATTTAGCAAAACTCATCAACGACTTCATGATTTGGCTCAAAGCTCAGTGAAAAATGAACTCTTTAAAAGGACTGTCATGGAACTTACATAAATTTACCAAGTCAAAGTACGGAATATTCAGTGATTCATGGCAGTGTGGTTTTTATTAGAGCTCCTCTGAAACACAGCGGGCTTGCTTAGCAAGGGTTCATGCAAACATTTTCTTTGGTTTCAAGCTGCAAAGGTTCACACGCTCCAAGTTTCACTTTAAGCTTTGGGGTTGAGTCTTGGAAATGCTCTATTTTCACTCAATTTTCGTATCCAAACCATGGTAAAATAAATCTGGCGTGAATATGAACCAAATTCACGCTGGCTAAAGTCCACCCAAAGCTGTGAATGCAGTTTAGATGTTTGGTGTGCTAAATGGCTTTTTGTTGTTCTTGACTGTACCACTGACATCATGTTGATATTCACCTTCCTTCTCCTCATGCTCCCCAGGTTGCACAGCACCTTTGTGAAACTGTGTAATAGGATGAAATGAATGTCAAAGCCACGAGGAAGGTAAATACTATTCCATTTGAAGATCACTAGCAACACGCTTCAAAAGAAACATTTTAAGAGTTTCTTCAATGGTTTAACTCCATTTTACCTCCTGTCATAGACAATATAACACTATTATACTGCATTAGCTAAACTGTCCCTTTGCCTACCACACCCTTGCTACGTTAGAGCTCTCCATAAACATCTATGAATTAATCTTACTGACCACCCCTGAGTTCCCAGATAAAATCTTTTTGCTGCATCCATGTCAGGTACCTTATACATGAAGATAACTGCTTACTAAGCTGCTCAGTGCAATTTCATCCCTTCTTTTTTTACTCCATTAAATGCATTCATTATCTTGTTTGTTCCTCAGTCTCTAGAAGGTCACGCTTATTTTTGTTGCTGTTCCATTATATAAGTAATTATTAAGTTTCTTCTTTTCCCATATTTTTTTCTGTGAATTAAATATTTCACCTCCCTACTCCTACTGTTTTCCTAGTTTCTCAAATATGCTTTTCAACCTGATCTTGCTGAATGCAAGCATGCTGTGTTTTCACCTCTCCACCTCTCCAGGAAAGCCAGGGAAAATTAAACCGGCTTAGGAATGGTTCTGATTTAATTGGAAAGATTTTTTAAATAGTTATAGACACAGTGAATATATTCACTGACATTTGCTGGAAGGACAGTACCAATATGACTCAAAGTATGAGAGAAATGTGACAAGTAGTTGCCAACAAAGATGAGCTAGGCTGGACAGCAATATAAGCTGATTGAACTTTATAGCAGGGGACACTTGTTTTAGACATCAGGATGCTGTTAACACTCAGTTTAAAACTGATTAATCATTATGGCCCCTAATTTTGACCATACAGACAGCTATTTCAGAAAAAGCCTGATGTTTTAGAATTTTATGCTAAATTTACTTCAATCTTGAGGTGGAAGTCAGTGCCTATTAAATCTGAAGCTAATCTATTAGCTCAGCACAAGTAAGAGGTACAGAAAGAGGTCTAGGTAGTAAAATGCTTTAGAGAAATCGATTAGGATGAAATCCAGCTTACCAACTTAGATGCCAATTTTTCCTTTCTCGCTGTCATGACAGAGAGGAGGGCAATGATACCAGTTATCTTCTTGTCTCTGCTTTCAGCCTTCCTCTCCCGACTGTTCTGACAGTGCTCAAACCACCACTGACCAGCCCTTTACCAATGCAACAATCTTTGCAATTGCCCTGGGATCACTGAGGTGATCTAGTATTTGTAGACACCTTGATTTTTTCTGAAACATAGAGTGGAGTTTTCTCTCTTGTCCCTAAAGGAATAAGAAAAGTATAGAGTCCCATGGTATCGCTCACTGAAAAATATAGCCAAGAGCTTGATATATTTGTCCCATGCATGGTCTGATGCCACCAGGGTGGGTTTGGCCATCCAGCTGCCATTAGAAGGGTTTCTCTTGGGCCTAAGCTCATAATAGCTGGATCCATAGTAACATCCTCAGTATCCAAATGTATACAAATATCTTCAGGGTCAGTGTCAAGAGGATGGGGCATTGATTCTCTTCACTGGTGCCAGTGAACAAGCCAAGGGAAATAGGCAAAAAACCGAAACACAGGAATATAAGGAAAATAATTTTTTACTTCAGGAGTGACAAAGCACTGGAACGGGCTCTGGACCAGAGAGGTTGTGGAGTGTCCTTCTCTGGAGATTTTCAGAACCCACCTGGACATAACCCTGTGCAGTCTGCTCTAGGTGAACCTGCTTGAACAGAGGGGTTGGACTAGATGATCTCCAGAGTTATCTTCCAACCCCAATCATTCTGTGATTCTGTGATATAAAACAGCAGCAGACACTTGAAGTTAAGCCAATTCCAACCTGCAGTTATGTGTAGGCTGGGATTTTTTGCCTTTTGAAAGTAGTTGCTGCTTTGAATAGGCAAGAACAATTAAGTGGAATTGCTCTCCACACTTGGTATAACACGAACATTAGTAGATAAGATTTGAAGTCTGAAATACGTACTGTTAATGGGGACAATGCTGTTAGGAGAAGGACTCAAGGATTAATGAACTCACAAAACAGTGGGACAAATAACTATCATTTATGCAGTGCATGTGAAATAAATATTTCAAAGCTAATAAAGGGTTTGTAGCCAAGTTTTGCTACAGGTAAGTGAAATAATTCAGGTGTTTAAAATAAGGCCTGATTGAGCAAAAGGACTTAGGTACGGACTCAAACTGTATGACACGAGGTTGCAGTGAGTAAGAAACACTGGAGAGAGGTATTTGTCTAAAATACTACCACTTCCCTTAACAGCTTTGGTCGTGGCACCTCTGTAAAAGTCTGTCTAGGACTGCCTTGTTCTTGGAGTATGGTTAAGTACAGCTGATAGAAACCAACAGGGCCCTCTTAGCAAAGAACCTGCTTTGGAGGGGTCTGAAAATTTCACATGTTTTCTCATTAGATGGGAATAAATTAAAAGCGGGGTGAAGATGTAGGACCAGTCTGTTCATCTGTTACAGTCGAAAATACCAAGCTCTGCAGAAACAAGAGATGTTGCAGGAATTATGCCAACTTTAACTTTTTTTTTTGTAATAGAAAAGCCATAGACTCTACTTCCAAAGAATACGGGCTAAGTAGAAAATATTTATAATAGAATATACCAAGCCAATAACCCAAACTTCAGAGGAACAACCACCTATCACTGCGCTACAGAGTCAAGTTTTCCTTGTACTTATTTTCTGTTTGCCCTAAGAACCCTTTGACTTATTTAATATGTGCTGGTACAACTTCTGAAAAGAAAGGCAAAGGGCACCTCAGAATCTGCTATAGCTTGGTATTTAGGACAATCATGGTATTAAGATGTATGTTTGAGCCCAGGACCCCTGAGAAGACTATTATGTCTAGTTTTCTTGCTTCTTCTGTGCCACAGCTAACCCTGAGGTAGGACTCCAAAACTGGATCCAGCACCTTAGTTTTTGTGTGGCTGTGCTATGCCTTGCATTTGGTGGTGTAATTTTGTTATTTTAGCTTTTAAGAGTTCTTGCCCTAATCTTTGAATTCCAAATAGCTTCAAGTAGGAGGTGAATACCTAGTTACTCATTTCAGTCAAGACAAGTGGTAACTCTGAGTATGCCAGTAGTAGACATACATGTTCCTGAGTAACTACTGGCAAAAAGAAAGATCTCTATGGGCCTACACTAGTATATGGACATTTTTGTATCAATCACACTATCTTATTTAGATTTCTAAATCCCATCTAAACTGCTATCTAAATTCCTATATTCCCTTGTTCACCAAGTCCAAGTTACAAGTCCCACGGTATCCGAGATTTTCGTAATATCAAAAGTCTCACATTTCTGGGAAGCTGAGAACCACTATATTCTCATTTTTTACTAGATGGGAGCTTAAGACAGAGGCCTTGACTAGCTTCGACAAAATCATGCACAGTGCCTGTGGTAGTGCAGTCAATTAACTTTCTCACACCCATCCCCCAAAAAACCCTTGCTTTCTCCTAAAGTGAGTAAGTAAGTGTTTTGGGGGCAAAAAAAAATTTATGTCTTATACAATAGAAGAGTATGAGAAAGGGGAATGGGTGAAAGATCATTATTTGATTAAATGAGTGGGCAGGATAGCTGATACAGGATACCTGCACAGGAACTTCGGGTGGCCTGTGTTGTGTGTCCTTTGCCTTCAGAAGGCTCCAGTTTAACATGTAAATTGGCTCCAGGGTTGAACAAAACAAAAACTAGTGCCAGTTTTTGTTCAAGGTAATGTATTCCATCTGCTTCATAAGAAACTAAACAACTTTCTGGACCACTCCAGGTACACAATCATACAATACATAGTAATAAATCACTCCTAAAGAAAGCAATAAAATCTAGCTGAGAGCTCAAACTTTTATAGAAAGCCACCATATTGTTACACTACAGATTAGAGGTTTGCTGTCATAGTTTAGCAATCTGGTTGAAAAGCACCAATGCCTGGATTTGCCCCAGCCACCTGAGGAATGTGTGTGGTCACTCTGGCTCCATAGACTGTCAGTAAAATAAACTCTTAATCCCCAGGTTCAAAGGGTAGTATGAATGAACTGCTTCCAGGAGACACCCATCAAGGTCCATTGATTAGATGTAGCACCTAAGATGGTAATGATTTAAACTTGGGTGCACTGGGAAGCTGCCTGAATCTGGATTGAATCTGTTGCCTCTAATGACAGTGCTGCAGGGCTGCATGCCAGCAGTCTCCTTGGTCATTCCTTTGTAACTCCCGGCACCTCTGGCACTCTCCCATTTACTAACAGATGAAGTGGAACAAGGGCAAAATAACAAACAAGAAACAAGAAGAAAAACCTTCAATTCCCCAATGGGTGTATTCATACATCAGTTGAGCATGCAATTCTGAAATTAATATGGACTCAGGGATCTTTGTATGCACTGTAATGTTGGAACTGGCTCCACTTTTCACCAACCATCTCCTCATCAAAAACTTTGTTCAGAAACTACAACACTCCACTTAGCTTGATTCTTTTTTTTTTTTTTTGAATCTGAAAAGGCTTAAGAGAATAAGGCAAAAAACTGAACCTAAATTTTTAAATCATTTCCTTCCAAGTGTCTTTTCCCAGGTTCATGTGCAGATCAGTTATGAGAACAGATAGTTCCTTTCACTTCTGAGCTAACTGGTATAACCACCTACAGATGCTGCCCCAAGATTTTTTGCTTTAATGACTTCTCTCAAAAGTGGAAAGAATAAAATCTCAGCTGTATGTAAGGGTCATGAGGGGGGAAGACACCAGCAGGGCTGTTCTCCATCAGAGAGACTTTTTAAATGAAGACTCAAATGCTAGATGTGGACCTGATTTATTTATCTTTTACTCCTTCTTTCCCACGAATGGGTGAAGTGGCCAGCTTGGTTGGTGCACGCACAGTCAGAACTCCAGTCTTCCTGTTTGCACATCACCGCCTTTGCAGATGATATGAAAAACTTGCACTGGTAAGACTAATACAATGATGCAAGTGATTAATCTCAGATACCCTGTCTCAAATAGGTGAGAACATTCTCCATTTGTATTGAAGTGCTATTCAACTGTTTGAGACAAAAGTAGAACCTTCTTATTCTACATTCTTGACAAAACATCTTATTATTCTGCTACAAAAATATCAATGTGTCTTTGGAAAAATAAAAACTGCTTTAATTTTTTTTTCTGGAAATATCAAAACTTGAAAAAAAAGGAATATAAAGTAAAAGAATCATTTTTGTCCCCAAAATACTCATTCATTAGAGGAAAGAAGCCCTACATATATATATATACATACCACACAAAAACACAGATACAGATATTAAGGTGAAAATTCAATTTTATTTTGCTTAAGAGTATTGAGAATATTCCTCCTGACTCTTAGAGCCGGAAGTAGTATTCCAAAGAAAGGACAGATCCTGAATGGAGAACTACAATCTTCTATCTCTGCTGAGTACATAGAGGGGAATGCAGTTACCATCTGTTTAATGGAATGGTAGCTCTTTCCTCGGATAACTTGCAGCATATGCTATGTAACCACTTCACCCACTTGTGGGAAGGAAGGGGTCTTCATCCAGCACTCAAAACTTAATTTTGAGACAGTCTCTCTGAAGGAAAACAGGCTGGTAGGTATCTTCCCTGACACGGCCCTTGAATAGAGTTGGGATTTTTTCCTTTAAGTCTGAGAAATGACCTTTAAGTAGGTGGGTATTAAAACGCTTCTCTCTCATAAAACTGTCCCACAAACTTGTGAAATAAGATATCATTACTCCTCAAATATTTTTTTACACAAAGGTAATGATAGTGCCAGATTTGCCACGTTGAAGCTAACAACACGGCAGCAGCTTCCTAAGAAAAGTACTTTTTCATCCTGTTTCTACCATTTTCCTGGTCCCCATTTAAAATGAAGTATTTTCAAATGCTTGCAAAAAATCAAACTACTCCCTGAAAGACACCGTGCACTCACTCATAGATCTAAGCAGGTTTGCAGTTTAGGCCTTTGTGCTGCTGTTTTTCTACATCTTACAGGCTCTTACTGTGCTATTGACTTTTTAATGAGGGAAAGTATTAGTGTCATTCTTACATCTGCCAGATATTCCTTCCATAACCATTTCTGGACCATTTTTAATTGCCATATTTCTGTAAAATGTTTAAGCCCCAAAGAGTGACTGCTTTCTAAAAATAAAAAAATTATTTTGCCAGCAAATTCCTAAGGTAACATCTCTAAAATAGTTTTAGCAGGTCAGAAGTCAAATTTAATTTACTAATTCTTGATAATATACTCTTTCTGCTCCAGTAGCCTGAATATTTTAGTGAGTAAGGTCAATAAGCAGAGAGTAGATGACATTGGCAGAAATATGAGAACTTTTATAGGATCATTTAGGTTGGAAAAAGCCTTTAAGATCATCAAGTTCAATGATGAACCCAGAGCTGCCAAGTTCACCACTAAACCACATCTCCAAATGACCCAAGCATGATGATATGTCCCTGGGCAGTATCCTCCAATGCTTAACAAACCTTTCACTGAAGAGTTTTTTTCTAAAATCCAGTCTAAATTTCCCATGGTGCAACTTGAGGCCACTTCCTATTGTCCAGTTGCTTGTTGTCTGGGAGAAGAGGCCTATCCCCACCCGGCTACAACTGGCTTTCAGGGAGTTGTAGAGGCAATAAGGTAAACCCTGAGGCTTCTCTTCTCCAGGCTAAACACCCCCAGGTCCCTCAGCTGCTGCTCATAGGACTTGTGCTCTGGACTCTTCACCAGCTTTGTTGAGCTTCTCTGGACACCTTTCAACATCTCAATGTCTTTCTCGTCGAGAAGGGGCCCAGAACCGGACTCAAGGTGTGGCCTCACCAGTGCTGAGTACAGGGGGACAATCACTGCCCTGGTCCTGCTGGCCACTCTATTGCTGATACAGCCAGGGGGCCATTTGCCNTTGCTGATACAGCCAGGGTGCCATTTGCCTTCTTGGCCACCTGGACATTCCTGGCTCATGTTCAGCTGCTGTTGATCAGCATCCCCAGGTCCTTTTCTTCTTGGCCACTTTCCAGCCACTCTTCCCCAGCACGTAGCACTGCAGGGGTTGTTGTGATCCAAGGGCAGGAGCTGTCACTTGGCCTTGTTGAACCCCACACCACTGGCCTCAGGCCATCAATCCAGCCTGTCCAGGTCCCTCTGCAGAACCTTCATGTCCTCCAGCACATCAACACTCCCAGTCAATTTGGTGTCATCTGCAAACTGACTGAGGGTGACCTTGATTCCCTTGCCCAGATCACTGATAAAGATGTTGAAAAGGACTGGCCCCAGCTCTGAGCACTGGGAATGCACTACTAATGTCTGACTGCCAAGTGGATGTAACTCTGTTCACCACCACTCTCTGGGCTGAGCTGCCCAGCCTTTTTTCACCCAGTGTGCCCAGAAGCCAGTTTTTCCAGAAGAGTGCTGTGGCTCTTCATGTCTTGCCATGAAACCCATCTGCAGAACCATTGTCTTCACAAGAAAACCTGATATTATGGTATTACTGGAGTTAATAACTGCCATTCAGAATCTTTCCCACATAAAGAGGAAATTTAATCAGTATTTTCACTATGTACTGCAGTGAAATAATATCCATTTTAAAGAAGTCTGTCTTTTTACACACTGTAGTTCGTGTTTTAAATATACCTGTCTGCCTAACTTCTTCATGAGGTGGCAGGAACATTCTATGAGAATATAGAGGTGGGTAACAGAATGGGGCACTCCTCATTTTTCTGTCTAAATCCATCCCGGTAAGTGAGTGTAAAATGATACCATTATGATATGGTTAAATTTAATTCTGCAATTTGCCAGTCACCACATTTTGTATTTGCTTCTGTGCCTTGTCTACAGGGTATACACATTAAAGCCCCATTAATGCTGTAGGCACAGCATTTGAAGAGAAGCATGTTATTTAATCTGGTGAGGTATATTTGATCCCTGCTTTTAGTTCTGGTAGTGGTAGTCCCAAATTTGAATGGTCGGAGAGGTTTTGAAGAATTACATTTTTGTGGGGAAAAGTTTTCAAATAACATATGCCCAGGTCTTGTGTTTAAGTGTGTACTAGGTATTTTTAAGTCCTGTGGCTGGATGAAATCAGTGGGCACAAATCTTCTAAACCACTGCAGCATTTTTCAAAGAATCTAGTGTGTTCCAGAATTTCACTGCAAGATCAGGAACGAGATGTCTATTTAGATTAGATCTCTAACCACCTTGTGTGTTGCTTCCACGCTCGTAGGCTGATATGTTTTCTCCTAATGCAACGTAAGACTCTTTCTCCAGGTCAGCAAACCTCTTACCAGTGGACCCATTTCTGGGATCCAGGTGGCTTCTGTGAGTATAACTGGTGTTACTTATTTAGGCAAAGAAAGCCTTAAATGCCTTTTCCTCAGCCTTTGTCACTATGTTCCCCCTGCATCCAATAAAGGATGGAGATTCTCCTTAGTCCTCCTTTTCTTGTTAATGTATTCATAGGAGCATGTTATTGAAAAAAACCCCAAAAGACAGAAGAAAAAAGCCAATACCCCCTCCCACCCAACACACAAAACTTAAAAATCAAAGAATAAAAGAATTTTCAGAATGCTGAAACCCTCTTGCCGCTGGTGAGTGTTGCTCACTTAAGCAACCCTGCTGAGGCCACAGACCCACCTCTGTGAGTAACTGTGGACTCATATTCCCACTGGAGAATGATCTTGACCTACATGTAGCACTCTGTTTACTTTCTTTCATTTAATGACTGCTCTGTGCTCACCATGGGGAAACAGCTTATCACAAGAATGGCAGAAATTTTGCAAATGTGATGGTGTTTTTGTTTCCCATCACTGTCAGCTCAAAAAAAAAAAAAGAAGAAAGAAAAACAGTAAAAACATAGCACCATTTTATTCATATACTGGGGAATAAAACTTCAGTTCATGTAAAGTAATAAAATCAGTGGAGTTTTGCTGACTTGCCCCGGCTAAGAATTTTTTCCAGTGTATTTATATGCAAAATCACACAAACATGTTATGTGGATGAGGTTATATATGAAAATCAATATTAAATTCATCATCTTTAGCTGCTACAGACCACAGTGAACACTTGCTCTCTAATGGTTAAATGCCCTTTGGATCTGAAGCCCTTTGATTTATTGGAAGAAACCTGCTGGGCAGAACATACTGTGGAGCTGATTAATGTCAGCTTCTGTCATCAGTTTCCACTTAGATTCTTGGCCAGCTCTGACATCTCCTCCCTTAAGGATCCAGAAGAATTTGAGGACTGATCCAAGAGCTTTACTGGCATGGGATTTGCAGAATGTGGTGCTTGCAAAATAAGGAAGATGAATGGAAGTAAAATTCCATGTTCTCTACTGGACTTGTTTCTTTAACTCATTTCTCTGGAGAAAGAGACCAATGCCAGGACCACACCAGCAAGGGAAACAAATCAATAGCATGTTCACTGGTTTTGTTACAGATGTCTTGCATTTCCTTTGCTGCTTTATATGCTCCCTTGTAGCCTGTCAAACTGGAAAATGACTGCAGTGAGAATGCAGAGCTACCATGGCTGTCTAGATTTACACTCACCATTGTACAGGGAAACTTACGGACTCCAAACCAATTGGTAGTGCTTACCATTTTAGAGAGGATAAGCCCTTATCTGAACAGGGTAATAAAAAGTGGCAGCCACTGTGATTTGCAAGTTGGTCACTCATGAGTAGCGTGAGTTTTTTTAACAGAACACGAACACCCCTGTCCTTTCCACTGACCCTCCCTTGAGAATGATGACTTCTTATGGCAGATAATTTTCTTGTGTTCATTTTGACACATTTCCCTGGCAGTTTCTTATTTGGAGAAAATGACTCTAACATTTCTTCTGAGCACAGAATTCTCCTGGTGCTCATCACACATATGGATACTTCTGCTATAGGAATCACACATTGCTGTAAAAATCCTATGGCGCTGTACCCATTGCTGAACACATTCTCACTGGGGAGAAGGAAGTATGAGTGAACAGTCAAATGATGAGATATTAAAAACAAAGTATTATGAGACTGTGGGAAACTTAAGAAAATGAGCTGTCCTAGAAGTCACATTTAAACTTCCAAGAAACCAAAATACAATCCTAATAACTTAAAAATAGGATTTCCTGTCCTGCACCTCACCAATGACAACCTGATTTGTCAGAAATTATGTCATCTGGATTAAGAATAGTACACTGCTCCCTTTTAATACTGTATTGGTAGCAATCTGCATTGGTAAAACCAGTCTCACCTGTTCCGTCCCTTTTCCTCTTCCACCCTTCATGGTAAATTCAATGCTTTCCAAGAAAAACTGTAGAAGAGCAATTGCACAGTGCTGGAAGCCTTTATTTACTTCCTTGTTTTCATTTAAACCCCATTCCCCATCCCTTCTTTCACATTCCCTCACCACTACTTGTATGCTTGGGTGAGAAGGGAAAGTTACAAAAAGAAGGAAGAGAGGCCTTTTTTTCTTAGGAATAAGCCAAAGAAGTTTATGGGCTTGTATAATGCTACACAATTAAGCAGATCATTTTTAAATGTAGCTGTGGGATTTTGCTGATGATCTACTATTTTTTTTAATGAGGAATTTTTCATCAAGAAGGAAACTACATGTCTATAAAGAAAAAAATAAACCTGAACATTACACAAAAAAAAAGACCTTTCCAATGGCAAAATAAGTCCATACATAGATTCCCACTGACTTTAAGGGACTTTGAATCAGTCCCAAAGTTATCTCAAATCTCCAAAGTAACCCAACTTTTTAAAAACAGTGTTTATTATTCAATTTTCTGGGATAGTGATTTAAGTCTATAAATTCCAGCCTTTGTCAGGGTCCTCAGTCTCAGGGAAAACCTGTTGGGAAAAGTTCATTGAATGCAAGATGTTTAGATTTAAATAATTTAGATTCATGAACCAGAATTTTTTATGAAATATTGCTGAACTGGATTTTTCTGACCAGCACTACTATCAAGAAAATTAGAAGATGACACATAGATTGGCAGAGTAAAAATTAATGGCAGAATGTTCTGGACCAAATAAGAAACTGGACTAATTAAGCAAAATATTCAGTACACTCAAACATGAAGTTATGCATTGAAGAACAAGGAATGGCAGATTTGCCTTTGCTGTCCTGGAAATAAATGGATCCGATAAGATTGTTTGTCCTGATGGAAAACCGAGAGTATAAACTTCCACATGGCTAATGTGGCTGTTACATCTCTACAGCATACAGTGCTTCTATTTTTCTATGTAGCTCAGGTGACTCAGTGCAGAGATTAAAGGAATTGAGTTTTGCTGGCTATCAGTAAGATGAGAAGTTAACTTGATTACAGTGCAAGATTGGGAAAGAAATGTCAAATAATAATTACCAGGAAAAGCTGGCTTGTTAACTACAAGAACAGGCTTGTCGATGGAGCCAGATCAGTCTAATTCAGAAACAGGAGGGACACATGTTTACTATGAGGTGATAAGTGAATGAAAAGAAACACCAAGGAAAGTGGTAGATTTTCCATCTCTTGATGGCTTCACAGAACAAAACTGTAAAGCACACTTTAGTTGAAGACTCATCCTTTAGCTCAGTATCAGCAGAAAGCCAAATAGCTTCCTACATACAGGAAGTGAAGTTGGATAGGTCCATTTTGCCTTTTTTATGAAATCTGTGAAGTAAGAACTGACAGTCATAACTAAATATAGCTAGACAGAGCTTTGTCAGCATAGTTAAAACAATCCAAAAGTCAGTAGAGAAAAGTTTCTGTTGAACTATGAAAAGATATGATCCTTCTACTTCATGTACTACATTAGTGAAGAGGACTAAAAGTGCTCATTCTTGCTTCCATTGACTCCTACACTGCATCTACCACTGACTTTTTTGCATGTAGTTATAAACCCATAATCATTACCAGCAAAAACTCCAAATCCGATTTTCTCCATACAGTTTTCCTTCAGTCAATTATTAACAGCTGGATCCTGGGCTTTTAATTATGCTGAAGCTAATGACTGCCTAACAAAGCTCCAATATCCAGCACTCTCCAACTGATGAGACAGAGACAAAGTGGCCGTTCTCTTTACAAGGTGTTATTTGCTTGACATGTTTGCATGACTGGGTCTGATGTTCACAGCTGATCTTCCAGGGTGCTGCATAATTGAGGTTTTAAATTATTTAAAATTATTAGAATACCCCTGAGAGACCCCAAGTCATTCATCTAGTGAAAAGCAGCATTCTCCAGAAGAGTCCTGTCAAAATGGCATCTTCATCTTGCACAGAAAATACACTACACCTATACATTTTAAACTCCTAATTGTGATAATGACTCTGGCACCAAACCTTTCTGGAGGATTGATGGCTAGCTGTGGCTAATGGCTCTCAGCTGAATTTCAAGCCACAGCTTCTCGCAAACAGTCATTAATCTTCAGAAAATATCCTCTGCTTACATCAGGAGTGTTTAAATGTCTCTGTATTTTTAACTAGATTATCCACATCATGGTTCTGAAATTAGCTGCATAGAAAAGCGAATTTTTCTGAACAACCTTAAATGTCATTAATTCATTTTCAAATGGCTATTTTCCTGGAGTCCTGCCCCAATGTTCCTTCACCTCACCAAAATTCTCAGTGACCGGGCTGAAGACTGGCCTTTTACTGAACTCTACATATCAAACTTGATAAAATATGAAGCAGGATTTTCTGGTTTACTCAGACTTGCTCCATCCTAGCTCTCACATATGTTGCTGATCTGTCTAAATTACCACCTAGTTTAGGACCCCAGCTAACCCACTGATCCTTGTCTCCTGGAGATCCATATTGTGTTGCTAATTTGCTCACAAGTTCTCCTCTGAAGTAAATCAATCATCCTGGGGAAACAAAATCTCATGCAGTTTTTGGGATGGTTAGCTTTGGGAGCCACTTCCAGAAGGTCATGATGAGGAAGTGCCATTAGGTTTGGCTCGGCTCATCTCACATAGTCCTGTAACACATTGTATTAGCTTTTACACCCTCGAGCATGCCCTCACCCCACAGTTCAGTTCACACAGTTCATGCTTTCCATTTCATGCTAAGAAAACACAATTCTGTCAGGTTGTAACACAGTCCTCACTATTCCTGACACTGTGAACTGAACTAAGAACCATACACAAAAATGATGGTTATGATTTGAGGCCTCTGGGGGATTGCATGGGGCCCAGCAGAGGTCCAGGACTGTGCACTACATAGCACTGGTGCAGACGATCTGAGCTGACTCTGAGCAGCATAGACACAAACCACCCTTCACCACTTGGACTGGGGGCCAGAAATCAGTCCTGGTATTGAACGCACTTAGCAGTGCAGCCAATAATAACATTTCCTGGGAATAAAGTGAGACCTTGCTGAACTGTTTGCAAAAATTGTCCTATCACCATTTTCACTATAAATCATCGACTGTCACACCAAACCTTCAGCAGTCAGAGAGTTACGCAGGGCTCTTGCTGGAGTGGTCCTTTAAAAGACAGTTCAGAAAAGCCACCAAGTTTTTTTCTTCATTCTGCCTTCAAAAGCCAAGGTTGTGCCTTATTTGTCATGGTCTTCAGGAGCACTTAGGTAAGGGATTTAGGGGGTCTAAAAGGCCACAAAGCAGTAAATTTTCAAACTGAAATGCTCCTGACAAGCAAGTTTGAACATGTAAAAGAATCAGACACAACAATAACCTAGGAGAAGCTTTTGAATAAAAATAAACCTGGACAAATGCAAATGTTAGACATTTGCTAAGAGTTTCCAAAATAACATTTGTTTACACAGCTTTTCAAGAAAAGAGATTCGATAACAGTGGAAAATTGACTAACCTTTCCAAATACTTGCACAGGCTTGGTAGTTGGCTTTTGTTTCAAGATTTTTTACTATGAAAATGTGTAAAGGATTTATTTAAATAAGAACAGGTATGAGTCTTGTGTATACAAAAACGTGGCAGAAATAAGCATCATGTTTATAAATGGGCTTTTGAGCCCAGATACCATCCTACTGCCTGCCATTTCCCACCAGGAATATGACATGTGCAAAAAGCAATAAACCATAGACTCCCATCAGTTGTACTAGCATAGAATTTCGCTTAGCAGTTTAATTATGAAAGCATGTGGGAGACCTGAGAAATTTTCTGAAACCAGATCCCAGGAAACCTGATAGTGTGCTTTCTACCCATACATTAGCTCACCCTTCAAAAAATTTAGAGCCAAGAGAAATCTCAAAGACCAATTCTTACTCAACAACCGGTGAGTGCTGTTAGAACTAGATAGGGTCACCCTGCCATGAAGGAATTTTGTAGCAAAAAATAAGACAATAAATGCCCTCTTTTCACTGTGAGATAAATGTAAACCTTCTCAGATGATATTTTTCACAGAACTGTTACATAGAAAGGAGAAGGAACACGAGCACTTTTCTGGGTAGCCCAACAGTGACAACTCTTTATTGATACATGTGACAACCAGCTTTGAGATCCTGCTCTCAATGTCCCTGTGAGTAGAAACATATCAAGATCAGCTATTCAGGTGAGTGCTGCAATCAGAGGACATATGATTCTCAGAGTTGAGGATGCTTTCAGCAGAATTTTTAACCTTGATTCCTCTCACTGTCCCCATGGAAGGATTCTGTTTTGACAAACCAGCACTTTCCAACACAAAATATTTTACTGAACAATTCCCACTTAGCTTTACTAAATGAGTAATTTGCCTCCGTAAAACACTGTAACATGGGAAAACTAATATTCCCATTGGTGACAAAGCTATAAAATACAAATGGGTAGATTTTTCTGCAGTTGTTACTGTATGATTCCTTACAGAGTTAACAGGAAGCACAGAATATGCTGGGATATGCCTTTAACTCTCAAACATCTATATTATATTGTTATGGCTAAGGAAAACTACTTGCAGGTATCTTCATTTTTTCAAAATTTCTTAATACTTTTTCCAAAATTATAGGTATGTTATGGACATTTAAGCATTTGGTTCTTAGCTTGAAACACACTGAAAGAAAGATAAATTCATTAAACTTTAGAATGGTCAATTTTAAGAGGATTACCTGTATCAGAAAGAGTAATCCATGCTTTACAACAGCAATATCATTTTTTAAAGCTGGTGGATGGAGCAGCTGCTTTGTAAAGTTATTAATTTCCTGAAAAGAATACTGAATGCTTAGCGGTCAGAATGCAAGGCAGGATATAATTATACAATAGTGTACATGAATCTTTTATACATTAATTCCGCACAGAACTCCCCTGCCTTTCAAAGTGATGAGTATTGTTTTCTGTTTAGTGGACCCAAAACAACACCCACAGACACAAAAAATAACTCTGTATCTGTTAGAAAGGGGCCCAATAACAGCTGATTTTAAGGACAGGCTGATTCTTAGAGCGGTCTCAAGTATAGGGGGCAGCCACCACACCTAAAGACACAATTATTCTCCCATGGAAAAACGTATAGGTTTTTGAATGGGAGACGCCTGGATGTCTCAGGAAATAAAATTGTTCCCACATCTGTTTGAATAACAGACTCAGGCCTTTTTCTTCCTTCAGACCATGGACTGGCTGCACTCACTTATCCCTGTAGGCTCTCAGTTACTGCCTTTACTCATCAATGCTGGTATGTTTTCGTTCTTGGAGCTCATATGTGTGCAGGGTTTACTCTATACCTGGATTTCCCTAGGGGCATCTGACTTTTTTGCTGCTCAAAAAGTTCATCTGAGAGATGTTTCAAGCTTCTGAGACTTTTTTTGAATCCTCCTGCTAATCATACCTCCTTTGCTGGTAGAATTCAATCCCAGGTCACATGCAAGACATTAATGTGTGCATTTCTTGAGGGGTGTGTGTAGTAAACCCAATACATCAGATCTTCTGCATATCCACGCATAGTCTGGGCAGAACATGAGCAATATTTCTGGGCAGAAAATGCTGGAGATTAATTTGGTAACCCTGCCCACCTAAACTGTAATGCAGAGCTAAGGAAGGAAACAAGTCTCCAATCTATTTGGAACTGAGGAAAGAAATCTGTCCCATGCTTTTTGTTGAGGTCTGCCCTTCAACCTGGTGATAAACAGTTTTAGTGAAGTTAACTCACCTTGCTTCACTTTCTGACCTCTTAATGACTACGGGTCTCCTTTTCACCAGCAGTGCATTTGGAGGAAACTGGAGATGGACAATAGGAGAAAAGAATGAAAAGTGGCTCAAAAATTCCAGGATCAAAAGAAATTAAGACCCTGAAACTCCTTATTTCCAGCGCTGCTTAAAACCAGAAGAGGTGTATTCTTTCCTGCAGAGAAGGAGCAAGGAGAGCAACTGAGACCCCTTTGGGGCAAAGTGACAGATGGAGAAGGGACTTTTTGCAAAGGTCCGGAGTGACAGTACAAGGAGGAATGGCTTTAAACTGAAAGAGGGCAGGTTTAGATTAGACGACAGAAATTCTTTTCTGGGAGGGTGGTAAGGCACTGGAACAGGTTGCTCAAAGAAGTTATGGATCCACAACCCTGGAATTGTTCAAGGTCAAGTCAGATGGAGCTCTGAGTAACCTGGTCTAGTGAAAGGTGTCTCCGCCACTGGAAAGAGGTTGGGAACTAGACAGTCTTTAAGGTCCATTCCAACTCAGACCATTCTATGATATGATTCTACAGCTTGGAGGTAGACACAGAAAATGTTGTGTTCGGATACAAGAGCCTCAAGGTCTTTTTTCAGAGCAGAACTTCACATTCTGGAGTAGTTTAAATATTTTTTTAAGGCATGAAGAGATTTATAGATTGTTTCTTGTAAGTTTTTCTGATTGAAGTGTCATCTTAGGCTAGGGAGCTTATGTAGGTTAACCTGCCATAAAGTGTTTATGGTTTGTATGGTATGGACTTCTGTTTAAATAGAGGGGGAAAAAAGTGTTAATTGAAGCTGTATTTCTGTTAAAAATGATGGGTTTGAATTAGGCAATCAGTTAGATCAAGCACTCACTCCCTAGCCCAATTTAGCCCGTTCAACCACAAACCCTGAGCAGCTTTGGCCAGATTCCCCAGTGTGTTCCAACTCCTGTGAGTTACTGGAACCATTCAAAGGCGCTGGACTTGAGCCAGATGAGTCCAGCTGAGGGTTCCTCACAGTGTGGGAGCCCTCAGTGCACACAAAGGCAGCACAGATGCTTCCTTGGTTCCAGCATTACCACCCCACGCTCCTGCCTCACGTGGTCCTGGCATGGGGACAATGTCACAGGGAGGGAGAGAACACTGCTGGCTGTGCTCATCTGACATACAGGCCTGCAGAATTCCAAATAGCAGGAGGAAACCAGAGCAACACATGAGTCCCAATACAAAACCAAAGAGTAGGGAGCTCTGCTTGACAGCTCCATTGCAGCATTCATTCACCAAAATCATGCTGAACTGAAGCATAGGAAAACAGAGCCGTTATATTTCAGCCCACATTACTCCAGTCACCAAGGAAACTCAAATTTTGTGTACTAGCATGGTTCCTATAACCACATTGCAATAAATTACCTTCAGAGAGAAGGCTGGCAGCAGAAGAAATGAGGGAGGCAAGATTCAGCTCATAGTCTGAGACACCTGAATCTCTATGGACATCTACTTGATATCATCAATGGAGACATTTGAGATTCCAGGAAAGGTTCAGCTCCTTACACGTAGGTGTCTGGTGCCATTTCACATGCCCTAACATTTCCCATTGGTTTCCAGCTTCAGTTGCTGAATATGTAGGCCCCCGTGTATGTCCCATATCATTTCTGCCAGCACTGTAAGAGTTTCTGGGATTTCTTCAAATGGCAGTTACATTTATGCAATTGATTTGATCCATGGGGCTCTTTAACTGGAACTGGACCCTGGTGATATGTTTAAGAGTTTAAAACTGACCCTTGCTTGAGATGACCACATGGATTTTTCCAGTATTTTAATGGGATTATTTTAGAGGAAACATTGAACATTATTTTTTCCAAGTATTTTGAATGTCCCTGGTTTTCCTAGAGAACATCTATACTGTCCATTCATATATCTCAGCAGCTTCTGATGGCTATAAGACAGTTATAGCTGTGGCACAGTCATTGCAAAGCACTTAATGTCAGAGCAAACATCACAGTGCCTACAGCTGCAGTAACACCACTCATTTTTCAGGATAAATGATTTCATGCATGGAGTATTGAAGCACTGCAGAAGCCCAGAGATTTCATGCATGGAGTATTGAAGCACTGCAGAAGCCCAGAGAAAAGGCTCTGCGTGAGAGAACTGAGCATGTCTACAGTGGTTCAGGATGGAAAGACTGAATTGCAAGAGCAAAACAGCTTTCTTATGAGGATGACGCCTGAGATGGAGAATCCTTCTCATATTCTTATCAACTGAATGAAACAAATTGGGGAATCTTCCCTTAGCACTTCTGTTTCCAATTTCTCCTTGAAAAACAGAATGTGTGTCTCCCCCCAAAATTCATAAGGCAAATAAACGTTCTTTAACACCACGTCCATAGCTATCTTTGGAAAAATGCCTGGATCAGGGGGACATTTCTAAAATGAGAACGGAATTTATTGTAGCTGTGGAAGCAAAGCTTCTCTGCTAATCTAACTTGTCAGCCTCCTACGGCTGCAACACTCAAGTCTACTTAGATGAAAAGATACATGAACAGTCTTTGCAAGTAAAATGAGACTGGAAATGTGAAAGAATATTTGGCATAACAAGTAGAGTTAAAGAAGGAAAGATTTGAAGGCAAAAAGTTTTTGATGGTAAAAACTATTGCTGAAATGATAAGGAATATCTTCAACATACTGGTTTTCCTCTCTTTAATGCCTTTGGGGATGTTGCTGCTGACTTTTCAGAGGATTTTTCTCTGATGTTGGGTTTGTTTCTTTTTTAATGCTCCAATTTTGTTTATTTTGTTGTTGTAGAAATGGAGCTATTCAAGAATTCTTTCAGGTCTAAGAAATAATTGAAGCAAAATCAGACTTGCTTATGCAGGCTTTTATACCTTTGTGTGCTTCTGAAAGGAAGCTTCTGCGGCAGCAGTAGGAACCTTTGATCCTTTTAGAACCATGAACCTCTTCATAGAGAAGATGAGTTTCTCAGAGCTGGGGGCCGTGGCTGACTGTGGATCTGAGCCACCAGGCTGAAGGGAGGCACAGGCCATGCCACATGTGGTTTTCCACTCAAGAGTGTGTGCACATTTTCATACAGAGGGATCCACAGTTCCTATGTTCCCAGTACTGTTAGACATCAGTGTTTAAACCATACAGTTTCATAAACTTTCCAAATACAGGACTGTAATGTATTAATAAGTAATTAAATAAATAAATAAATTCCTGTCCTCCTTCTTCCAGAAGGATATTTTTCCTATCTTAACTTATGCTACCAGTGATCATCTGTGATCTGGTCCCCTCACCAGGTCCTGCTCCCACCCTTCCCACATCCCAGGACTTCATTTCATCCTCCTTGGGGTCATCAGCCCTTAGCCCAGCAAAGCTGTAGAGGCACTGCCACTCTCCAGCTACCACCAGACACAGTGCCCCTGGCTGCCCTGCTCCTGGATGGAGGGTGGGATGGGACAGGCTGCCAGGTCCTGCCCAGTTGCTCCAGGGAGACCCTGCCACTACCAGTCCCCACCCTATGGAGCCCCCATCCCTGCTGTGCCCTCACACACAGGTGTATAACTGGAGCCACAAGCCAGACCGAATCACACAACCAGAGGGCTTTTTTTAAAAATGGCATCTGCAGTACCTGGTGTTGTCCTGAGAGTTAGTAATTTCCTGTGTTCAGTATTAATGGGATTGGCTCCTTAATCCTTCAAAGCGTTAAATGTACCAAATATTTTGACTGTGGCAAGTATTACTACTAATAAAGGGCAGGGAACAGTGGGTTTCCTGTGTACATGTGCCCCTCTGATGAGGTACACATAACATGTGTCTCCTAATACCAAAGATGGTGTAATCCTTCGCTTGTCAGCACCACACTAAAGGTCAGTCTGGTTTTTCTCACTTTGCAAACTTCCATCTGTCAAGGGATACTTAATCCACAGCTTATTCTCACATCTACCCCAAGGCTGTCTAAACTTAAAAACAGACATTTGTTTATCATGTTCTGCTTAAAAAAAGAAAAAAAGAGAAGCCAATGGTTTGCCACAAGAAAAGAATTAGAGAAATCTGTTAGCATAAAACCGAAAAGGGTAGTATAGTCTTTTGTTTGATTATAAAAGTTGATGATTCCATAATCTGAATTTAGCATCCCTTTTTCAGAAGACTTAGGATGTCTCTTACATTTTCCACGAGATGACACCTTGTTCTCCAGCTCATTCTTTATTATCTAGCAGGGCAAATATTCATTGAGGAAGTTCAACCAAATAAAAAGGCAACAGAATTGGGCCATATAGGTACAGACAAATATGTATTTTAACAAAAATGTCATTGGCAATGAAATGAAAAAGTGCTACTTGTTTAATGCAGCTCTCAAGCATGAACATAGATTTTGATCACAAGAAGCTGACAATGGCTGACTGCTGACCTCTTGCTCCAAAGCCTTGCTATACTTTGTGGTCTCTGGTACAAGGCACATTCACTTACATTAGCAATTTGAGTTTAAATTCAAAGTTATCAGATATTTTTTAAATAAATCTTTTTGTAAAGACAATGATAATTGGATTACCTAGGCTCAAAGAGGCTAAGGCAAAGAAAGATGTCTATGCCAGCACCAGCACTTTTTAATGTGATGGATCAGATTCGAGTGATTTAGAGCACCCTGAAAATTCCCAGATATGTGGGCTGTACTGAAAGGACATGCTGACTGCTCTTGCTCATCAAGATAAAAGAGCCTCTGTATCATTGATCTACCTATTAGTCATAATCACTTTTTCTTAAGTAAATTTTCAAAAATGAGGAGAAATCTATAAAAATTGTTGTTTTCTTCTTGATTTAATTTTGTTTTCCTCAAGTTATATGGGGCCTGAAGACATAACTTAGTCCACACTGCAGTCTTTGGTGGCCACAGTGTGCAAAATATATCCTGCAGCAAAGCAAAAGCACCAAAAAGCACTAAAGTACAGGGTATTATAAAAAATTTCTGTAAAACTCCCTCAAGGTAGTTCTTGGTGTAAGATAGAAAAGCTCCAGGAAAGTTAGGAAAATCTATGTCAAATATTGCTTGCTGAAATTAAGTATATGGTTTTTCATATGTGGCCTCTCCTCTGTAGCTTCTGAGCTAAAATATTCATTACTGCTCAAGTGAACTGACCAGGGGGTGTTCCCTGGGCATTTTATGGCACCTAGACTGAGACAGGCTCTGACAGCTCAGTACAGTAGAAAATTGGCAAAACTTTTTGAAGAAGCAGAAGTTGAAACACTGCAGCAGCTTTGCCTCCTGAGCTTCACTCAGCATGCTTGACTTTGGACCTAGAGAAGGCACTCAGGATGCTGCAGCCCAAACAGAACCTGGGTGATTGTAAACCTGAAAAGCAAAAGAAAGCCCTCTTTAGCAAACACACCAGTACAAAGAGCCATTCATAGGAAATGTTACCGGTGCAGAAATGGGGCAGGGTTCCTTTTGCAAAAGTTGAATCCGAATCCTTGTTCTCTTTGCTAGTTATCATGTTCTAATCTCTACCATGTTCTCTCAAACACCCACAGTTATGTACGAAACAACACCCTGTACAGCAGCGGGCCCTCTTTTATATTATGATCTGTCAAGAAAAATCTTGTGCTTCTACTTTTTATAGTCACTATGACTTGACCCAGCTGAGAAGAAAGGAAAACACAGCGACAGTGCCAAGAAATATACTGTGTTGCAGTCATCATCAGTGACTTCCATTAATCATGGGCAGAACTGCGGCAAAATAAGGAACATCTTTTTTAGGTTCCCTTTGTTTAAGTCTCCTAGGAGATTTATACAGCTCTGATGTATATCATGAACCTAGAGGGTATATTTTTAAGGGCTCACTCACCCCATCTGAAATTGAGCAATCATGTAAAAATAAATAAAATAAAGCTGGCCTATGTTAAGTGCAAATGCTACAATAGAGTAAACTGCCTGCTAAAGAGTTTTCTTTTTAAAATAAAAGCCAGCCCCCTTCCCTCCTTCCATTGTTTGCAGTATCTTCTAAAGTTAGAAACAAAATACTCTCTCTGCTGACGTCATCCTTCTCACTTGGCAAATGCTGGTATTTCTGCCTTCACGTTGGAGTGCTACCAAATAAGCCCATTTCACATTTCTTTGCTTTCACACTAGGATCATTAGGAGTAAAGCTGTCTCTGTTCCTGCACTCATGTGGCAATGCCACTTTCAAACACAAGGACTGGAGTCCTTTCTTCTGGGCTACATCACCATGGAAAAATGAACCTGTATCTGCCAACCCGCTGCACCCCTCGTGCATTCTCAGCTCTTGGGAGGCAGCTCTCAGGCTGACACTCCTCTGAGCCTTCCTGGCAACGTCATGGACCCCAGGAGTTCAGGCAATCTGGGTCCTGTGTGCTCCACTTCTGTCTTAGCCCATATTTGTTCATTTTCTGCACCAAAAACTCTGGTGTGGCAGATTGTTCTGAGACTGTTTCTATGTAAACCTATCCACAACCATGATATTACCAGCCCTGAAAACTGAGATGGGGCTAGAGGATATTATAGCAGCTGAATGTGTGTGCCTGCATTTTATCTTTTTAAAGGTTACATTCATTTCCAAGGAGATGATAATCATGAGGGTTATGTTGTTTCTGTGTACTTCATGCACCCAGTGATGGTGAAATTTGTTATGGTAACACTTTGTCCCAGTGTGTTTTAAATTAGTACAATATGAAAAGAAGTTGAATCTTCACCCTGAATCTCTAAATTCTGACCTCAATGTAACTTATTTCAAAAATAATCTTATTATACATTTTTCTTTATGTATAGTCTTGCAAACCAGGGAATGGAGTTGATCTTTTTTCTTATGAATAGCGATTTGTCAAACTTGAAATGTCACAAGAATATGTTTATTATTTCCATTATTGCCTTCATTGGCAGGCTTTACAAATGTCAAGGGTGAATTTTGTGTTCAAATCCAGTAAAAGGTCCATGAGATTTATACTGAAAAAGCCAGTGGCTCAATTTAAGACAAGAATTTTCTCCTTAATTCTACCTATATACAGAATTGCAATGCTGTAAATTATTCTGGTATCTCTCATTAGGAGGAAAAAAAGTACACGTGTTGGGTTTACTTCTCCACCAGAATAAAAATGAATGTGAAAACCTTGATTTTAACTGAAATAACAATCTTGTTTTCTGGCCACCTCTGTTTTTAAAAGCCAACTTTATAAACGCAACAAAAATCTTCATTGCTGCCTAAAGTTGCACAGCAAGCAAGACTTATCTCTTAGAAACACATTACAGAAAGGTGTTGTATTATGCAACTTAGCTATGATGTTGAAAGGAGTTAAGCTTTCCTTTTTGGATAAAATTATCCAATGTTTGAAAACTTTACATTGCAAGCTGACAGAAGAAGCTTTTTTATTCCTTTTTTACAGATGCCTAAAAACCTACAGCCCCAAGAAAATCCCTACAACCAAGCAATTCAATACTGGGTACATACCTGAATATTGCAGTGACACAACCCGATACTGTATTAGCAGCGATAAAATTAGGGCACTGCTCTGCTTCAACTGAACTCATCTTCCAAGGCCCTGAAAAGATGCAAGAGAATGACTCTGAAGGTACACATCTGAATGTACATGTCTGAATGTGAGGAAAAGTGTATTTGGATCACTTTATAGTCAATACTTACGTTTTTCAAGGGAAAAATACTTATAGAACTGTTAAACATCACATTTCCATTTAAAAAAAAATCCCCAAACTAAACAAAACACGACCAAAACCAAACAAAACAAAAACAGAGAAAAAGCAATCCCTAAAACATTTCTTTTTCTCTTTCAAGTTAAGTCTCTTTCCCCTAATCTTACATACCACTGATGTTCCGTTGCAGTTCTTTCAGAGAAAAATTGGGAAATGAGTCAAAGCCCGTTTTCCTGAGGCAGCAGTGACTGTATTGGACTTTTTTTTGTTTATTTGCTTGTTTGGTTTTGCCCCAGTTTTTTGTCTCTGGTTAAGAAACTAATTCAACTAGTAACATGATATGTATTTACAGGTATTTTTGTGTTCTCAGGGAAGAAATAAAATGAAAATCCTATTTCAGTCACATCAAGTAGCAAAATAGTATGTAAGCACTGGTGGAGATGTTAGGCAGCCCAGTCACTGGTCACAAGCAGTACTGTTCACATTTTGCATTTGGAAAAATAGACTTATATTCAGTCACTTGCCCAGGGCAATGTAAGCGTTCAGAAACCACCTGCAAAGAATAAGCAGAATTATAGAGGAGGACTCCCTGGCTTCCAGCCAAAAAGGTTGTGAAAGCAGCAATGTATTTTTTATTTAATCTAAATTTCTATTCAAAAGAAAACTTAGATTCCCCAACGGAGGAAGAAAACTCTGGTTTTAGACTCACGAAACCTGAGTCCATCCCTCATTTTGCACCAAATGAATGTAGACAAGCTCCTTTTGTGGGAGCGAGATCTGAATGGTGTGAATGAAATGCAATTTACAGCCTGGGATCTGCTCTTTATTAATCATTTGTTTGAATCTCAGTAGTACTCAAGGGCCCTACTGAGGATCATGCCCTACTCTGAAGGCTCAGTGCAGAATGCATCACCCAAGACAGCCCAGGTCCTGAAGAGAGCTGGAGAGAGGAACTGCCAAAGGGAACAAGAGCAGGCCATGTGGTCAGGGTCTTGAGAGGCTAAGTATTTGCCAGTTACAATTTTGTCTCATTTCTCAGTAAAAACTGGGGGCTGTGCTTTTTCATGTATTTCCTACAAGATATCTGCCTAAGTGGATTCTGTGGGGGAGAGCTTCTTGGCAATTAAAGCTCAAAGACTGCTTGTCATTTCTGTTTTTGAGAAAGAAAGAAAACTCCACATGACCTCCAATTAGGTTTGAGCAAAACTGAAACAGGTTTCAGAACTGAAACGCAGTCCCAAAGTGATTTACATCTGCTCAGTGGGAACCAAAGGAGGAAGGAAATACTAGCAGTACCATCTTCCAAGACGTGTCTGGTCCTGTTAATATTTGTTGAGTTGTGGTATGGTTAAAAAGTTCCAATACTGTGAAAAATGATGTGGCAGAATATGTTAGCAATTAACAGCATATACCACAGCAATGGAAAGCTCTTATTGCTTCGTACTATCCACATTGAGATGTGGTCAAAGGAGAGAAACTAGGTTTCATTTTGGCTGTAAGGCAAAACACAAGTAATCTAAAATGAAAGGAAAGAAATATGGTTCACAATAGCTATTCCCTGCGGAGGACCTGATTTCTGCATGGACTATTGTTTAGAAATTAAATGTTAACACAAAGTCACGGTGACTAACTTTTATTGAATTTATTAAAAGAGAAAGACATTAGCTTGTTGGAAGTATCTGTAACTGTGTGTTTTTAAGCCCGAGTGTTCAATGAACATGAGTCAACTTCTCATCATGCAATTAGCTTTAAAAGTGTGAGAGAGCAAGAAGATAATGAACACTATTTGCATCAATATTCATATTTCTTATTTCTTCTCATAAGATGGGGACGACGGCAACTGCTCCTTGGAAGATAATGCAGAACAACATGTCTCCAGGAACCGAAAATTGAAGAAATAGTCATCTATCCCCCATAGAATGCAAAACAGTTACAGAGCTCTGCAAGTGAAATCCGTAAATGTAAGAATATCATATGGGTACTTAGAAGAGTCAATGCTGCAAGAAAATTAATTTTAAAGCGAAACTTGCTGATGATGAAAAAGTCTGGATGCAGTCATGCAGGAGGGTCTCATCACTAATTGCTGAAACTCTCTCAGGTAAATTAAGTTACTCACTTCGGGTTTTAGAAATGCTCCTAGAAGAACATCATGTTAGCTGAGTATACAGCTACATCCTTACAAATTGTTGGTTCTCCCTCAAAACACTCCCCTCTACTTCCCATTATGTCATTTCTCAGTTTCCAGGATTTAGCTCTGAAAAAAGAAATCTTCATATACAAAGACTGAAAACTTCAGAGAGTGCATCCACAGATCTTTACTGGAAAGGCAATTGTTCTAGTCTAGAAACATGACAGGCTGCAAGAAATCCCATCTAACTTCAAAGAGTTTTAAGTGTAGATGTGTGGATGCACGGACATTTTCTAAACTGCTCGTACAGAACATGGACTGAAGTAGATCTGGTGTTTTTGACATCTACTTGGAGGTGAAACCCCTGTGTCCTCAGCTGACAGACTCAGACATCTACACATAGAAAGATGAATGCACATGTTTCAAAGCTATGCACGCAGCTTTCAGGGTACACAGGAGTAAAGCAATATCCCCTAAAGTAAATTATCAATGTCCCCATTATGCCCTAAATTTTGTCAACAACTAGGACCTCATCAGAGCAATGTGTATGTCTTGAGTATTGTGTATGTTCAGAATACACAGTTATTTAAATATGCTGCCTGTGTTCCTTCATATCTTAGTCCCTCTTTGTTCATTTTTTTCTCATCTACATTTGTTGAAAGAGGGCATGAAAAATAGTTAATGTAGAACCTGAGTGGGAAATTTGAATGAATCCTCTAATGTTGCAGCACTACAGGAAGAGAAACACGTATAAACTATTCTTTTATCGGCAAAACTGTACCCACACTGGGGGTTTAACTAATATACATTCTGTTCATTTCTATGTCAATAGTGTCAAATTGGTACTAGAGTTGGCCAGAAAACAAGAATTTTATTTTGCCAAAAAGTCATGGTTTCAGAACACATTTTCAGTCTGTACTGGGACAAAGCTGAGACCATTCCAGAAAAATCTGCAGCAAAAATGCATGTGAAAAAGTCTTTTCCCTTAGTATCTTATAACTCCCCCATGTGCTCACAGGGACTACTGTATTGCAGCTGTACTAGTAATGAAATTGCCCAGGGACTGCTGTCTGACCTGAGGCCAGCTCGCACGGCTTGTGTTGACACAGTTAATTGCTTTTACCCCCCAAAAACATGCTGACTGCATCTATACTGGCTCAAACTATCCCCTCAGCTGTGCAGGGACATTTTTGGGAGAGAGGCAGTTAGCCCAGGCCAAACTATTGCCAAGGACCATGCTAACAATTTAACTGTACAGACAACCATCTGCCTGTGCTCAGGTTTGTGCTGGCTCTGTTTCACATACTCAAATAAGATTGCTCAGGAGACCATACTGAAGTCCTTGCTCTTGTTCTTCTATGCCAAAGGAGTTTTCCATGCCATTAGCTATTTTGAGAAGGGATTTTCTCCTCCTGGTTTTGATGAGAAATTCCAGCCTCAGCTTGCAAAACAGTCCTGACAAAAAATTTAATGGAAACACATGCACTGGTGTAAAAAGTTCAGATGAATCTGCATTTTTCTTCAAAAAATTCATGCTGTTGACAAATTCCACTGGTTCAATGATTGATTTAAGACATGGAGTATTCATCTGTACTTCAGACCTTGAATGTGTCTGGCTGGATTTCCAAGGCCATAGTTGCTAATGCAATTCACTCCATAGCAATTACATTGTGGTTTTATCTACGTAAGAGCTGGATTAAACAATCTTGCAGATATCAAAGGGTATAACTATTCTTTTTTTTTCCTTCTCTTTTTTCATTATCTTCCTGACTGTGGTGGCTTCACTCACTCCTAACTCAGTTGATAAACACAGTGTGTTTGGAGACTAAATGCACATATGTTTTGTCCTCTGCTAATTCCTAAGAAAAGTACCTCCTTGAGCATTCATCAATGCAAGAACCAAGCATTTGAATAATGATAGAACAAATAAACAAAGGAATTTGATGGAACTGAAAGCTCATTTGCATTTTATTAAGTTTTCCTCAGATCTTTTGTCACTGTATGCACTGACACATTTTTCCTTCTCCTTTCTTGTTTATTAAACAAGTCATTACTTCAGTAAAGAGAAGCATGTCCACTTAATTCCTGCTCACTTCAGAACCTGCTTTCACACCATGAAAAAATGAATAGGGAAATCTTGAGCATGTTTGAAGTGGTTTTAAAATTCTTCTCTTCTTTATAAGACAAGTTATGTTTATCAGTAGCTTTAACTTTAGGGGATCTACAAAGGGACTGGTTTGTCAGCAGAAGACTTATAAGTCTCCCTAACAGTATCAAAGACATTAGGAGTCTCTCAATGGTAGGATGCTAGAGTTGCACACTAAAGATAGCAGACACATGCTTCATGGAAGTAGCACTACTGAAATATAAACAAGCCCCCTTCATCCAGACATTTTTGGTTATGTTTACAGATTAAATCTCAGGATGTGTATATTAGATGTTCTTGTTTCAGGATATTAATGGCAAAATGAACCTGTTTTTGATGTTTAAGTCACATTAATGTCTGATGGACTGTTAAAATGTTAAAGGGTACACCAGACATACTGTAGTATGTGACATATGTTAGTCATACCATACTAGCTAGGAATTTGGATTTGTTTATAATGAACATAAATTGACTGAATTTAACCCCCCTCTACGTCCTCCAACAGTTAAATCACATTAGGTTCCATTTCCTCTGAAAGACAGTCTTGAAAAATTAGATGAAACTTGAAAAGCAGTTGTGTTCAGATTTCAACAGTAGTACATAAAAGTAACCTGCTTAACAATAAGAATTTATGTGACCCGTGGACAAATAACTGGATATCAGAAGATCACTCAGAGGTAGCTGCTTGCTCTTCCAGAAGTTTTGTGCAAGAAAATAATCATCCTAACTCTTGAGCTAGACTCATCAGAATAGCTGCAACCCTTGTAATAAATAATTTTCATCCTGGACACATTTGTGCTCGGGGTGATTTAATTAACTCTCTTTTACAAAAATTTTAAGCATGACCATTATCAAAACAGAACTTCTGCAGAATCAGACATGCAGGGAGAAAGACCAAATGAAGCAGGAAAATTTATCTCATATTTTAGCCATTTCACAGACACTAATGTTGCCTCACTGTTTCCTTATTCTTCTCATCTGTGACTATCCCATATTTCTAACTTTTATACTAGCATCATAAACTTTTTTTGGAGAGAGGTAGTACTTCCCTCTCTTCTCCTGATTGATTTTCAGTTCTTGACCAAATCAGTATGACATTAAAAGGTGAATTTACCTTTTTTTGAAGGATTGTTAATTCGCATGTTAGTGTGTGTGTGTTGCAGGTGTAGTGAAGGATTGTTTGCTTGTTAAGGGTCTTCTTTTTTTGTTAGTATGGCAGATTTTGGATTGACTGAAATAAATCAAAGCTTAAATAGTTGTTAAAGGCAAGGAGCTGCAAATACACTGCGATCTGCTACAGCCATAGGAGCCTTCTTAACTAAGCTCAGCCTGCCAGAGGACCTCTCAGGAGGTGTCTGTCTGTCCCCCTGCAGAGTCCAGCTGCAGTCAGGCTGACATCTCAGCCTAGGAGTCAACCAGTCATCAATACACAACAATCAATACAGTCAATACTCTGTGCCAACACACACCCAGGAGGAGAGGATAAGTGGTGACCTGGGGAGAAGCAAAGAGAAGAGATTTCCAAGTGCTAAAAAACAGTTTGGGTCTGAATTCTGCTAATGAGGAAAGCAGGGGAGACAGTGGCTGCAAAGTGTGGTCGGCACTACAGCACCGTCATCATTCGAACAAAACACTGCTGAGAAATGCTTTAAAATATTGCCAGTGAATTGAGCTTGTAGACTCTGGGAAAAATCAGGCAGTGAAAATGCTTTTCTCTCCAAATTCTCTGTCTTCTCTGTAAATACACCCCTTTTCTCATGCCAGGCAGCACAGCAGAGGTGTCACAGACATCAAAGACATTTCTGCTGGCTGTACAACAACCAGAGAGTCCATCTTCTCAGAGGAAATATTCAGAAGGACCCTCCAGATGGTACACATCATTTTCCACTGCTGTAAAGTGAGCTATGAAGTAGAGCAAAATGAACTCAATAGGCTGAGGGATCTGGCTCCTTATAGCAAATTCGTATTTGAAGACACTGCTGCACAGACTGATGCTAATAAATGAACAGATCAAACCTGATGTCTGTGAATCTATAGCTCTGAAGAAATACTTCCTTTCTGGTTTCTTGAGCATGACCTTCACAGAGGAAAATGAGAGCAACCATGAACTTAAATCAGTCAGGCATTTTAATGCTAAAAACTAACACAGCTGTATTTTCAGAGATGGTATTACTTTATTATATGTTCTCTGATCACTTTTAATTTTTCAGAGTGACCCAAAAAGATACCACCAACTTCTCCACAAATTCACTGGAATAAAAGTGTTTTTGTACAGGGTACTTTTGCAGTTTTGGAATTGGGTCATAAGTCCTGGCTCAGCAAGGGTGAAGTTCTCTCTGAGGAACAGTGAATCTCTTTTCCTTTCAGCTTTTTAAGAGATCTGTGACTGACATAATCTTGGAGGAATATGGAATATGGGCAGTAAATCATATATAGGTAGAAAATAAATTTTCAGAGGATTTTCAGATTTGGTTTTAGGCCAGTTAGGCACAACTTTTGAAAATTTCAAAATTATCTGGAAGAGAAAGTTTTAAGAAAAATATCTTGTACCAACTGAAATGTCTCTGAGAGAAACATTTGATTATGGCTGACTTTTTAATTGTACTGAGAACACAAAATGAAACACATCATAAGAACATTAAACATGCAAAACTATTTTGAAAGGAAATATTAGATGCCGGGGGCCAAAATTATAAAACAGGATATTTTGGCAATGTCAGAATATTCCTATCTGCCAAAATTTAATTTCAGCAAATCTAATAGGACTGTACAAAGCATTTTAATTTCGGAACATCTGCATTTTCAGATTCTACTATTTTTTTTTTTTCTGGCCAGCAGTAGCATAATAGTGATTCTAAGAATATATGATTAATCCACCTGTACCTGCACATCTTCCTAGTGAAGAGTAAGAGAATATTCTTAAAATCAGTTTCTATTTTGAGAGGCATTGAAAGAAGTTGCAATTAAATGTAAAAGAGCTCAATTTAGATGCAATTAAAATAGTCAAGGAATTATAAAATATGGTCTTATAATGATGTAAGAATATGATAGACACAAGAGTTGACTCAATAAGTTCTGTTTTTAACCTTGGCATCAAAAAATGGGACTGATGCCACCTTATTTTAGTTATTTAAACGTTATTCCAGGGCTATCTTTGTCTATAGTTACTGAGGGGAGAGAGGCACTTCCAATGGAAGATTAATCCCAACCAAAAATAGATGCCTAAGGTACATGATAAGTTTTCCTCTGTAAATTTATGCAGCCTGGGTGAGGTGTCTGCAGAATACTGTCACATTTTGGCACAGAATTCCAGTTTTTGCAAAAAGCTGATAATACTAGAAAAGTGAGACAAAAAAATACCTCAGAAGGAAATGAAAACAATTCATAATAAGTGTTTCAGTAACTTTTGATGTTTCTTAGGACATCACTTATAAAACTCTGCTCAGAGTGATGTTCCACCCTTCTCCCCCTGTGATAAAAGAAAGAAAATACAAGGAAAAGAGATTTAAAGCAGACCCTTCTCAGAACAGGTCTCGCTGCTTCCACACAGCAACAGTGAAGGGAGCCCTGGTGATGCTCTCAGGCATCAGGCTGTGCCTATGAATGTGCAGTCAGAGTATAGGCTTGAGCTGATGGGTATCGAGCTTCTACCTGCGTGGTGGTTTGCTCCATATGTATAAAAAGACAGATAAGAGTTTGCATTCACTTTACACAAGATAAGATATGAAAACAAAGTACTTCTGTTTCCTCTGCTTTAGCTTGCAGAGGAATTGCAACCAAAAGAACAGCCATTGTAAGAGCAAATCTTATAACACAATGTGTTTTTTCCCGAAGGACCATCCTAGTCCTTCATTATCTGTTAAGCAAAGTCCTCTGACATGTCTAGGACAGGATTTAAGCACAAATGGTTGTCAAATGGCTCTCAGTCTTGTGGTATGCTGTAGGTCTTATGGGAGTAGAGTGGAAAACTTGTCTGTAAATGAATCTGAGCAGAACTTTGAGAGGCTGCATGGATCTCAAATTTGTCTTCAGGGTATACAACAGTTCGTAAGACTGCTACTTTTTTGTGACATAGCTTTTATGGGGGTAGAGCCAGAATATTAAGCTCATTACTTCCAGATGGAAAGGTTGGACAAGACAAAAATCCTTGGCTTTGGGACCATGGACAGAGTGGTGTGATATGGACATGACATATTGAAGTAATCTAGATAGAAGATACAATGTTAGCCAAGGTTGTCAGTTGGATACTTTTTAAAACATTATATGGTTTGTAACAAGGTATTGTGTATCCTTCAAAACCCTCCAGACTGAAATCCTGGAAAGACAGTGGGGAAAATTGTGATTATTTTGCTTAAGTTACTAGAGTTCATTTTATATATATTAGGAGCTTGGCATCATTTGCCTGCAAGAAATTTCAGGCCAACAATTTATACTGTACGAGCAATGTACATCATGCTAGCAGCACTTAAATGAGTCCAGGTGCTCATTTGTAACTTGGGATCTTGTGTGTTCTTATTCATGGGCTGTACACCGATAATACCGAAGTGCCTCGAACGAGAATGCTGCTCAGCTATGTCTCAGGAACCACACATCTGTTTACAGACCTTTCTGCAGGAAATCCTTACGGCTACACCAAGGCTTTTCCACCAGGGGGCATGAAAAGTCCGTAAGATTAATCACTCTTCCACCCTCTTTTGCTTTAGATGTTTTGCCAGGGAAGATTACTTAAAGCCCATTTAGCAGGCAGGAGCCCCATTGAACATGATCAAAATGTGTATTAGCTAACTGAGAAGTAGGAACAAAGGGAGACACTTTTCAAGGACTTGAGCAGACCTGTGCACTGGACATAGCTATTTCATGTAAATTTTATTGTTCCGATGAGCTGTATATCTGCTCTTGAGTACTGTGTGAAAAATGCTTGTCCATGCACATTGGACATTTATGCTTTCTCTGACTTCAGAGAACATATATCAAAAAATTTTTACTTTAGAATTTAAAACAAACCCATATTAGGATTTTTTCCTTTCATATGCTTTCACAGCTCCAGTGATGAGCACAGAAGTCTTTGTCAGAGACTTGGATAAACCAGAGGTGACTAAATTTCTAAAAAGTTTTTTGAGACCACTTTAGAGAGGTATAATGCTAATTCCTGTGCCATTCACTACTGTTGTCCAAATGCACTTAAGAAAGTGCTTCATCTTACTCTTATGAATATAGCCTCTTACTCCTTTGACTTTGAAGGCAAACTGTCTCCATTAATAAAATTAGTAACTCAATCACTTTATCCAACAGGATTGGTTCAGTAAGTTCCTAAAATTCACTCTATTGCCTGTTCCGTATGCAAAATAACGTAAATGCAAAATAACGTAAATGCAAATAGGGAGCCCTTTGCTCTAAAGGGAAGCTTTGAATAAGGTACATGTTATGACTCTCAAGAGAACTGTGAAAATTTGGGAAAACACAAAGTGTATTCTGTAAGGTAAATAGGTCTATCTGTTACCCTGTTTCTCTCCAATGTTTGTAGGGTTTCGTTCTTATCCATACATTTCACGCTTATCCATTGCTTAATGTTCTTTGGTTCCACACTCATTGGTGAGAAAGGACTGTTGGTGAAATTGCAATGAAAAACTGATAATACCTTTCCCACATGCACCAACCTTTACAGAAGGTCTCATAAATAGATCCAATAGACCCTGAGAGGCACAGAGGTGCAATGTCTGCAGTCAGACTGCTCTGCAACAGCTCAAATCATGCACAGAGAATTTTCCAGGGCTGTGAATTAAAATATTAGTCACAGATAGTGTCTCTTTTTGCTAAGTCTTTACTACTCCACTCTTTAAGTACTAAGCACATTAAAAAAAATTAAGGGCAGAAGGACTCCATTTTAAAGAAAACAGTAATAAACAGACTCATGTAGAGTCCTGGGAAGATCAGAGGATGCTGTGGCAGTAAGTAATAGCCATTCCACTTTCAGTAACTATTATCTCTGAGAGCTTTTCAGATGACCTATTTTCTAGAAAGGCGATAGTGTTATTCTTAAAATCTGGGATTCTCTTTTACCTAATTGGCTTATGCCCACATTAACTGAAATCTATTCCATCTCTCTCGGAGTTACAGAACTGGGTAAAAAATAAAAAAGAAAAAAAATACAGACTGATTAATTTTCTTTTACCTTGACAAGACATCAGGAAATTTGACCTGATAAACACTGTTACATAACTTGGTCCTATCTGAATTAAGGCCAATAGCTTGTTCTCAGATAAAGTATATCTTTGCAACAGGGTCTGAACCTGCATTTGAAAATAGAATAAGATGAATGCTTCTCTCATTCATGTAAACCCACAGGTTAATCACAGTTCAGCCACTTAGAACTATCCTACATTCTTTTTGAAAAAGAACCCACGGCATATGACCTTACTAGGGGAGTTCACAGACTACAGAATAAATGAATCTATGAACAGACTTAATTATTTAAATTTCAGAGGCAGGAAAACTCCTCAGTCATCCTGAAAGAAATAAAATGAGACATAGTAATAGAGACCAAAATAGGTCTGATCAATGTCTCTCGCAAGCAGAAAATAAGACTGTAAGAATAGTGCAGTAAAAACTTCTTACTAGAAAGTGCTGAAAGATCCTCAGACATTGTTATCCATCAGGTCAAATTAAAAACATATTTGCTGTATTTATCACCTCAAATTTTGAATTTAGAATGATTAAGTACAAAGAAAAGAAAACTGGCAACAATGGTCTTTCTTCTGTGTATTGTCATGGAAAAAATAGAAATAGATCGAAACACAGACTTTGAAGGTAGTGGAGAACATGCAAGGAGAGGGCTGAGGATGTCAAAACAGTAAACTCATGATGTAGTGGTGGGAGTTCAGCAGCCCTGTAATGGTTCGCGGGGCCAATAATTGAACCTTGTTCATTGCAAAGAGGTTCTGGTATGCATGTTTTGGGCACAAAACCCTTTAGACTGAAAAACCCTCATCAGAGTTCCCACAGCCATGGGGCTCTGCGCTGAGATGAGTATTAAGCTGTGTGCCTGGAAAGAAAACCACAGCAAAGGAGTCAATGTATACCGCATTTTATGCTTCAGTGAAGCATGGAGCAAAACTCAGCAGACATTTGTCTTGGAGGACCATCATTTACCTCCAAACTGCAGGAGTGAGAGAATAGCAATGCACTGCCAAGGGCAGAAGGAAGAGATGGAGTTTCACTGAGCTGTGAAAAAAGATGGTCCGTCCACAGTCAGGGAACCTGTGCTTTTTCACAGTCTGTGTGATTTCACTACGTCTCAGTTCCCTGGAAACTCATTAGGGTATCTCAACACAGCCTGATGCTTAGATGACACCAGTTTTGGCTGCGCTGTGAAACCCTGACACAACACTATGTTCCAGTATCCTTGCACTTCCTGTGGTGCTGCGGGGTAATTTACAGACAGCAAAATTTTAAGAAGGAATAAATGGAAAATTAACTGGGACTGATAGGTCTTCCAAAAATAAGCATGTAGAACCCAGATGGGATGCAGCCAGGACATTCAGGATGAGTGACCTCTACTACTAAGCTGATTCCCTGGCCTCTGTAGTCCTAGCAGAGGCAGTTCTAGCAGGAGCAGTCTAATCCCCAATGAATCTGTTCCTCTGAAGGATGAGCATGTCAACCAGAAGCAAGCAAATCACTGAAATTGTGCTGTGTCTTATAACCAAAGGTCTAATGGGATGATCATAATGGCCCCCTTGACCCAGAAGATTATGGTTCAGTGGTAGTTTGTAACAGACAAATACAGTAGCCAAGAGATTTAGAAAGATAATTTTGACCAAAGTGATTTCAGACAAACATCAGTGAAAAACTGACACTGAAAGGATTCCCATCTACAAGCAGATTCATCAAATTAAAAGACACAGTTACTTACAGGAAACAGAAAGATTCTTTCAAGACTTAAAACTTGGGAAAAGCATCAGCTATAGACAGATTTCCTGCAGCTTTTTAAAATATGTTTTTGCAACAGCTGTCTCAAGTTCTGTGGAAATATTCCAGAAGGGAATCCTGTCCCATGACAGAAGGACTGCTTTGATCACACTGATTATAAAAGCAGATACCAAAGGTCACAGTGACAGAAACTTTTTAATTTTTTTTCTGAATGTGGAACCTAACATGTTAACTGAGACTTTAGCTACTTGGATATGTGAAATTGTTCCTATTCTCACCCTAAAGATTTAAACAACTTTGATGGAATGCAATTTGCAGCAGTCAGTACTCAGAATAGGCTTTCCTTTAGTGCATCAAGCTCAACTAACTGTGAGATCAGCCGGCCTTTCCTCTGCTGAGAAGGCAGAAGATGTAGGTGGAGTATTCTAGGTTGAAAATATTTTGAGGAAAGTTAAAAAATTTACCTTGATATTTCTGAATTGTTTTCTACTTCCTCACTCCTGTTAGCAAACACTGATTACTAAAATATTCCTTTCTAAATTATGAGAAACCACTTTTTCCCCTTCATGCTACATTCTTTCATGTGTTTTATATGGATCTTTTTCTTATGCCAAAACCACTGACAACAAAATATATGTTTTAAAGGGAGATTCTCTGCTAGAACATTTTTGAATCTCAGAAACCTAAAATTTTTCACCTTAATGATCTAACCCATACCTTAAGCTTCACATACTTCCATGCAGAATGAAACAAACCATGGCAATTGGAGATATCCAAGGGACTGAAGCAGAAAGTATTTTATTTACTTTCAACTGACTTTACACAGACACAGCAGTTTGTGAATCCTGTCCAAAGCAGTTTCTGAGTTATGACCATGCTGCATATTAAGGCGGAGAAAGAGATGTCTGAAAGATCCTTTTATCATTGCTGCAGCATATGGAAAGCTAGAGTGAATATCCATCCCTGGCTCTCCTACTTACATTACAGGTTTATTACTGCCTGCATTCCTGTTTTGTGTGTGAGCTGTGAGACTGTGTACAGCATGGACTAATACAGGATGAGGGAGACAAAGAATATCCTGCTATTTCTATTTGTACTTCACAAACTGGCAACAGCAAAAAGTGTCCATTTTTCAAAGCTGTCAGAAATCTGGAGGCAACAACACTTAGGTGCCTCATGTTTACTTGTTTGCATGGTTGCTATGTGAGTTTTCTTAGGGAGCTAAATCCTGCACTGGCAAATAAACACATTGTTCCTAGCCCCGATAAGGAAGCCCAAGGGTCGAAGGAAGAAAAGGGGAGAACTGTGTCTTGGTTGCAATTCAGCTTCACAGACTGGGAGCAAGAGAGGGCAAACTGCCCCTCTTTCTTATCACTCTTCTCTTGGATTTTTGGGAAGAAGGTTTCAGTGCTGAGGCTGAGAGTGGGAGTGAACCAGGTGAAAAGTTTCCCACACCAAAACCAGTTGCCCTTGAGAGAGACGGTTCTTCCTGGTCCTTTCTTTTTCGACCCAAGCAGGATGCAAATAGCCAGGAGTCCCTGTTTCTCTCAGGATAAACCTCCTGACCATGTCAATCCTGGCATCTTCTGCCTGCACAGATGCAGGCATCACATCTGAGCCTCTCCCTGATATGAGCCACCAATGAAAATTGAGCAGAAGCTGGAAACCATGAGAGGGAGCAATTCCCAAGACTGCCTGCTCCACAGTACCCACAGGAGGTCAGAGGGCAGCTGATCCCTCCCTCCCATGCCACCTCCTGCTCATTTTCCATGACCATTCAGAAGGCAACCATTCTCCTTGAGGCACGGAGGCCTCTTGGTGCTCAGAACTGGCAAGTAATGTGGTAGAACACTGTCACTTTGGGGATAGCCTTGGCTATGGTCAGCATTCCCATATGCTTTTCTCTTTGTGAATCTGCTGCTATGCCCCTTTTGGTAAAGGGACTTGGATTCATAAGTCATTTAGGAGCTTTAACATGTTTCTCCCAAAGTAACTGGCCCGAGGTCACAGAGGAAATCTGTAGCAGAACTGGGAAATAAATCAAAATCTGAGTCCCAGTCCGGAACCTCAGACACAAAACTACCATTTTTCATAGGAGGCTTAAATATGTGATGAGTTCTTTTATAATCATACAGTTTCCTTTCCAATGCCTAAAGTTTTCTTGCTACAATCATTAAACTACTAGCTGTCCACTTTTAACAGTTCTGCAGGAATTCTTTCATGTCAGTAGTGTTTGATAATAGGCCACATATGAGGTTCCAAACTTACTTTTTCCATTATTAACCTTTCATTTACTGATATTTCCCTCAGTATGTTTTGTTCTTATACCCTACTGCACCATATGTTTATAATCATCTGAAACTTCTGAGTAATCCCATTATTTTTCTATTCTCTCACACATCATAAATGTGGGCCGAGTTCCAGAATAATTTATGCAGGATTAAAACATGGAATTGGCTTCAATGCTTCATCAATGATGTCTTTAGAGTTTATCTCCCAAATTTGTATCCTTTTCAGGGCTAAAAGTCTGGGAGATGGAGATCACAAACACACAATCACACTCACTCACACTCATCTTGAATACCAAAGTAAGTGAAAGATGATGAAAAAACACAATTCTTCAAGGAAAAATACCTCATTCAAAACATATTGAAATCCAGAAGAAGACTTTCTTCCACTTTGCTGTGCATCACACTAGCTCTCTATGTCTAACAGGGAAGCCTGAAGTAATTGTTGTACTGATGAAGTGTAGGATTGTAGAAAAGTTTTTCCAAAGGGCAGGCACAAGCAGTGAGTGTATGACAAGAAACGGTTGAGTATGTGACAGGAGAAATAGTAACTGAGAAAAATCTAGAAGCCTAAAGAGAACAAGAGTCAGTAGATAAACCAAATGTGTGAGGCAGCAGCTAACACCTCTCCGAGTCCATTGGTTTTTATCAGCCTGTTTTCCTTTGCTCCGAAGGAGAAAAAGCATCAAAAGTTTTTCCTTCAGAGAGTCCACTGCCTGCAACTCCCAGTGAACAAGCTGGTTTGGCCGCTTCATTCTTCAAATTCAGTGTCAGGCCAAAGGAGTCCCAAAGGCTGTGTGACCAAAGTCACCAAAGGCTTAGAGGTGATGAGAGCACTGCAGGTGCAGATGGGGCCACAGGGTGCAATGGGGACCCAAAAGCCAAGCACAGACAAGTGGCAAGAGAGGGAGGAGCAAGCTCTGAAGATAATGAGGGAGGGCAGGAATCACCAGGAGCAGCACTTGCTGAAGGCAGCTTTTGGCAGCTGGTTCAGGACTTACAGTCAATTTTAACAACCATTCTACCAAACCACTGAACCATCTCCAGCTACAGAGCTGTGGCTTCAGGCGATGGGCCAAATATCCATCGTGGAGATAGATGTGCTCCCCTCAGCATGCAGCCTTTGTTCCAGTAGATGAGGTAGGCTTTTGGTAGGACAGAAGACATAAATGTATCATGAAAACCCTAGGTTCCTTCAGACAAGTGCAAGCTTCTGCTTACAAAGAGAAAATCAGATGTTTCCTGGAAACTATCTCTATTCCGACTTATTTATTATTTTTCTAAACTCCCACAACCAGCATTGTGATTTTTAATGGTAGGTATTAGCTTGAAACAAAAATAATTTTAGGAGATCTTGGGTGAACACAGAAGTTATTTTTTAAATTATGTAAACTTGTTTCTTGACCCATTCCAAAAAAATGACTTGTTCACTGAACCCTAGTGACTTTCATATGCTTTTGGATATGAAAGAAGAACTGACAACTGTGGTTAAGGATTGGTGAAGAAACATGTTTGGGATGTGGAGGTAGAGCAGGATCCCTCTTTGGTGCAAATTGACTTACACGTGTCTTAAATTGTGGCAATGACTTTCTGGGGTAGGACTCAAAAACTGAAAAGAGGGAAAAAAAAGATCGACATGTAGAAATAAATGAAACAGGTGGAAAAGGCAAGAGTGGGAAGGATGGTAAAACACTAGCTCTACTTGAGAGAAGAGACAGAAAAATCTTTGGCCAGAAGGTCAAAATCTCCACAATCCAGGCTGCACCTTAGCAGTGGGACCCACTGTGTCTCTTGTATTTAAAGAGAATTCCAGCAAGACAAAAAATGAGTTTGCAAAAGAAGGCCTTTCAGGAAAATATTTCAGTAATTTGGAGTAGGCTAAAAGGTGTGATGCAAATAGAAAAAGGGGGTGCATACAGATTGGGATAACTGGAATCAACTTAGCATTGGTCCTAAACTCATCTCAGGTGAGAGAGGTATCTTATGAGAAAGAAGGTTTTTATTTTGCAGCTAAAGAATATATAGTAGTGAATTCATATGACAGCTGTAAATGCCACTCTGCTTCATTTTGTAACTTCTGAGAGCAGGACATCAAAACCAAAAACCTTTTAGCCCAGTCTTCATCTGTATATTTTTTGTATCTGATGGGAAATAATCTGTCCCTGCGTTTATTACATGTTGCTTATGGGCCTTTCCAGTCTGGAGTGAAAACTTTCACAGCACACTCCTGAAGACACTTCGCCCCTTATGGTGCCCTTCTGGGCAGTGGAACTGAGTGTTACCTGATGGGAAGGGGTTGTGCCGCAGCATTAGGTTGAGAGGCAGTGACAGGGTGCCAGCAGAAAGTCCGGATAACAAGGATTAATCAGGCAGTTCCAGAAGGATTCATAATGATCTGATGCACAGGGCTAGGGCTGCAACAGCTCATTCTTCTATTTTTAAAGAAAATGAGGTCTCCGGTCCTCTGCAGAGGGAGGAACAACATCTGTATGAGGAAATTAAACGGACCAAGGACTGTGATTTGTCCCCGAGGCCATCTGGCATGGCATGGCTCACATTCATACCCTTCCAAAACAAAGAGAAAGGTGGTCCTCAGCCTGCGTCACCTGAATTGTGCCCAGGCGTTATCCTGGATGGTGTTTGATGCCAAAAACAGTACCAAAGAGCCAATTTAACTCTGTGGATAACTGGTTGACAGTAGTGGGTCTGTATCCAGGCCTTGGGTAGTCTGCTGATAACATCACTGCCAATTAAGCTTACCTTCTCTTTGATTACTGCTTGATACTCTACCTTCCTTGGCAAAATATTTACTGAATAACAACAAAAACAACCATAACAACAAAAATTATTTCCTAAATATTTATCTGGAGAAGGTCAGGAGGGCACTGGAACATGTACTTAGACAAAGAAGGTAAGATGACACTGCCTAGATGATGTCAGTATTCTGGTTTGGAGAACTGGCATGATTTTGAACCATTTACTACCCATAAGCTCATTTTGTAGAGTGATTTCTTGCGTCTGAGTTAGATTTCATTTAAAGGACGGTAAACTGTACCCTTGCCTCCCAGAGTGCATCACAAACTTTCTAACTCTTGCAAATACAGTTTTTTAAAATTATGTTTTTAATAGCCTCAAACCATTATTATTAAACACAAACTAAAATTACAGTAATGAGTAAAAATAATCCCTTTTTTTTGAAAACCAGAAGTACAAAGTTGCAAAAATGGTGAATATGTACTCTGATCACTATAAATTTAAAAAAAAAAAAAAATGGGGCAAATCCTATGCTTCAAACTTATCAGTGACAGTGCAATGCAGACAGCTCCCACGACACTGAACATTACAGACTACAGCTGTTGGTGGCTGTGGGTTTTCTGCCTGATGACCCTTAAAGAATCTGAAGAGCTGGAAGAAATATTGTTACAGCAACAAGGTCATATTTGGGTTGGAGGGGTCTGAGGTGGGCACTGCTGTGGTCAGTGCCTTGTGAGAAACTGTGGTTTGGGTTCTTGAGGACCTTGCATTTCCAGTCTGATAGTTCCTTGGAGGTCTGGAGATCCAGACACAGAGCCACTTGAGGCTGCAGGATGAGAGAGAATGGGAGGGAAGTTTCTGTACAGCTTGTTTTCCATAAGAGCTGCTTGTCTGTTCAGAATCACATTAATCTCCCCGTCCTTTCCCACTTAATCCTGGGTCATTGCAAGGTTTCTCTGTCGACTTCCCGCTCGTGGAAAGACTGTTCTCTGCCAGCTCCTGGGCTGCCTTTTCACGTTTAGCTGCAGTTCTGAAAAGTTGTGATTTCTCCAACCATTTCATCATTCCTCAGATTTTGCAAGACATTTTGATAAGGGAAACGTACCCAAAAGCCGCTTTGTTAAATCTTGCTCATAGTTCAAAACACAACCAAGAGTTTGTTTTTCCTCCAGTTTCTATCACAAATAAACAATTTCTGTCCTAAAATGTCATCCTCATAATCTCTCATCAGCCTCAAGAGGGCTGAAGATAGTAAGTCCCTTCCAACCTATGTTCATATGCCTGAAAGTCCTGTTGCAATGAACATTCTGCATTCCAAAGGTCTTTGCAGCCAACTGCTTCAAGTTTCTGGCTTGATATTTTTCGTGTAGGTTTCTGTCACAGAAACAGTGGGTTTGCAAGCTTAGACACCAGCTTTGTCTTTATGTGCTGGAAATGTTGAGATAGGATGAGGGCAGGACTATTTCATGAAATAGGGAAGCAGGCACTAGATATTCCGGGCAGGTCGGTGTTCTGGGCACTGACATCTCTGCAGATGTAATTCAGTTATAATATTAGAGAATTTGTCTCTGATCCAGGGGCTCAGGGAGCAGGGAAAGTGATTGTTTAGGAGGCCTAAGGGGAGCAAAGCAAGATATTTTCTGTTAGTCACCTGCTGTTTTAAGACTGTGGGAAAATTTAGCCATTTATTCTGGAATAAGTGAAAAAGATATAGTACAGTGTTAACAGAGCCTAGATATTAATTTTCTAGGCTTTTCAGGCACAAGGTTCGTGATGAAATAAGTGAAGTTTGGAAATGGCTGCTGGGTCCATTTGCAGTTAATATGACTTGAATACACTGTTAGCTCCTACCTGTGGTACAAGGAAAGCACATTGCATGGCCTTGCACTAATGGGTACTACAGGATGGACTTTAAAAGTTCCTCCAAGGTACATTAAAAGCAGTTCAGTACATGACCAGTGGAATGATTTTAAATGTTCTCCATAAACTCTTTTATTCCTAGTTTCTGACACACTTAATGGAGGACACCAGGCAAAGTGACCTGTGTTGGATCTGGAGCTTTGAAGGGCAGCAGGGGATTTGAGGCAAAAGATCCTGCAGAGGGAGGAGCATAAAGGGTCAATGCTGGGTGTGTAGCAGGAGAGTTGTAAAAGCTAGTGGGTAGTGCAAGTAGTTAGAGCATACCCCAAACAGAGTGCACAAAAGAAGGGAGATATGGGGAGGGTTGTAAGCAGGGTGAGAGGGAAGGGATGGAAGTAGAAGGGCTGAGATACATTAAGTGTATGGGATAACAAATGGCAAAGTTTCTGATATTGTAGTCAAGGAGCTGTAAGATTTCCCTGAGTAGACACAGAGGGCATGGTAGGTGTGCCTGGTCCCAGCCACAGTCCTGCCATTCATGACTCTGTAACTGGTTTTCTGGGAAGTCATGGTGTTAAATCTGGCTTTCTGGACTAATTCCAGCAAGAAACATCTGTGTTTCAACCTATCTACAGCTAATATTTAACTGTGAATTTTACAGGAATTTGAATTTATAATCAACTATTTACAAGTCAGAGACATTACGTAATACTTATTGCACAGTAGTAAGTTATGAAGATATCAGAAACAGGCTGGGACAATCTGGGCAGGCTATTTGAAAACCATAGTGATACAGTCTGTGAAATCAGACTTGCTCTTAATCTTATACTATGGCAACTACCATGGAGATGATGACATCTCTGTGCTGTTGCCAGGGCGCATTCTTGCCAAAATGCCCCCTGTTGCCTGTTGGAGTAGCCCATGCCCTGAGAACCCAGGACAAAACCAGGCAATGCCATTCTTCACTGGGATTGTGGACCATGCTAGGATGAGATTCAGAACTGCACTGTTTGAGCTTCTGTCGACAGAGGAAAATAACTGAGCACAGAATGCATACATGAAACAGGTACACCTGACAACTCCAACACTATGCAGTTTCACCACAGAAAACCCTGCCCATAATAAGGTTTTGTTTGGAACAGCAAGGAGATGTTTTCTCTTCAGTAGTGTGAACTCTGTAAAAATGTCTGGATGCAACATTCTTCCCTATCTTGCTTTGCATAATATGTGAGGGATGTCGTGTATTTTTTTCCCTGCTCTCTGTTTGCCTTGTCCCACAGGCTCTCCATATGATGGCAAGATACATTTATTTGAAACAAAAGGTATTTTTCCACTCTAGGTCATAGACTAACCCAAATATAGTGACAGAGAACATATATGAACATCTGTCCAGATCCTATAGGTTGAAGTATTCTAAAGACAGAGATTAATCCTTCCTGCCTAGCAGATGGATGCTTTATGAAAATAGAAAACAGAGGAAAATAATCTTCATCTTTCTATGCACTGTGTAATACCTAGAACTGGGCGCTCCTTTCTGGGACTGTGGCACTCTCTCCACTTTGACATTTTCCCATCTCCCTTCTGGAGCAACTTCTGTTGTCAGCTCACCCTTCATCACTGCCTTCTCCAATCCTTCCAGCCATGGAAATGCCTTTGTGACTGCAGAACCAGTCTTTTGGGCCTAGCAGAGTATCAATGGTTTTCCATGAGAGAGGAGGATTTTCTCAATCACCATTTTTGCAGGGTTTTGGCTTCTGAGCTTCCTCTGGTAGCACATGATGAGAAAGACTAGATTAACTCTAAAATGTATTCCTGTGGACAAACTGAGATAAGAGATTGCCATCTCTCTATGGACAAAGAGGTTGTGTCTGAGTCCGAGAAAAGGGGTTGTGGAAGCAGTTTCCTCCTAAACATTTTAGAATGACTTTGGTTCCTCATTGTGGTTTCTTAATGGACCTGAATGATATGAACCCATTCTTTCCTTGTGCACTACTTAGGATGACTGTGGCTACGTGTGTACTAGCAGGGGAACCTGAACATCCGCTCATTTTTAATTTTTAAAGCAATCTCTGATCTTCCCAAACAGTTTAGCAAGGACTAAAGACTGGTTTTGGCAGGCAGTTTGGATGTACCTGCCATGCTTTAGAGGCTATGGGTATTCAATACAACAGACATGGCCAGGCAGGGACTCAGAAACAGAGGATGTGCTGTAGCTCTGCTTAGTCCAAAGACACCTGACCTCTAGCAGTGGATCTTACCAGGGTTCAGTTAAAAGTGAGTGATAATGTGCACAGCACTGCAAATCTGAGCTGTTTCTCTTCATCCAGTGATCAGGAAAGATGTAGCCCACAGGGTCATGCAGAAAAATTTACAGGAGTGTGAAACCAAAACTATCCCCGTGATGTCCTGGCCAGCAGAGGCCCCTCAGAACTGGGTGGCTCGAGCTTTCCTTTCCTGTTTTCTGTTCTCCACGTCTGACCACAATCTCACTTGGTTGTCTGGGTTCCTACCAGGTACTGAAAGTTAATTTGGTCCTGGATAAAAAAGGGATGTAAATAATGGAATATCAGCATTCCTGTTATATCATCAAAGCATTATGATACTGATGAAAGACCAGGACCTGTACCATGTTATGACTCATGACTAGAGTTTGTTAGAGGCCAGTTGATGCACAAAACCATTTAAAAATAATTCTAGAATTTGACTTGTGTAAATGTTAATACAATTTTGGAGCTAGATCATGAATTTTGTCCTTGGAGGTTGTGGTTGAATGTTTGACTAGTGTTACTCTGTGATATCAGAATGAAAATAACAGCAGTGTCACTGTGGTCCAGGGCATTGCTGAAGACAATAGGAAATTTTTAAACAGAGGAAGACAGTCAAAGAAAAGCTAGACACGTGTTCTGTTACACAGAAAATGTTCTCATCTCAAAAAACCCCATGGCAGCGATTTAAAAAACATAAAGCCCTAAAAAAAAGCACCCCACCAAAATTAGCCCAAAATCCTAAGCCAAACTAGGAAGCACTGGAAGCATTGAGAACTAAAACATGCAGTAGGCTGAGGAATAAAATGCCATTATTCAAAGCATCCCTTTGTAGAACTGCAGTACCTCTCAGGTGCAAGGGAAGTAAAAGAAAGTAAACCAAGCAAGTTTTTCACTAAGATTTTTAGTATCATATTTTAGTTCAGAATTTCAGGGAAAAATAAATAATTTGTGGAATTTCTTTTTGTTATTATATCATCTGCACATTCCTGTTTTATTATTAAAAAGGAGCCAGACATCAGTAGCAATTATTATAAATACATGGATCCAAGCAATGCCTAGATAAAAGCTATCAGAGGAAACAATATAACAATGTTTTTCTTCATAATAACAAGAGGACTACAGAGAGATATAAATTTTTCCCTTCGGGATAAGCCAGCACAGAAATGTGTGAGCAGGTTGGTGGGACGTCACAGGCAATCAGAGTGCTGCTCTCTGGTGTGCAGCAGGGGCACAGCAGAAAGAGGAGGATGAGACAGAGGGAAGGACATCGGTGTGCACATCCATCCACATGGATCCACTTTTTCTCACTGCTGGCCAGAACACTTGACAATTTCCATAGCTGGGAAGATATAGCCTTGAAATTATTATGTATTTTCTAATCTAACTACAGTAAAAGGTTGAGGATTAATGATGGGGGAAACCATGTACCTGCGGATAAGTCTCTTTTGGAAGGGTTTCAGGATCCCCTGCTGACTCCGTTCTAGACACTAATCTCTTGGAAACTGTAGACTGGCAGTTTGCCTCACATGAATGTGAGGGCATTGGGCATTCTTGTGGCAAAGAAGATGGCAAAGCCACACTGCTTTATGGAATATTGTCACAATAGGATTATTAAAGGAGACAATAATAAAACTGTTGCGATTGTATAAAACAATCCTTTGTTTATATCATGCCCACCAGAAGGCTTCAGCCATGATATATTTATCTGTTGGCATACCTCTATGGGTGCACAACTTTTATCATCTCAGTGTAAAAATGGAAGACAGGTCAAGCAACAGGTATCCTAGCTTGTCCAACATCACAAGTGGAGAGAAAAATCCTAAAATGAAAACTTAAATCAGCTAGGTTCATCCTGAATTACATCCCAGTACTTACAAATGCTTCACCTTTGTGTTAATGGAGTCAAGTCCGTATTAATCTTCTCCAGGTGCCTCAGCTTTGGTCTTTAACTCCCAGCTGCCTCAGTTTCAGCAGCACTGAGAAAGCCAGTGGTTAAATCATCTCTGTGCCCTGAAAGAAGGCACAAATTAAACACTGTTCTGCTCAGCTCCCTGTCAGCCTACACCCTACAGAATGGGCTTCAGGCAAAATGTGGCTGTTCCCTGTCTTTTATCCCGCGCTACTGTCTGTCCTGCTTATAGAGCACCTAAGAGGTGCATCCCATCCTTAGCTCATCTGTGGGTTTGCATAGGACCTGTGTGGGAGGGTGGATGGAGGGGCTGGAAGGAGGGCTACCTCTACTCAGTGCACAGGCAAAACCAGCTACACCAGCTGAATAGTGAGCACAAAGGGGTTGTTCTGGCAGGGCTATTTTTAGCTTCATCTGGATCATATTAAGTATTCACTGGTGTCCAAGACTCCCTTTCTCCCACTCTGTTATGCTACAAGGCCAGATTTGATCCTTCCAAAAGACCTATGAAGAAGAAAGAGCAGTGACAGCCTTGTTCTAAAACAATTGCTGTAACTAATGTGTTGTCAGTAGTGACAAATGAGGAGGAAATGTGATTTTTTCAGCTGTGAAAAAAAGGAATGGTCTAGATTCACTGTTGAGCTGTGCCCCGGCTCCTCAGCTCCACAGCAGCATCTAGAAATGTGAATCCCAAACAGAAGGGATGCTTTGGTCCCGGAGGAGCAGGATTTTAGCCACATTCTTCCTTGTTCACCTGTTTTCCATCATCTCTATCAGTCAGTTTTCTATTAAGTAACTTGGATTTGACAAATCATTCTGATGCCATGCTTCAGAATTGGAACAGAACTTTCTTTGCCAATAGTGCAGGTCACTGTTTTTATGCAAACCCATCTTCTTTCACTGAGCAGGAATCTTTCCTGTGTCTCTATAAATACTTTTTGCCACCATACTAGACTATATTAATTAAGAATTCTGTATGGTTGGAGCTTGGTAGGATGAACATGGATTTAGCAGACAGAATGACTACAGAGTAAATCAGAGAGAAAACAACTTTTTCTAGCACAGTCAGATATTGCTTGCTTCCCCATGACAGAGTAGTGTGTTACTTATTACCAGTAATGAATGAGAAAAAAAGGAGCAGAACGAAAGCACTGAGCAGAAGAAATTGTTTAAAAAAAACCAAACTAAACCCAAAACCTCTTGCTCGTTGGCACTGGCCGGTCACACAGTTTACTACATTACTGCTCTGATATCTGATAAAGTGAAAATGGATTGAAGAACAGGAAGGCGCTCCATAGCATAAATATTTTTTGAAGCAGGAACTCTAGATGCTGCTAACAGACTGAGAATTGTATAACTATCCTGCAAGTTTCCCGAAACTTGAATACCTTGTAATTTTTTGTAATACACCATATTTCCGTAATGCAAAGTGCTCAAAAATAGCAATTAATGTTGCGATTTGTATTTACATAGTGGAGAGTATTAGGAATATGAGTGAGGTTGACAAAGATTGGTAGATGAACTGCTTTTCCAGTATCTATAAACCTGGGATATTTGGCACTTGCTAGGAATGAATATTCCATATTGAGGATTTAAAACTTTCCGTAATTCTTACATATATAAGTTGCAATTTTGACACCTGCCCTGTAAAGTGCAAGTGTGAGGAATGGACTCACAGGCATAATCATCCTCCATATACTTTTTTGAACATTCATATGACTTTTCCAAATAATTACTCTTTGAATTTTATACATTGTTATACCAGGTGGCAAACTGCAGTGGAATAAACCGCACAGTACCTTGTTATGTAATGGGAAAGCACGCGATACCTGGCAATATATCCAATAAAATCTACACCTATCACCTCCTCCATGTGAGTGGGTTGTTTACTACACTTTGTAGGTTGGATTAGTGCTTTCTGTCTGCAGGTTCCATGGGCTCTGTCTTCATTGTGCACACCAATTTGCAGCATTCCCTCATGCCAAGACACTTGTATATGGTTTTATTGAGGATGACAGTGATTTATTCAAAGAAAAATTTCTGTCTACATTTTGTGGTGAGTTGGCAATGATTTCTTTTCCAAACTTGCCATATCCTTCAAGAAAGAGGAATTAGGTTTAAGAGGCTCTGCAGCTGTTTGGCATCTGATATTCAGAGCTTATTATTATTAGTGATTTGTGATCTCTAACCAGCCAGATCATTCCTTTCTCTAAACATTTTTTACTTTATTTTTTTCACAGGGAATGTAAAATTTTCCTCCTTTAAAGTCCAATGAAGAGAGGTGAAGACATTTATTTTTCAAATGTTAATAAAATGAACTTTATATTATTATTTCAAGGACTGATTAAAAATATTATTTATAACATATGAGTGCTTCCACGCATATTATAGGGTGTTTCATTTGTGATCCAGCTGAGATAGAACAGTTCCCTTTCACTTAGCAATCCTAGAGAATGACCCCAAATTATTCAGAGAACCTTATGCAAAGTAAACAGAAGTACCTCTGAGTAACATATATGTTTATGGTTTTTCATTCTATGGAAAAAAAGAGATTTGTGTTTGCAAAGATTTTGGGAAGTCCTGTGGCTTGTTTGAAGCGGGAAGTTAAATAACTGAGCACAGTGTTCTCGTGTTACTCTCCATGAACCTAAAATGAGCTACACTATGCACAACAATCACAGGCCTCATTCCACCAGCTCCAATGGCAGTGAACCCACTCAAACTGATGGAGGACTTTGCCCAACATCCCCTCTTTCTCTGCTTTCACCAGAACGGGCAACTAAATCTTGCTAAGTGAATTGTCCTGGTCAGGTTCTGAATAAGCCTCTCCATGGGTTTTGTCGATGCAAATCAATGAGTTTGTCCTGGTTTTGCAGAACCAGCCCCACGTGCTGAGCTGTGCCAGGCTCGGCACTGGCCATGAGCCACGATGGGAAATGTGGTCATGGCACTGAAGGTCAACAAAAGTCAGCAAGTTCTGCATTCTAAGGAAACCTTTATATGGATGCCCAGCACCAGAGGCCAGTGCCACCAACTGTGTTATCTGAAATCACATCTCATTCAAACTTTTTTTTCCTTAATATGGATTATATTAATTATTATATTAGTATGAAGCAATGTTTCCCTTGTCATGTGTTTCCTTGGAACCTGCTTATGCTGGAGCCTCCAGCTGATACTGGGGCCAGGTACCTGGGCCAACAGTTTGCCACAAAATGTATATGGGTGATATTAATTGCTGCAGATCATAGATTATTTTGCCCTTTAATATATCTTTCATCTGGAAATCCTTCAAGAACTATAACATTGTTACTGAAGGATGAAAAGGATCCTGAGGAGCATTAATTTAATTATTCTGCAGGTGAATAAATGTGGCAGACCCTAGGGTTATGAAGACTCATATATAAGTTATAAGTCTCAACTCCAAGATGCCTTCCATAGTCACTAGAAAATGTTAGGTAAAAGACACCAGGTTAAACTAAAAAGTCTTATTAAAAAGTCTTTTTGGTTGCATTCACATAATTCTCCTGAGTACAGTAAGCTTTCACTGAAGACTTTTGGTTTGTTGTATCAGTATGCTCAAAACAATGATTGTTGTGTTAAAAATCCTCATGGAAATCTGTCCTAAAAATGTGAGTTTTATATCTCATTCTTTGCCTTTTTCCCTTCTTTTACAGGACTCTCTGTTCTGTAAAATGCAGAGGTGCTTCCACGATGAGTCTCACACTCGGAGATACTCATGGTACTCCCAGGTTGCCGCCAGTGGGCTTTTGGCCAGTTATCCCAGCCCACAGAACTGGCAGAGTATACTCAGAGCTCTTGGCCAGGAGCCCAGAGCCATTTTCAAAGTAGAAAATTAGTCTATAAAAATAGTGATCTGGCCACTACAGCTGAGGAGCAGTTTCAGTAGTATGCTTGTAAGAAGCGATTCTCATTTCCATCAAAAAGTTTTCTGGCTAAAAGTTATTAGATTATGGTTGGAATAGGGTTTGCATCAAGTGTTCAAAGACAGCCTAGAGTGACTATTAGATACGGTCCAGGAATCCAGCAAACTGATTTCTACTACTGGCATATGAGTATTCATGAAAAAAATAATCTGAGTTGTCTGTTCTTTCAGTTCCTGTGTTTGTCCAAAGTGAGTGATTACATGGATGACATTTATAAAGCACCTTGAGACCTGCAGAGTACTAGTCTAACAGCTGGGTGTTATTATTGGTCTGTTCAGTTGATGTTTTATACTATAACCATAGCAATGCTATATCTGAATGACTTCCAAAGGTAAAAATAAACAATATGGTTATTTAACATAATTTCTCCCATAAAGGGAGATGTATGTTTATTTTTAGTTCAGGCCTAAAAAATATTAGCAAAATCCAGATTGGAAGGATAAGCAGAAAGGAAAGTACAAGGAAAGAGGTTGGATTTGGACTGAAAAGTAAGATTTGCAGATCTCCCACTGGAATTAATTTTATTATTCTGATTTATAAATCTTACTTTATGTAAATGAGTTTCACTGATTGAAAGGTTTCCAGAGAAAGGAGCTCCTAGCAGTGGTTAATATCCTGATGGGGACAGAGTCCATTACATATTTTAATCTCTGTAGGCGAAAGGAAACACGGGCTCATCTTTTATGCGTCAGGAGTAAATGTTTAACACTGTGGGGAAGGCTTCAAAAACTAAAAGAAGTAGTTGGTAGGAAGGCTTGACGTTTGACCAAGGCTTTTTTTGCAAAATCTTTTCCTCCTGTATGATGAAAAACAGTTAGAAAATTTACCTGGGACCCCAGACCAGTGCTTTGGCAGGTTTTTAACACCCTTTCAGAGAAAGTAACTTACAGTTCTATGTTTATTCTCGTGCCCTGTATTTCCTTGGAATCAGTTTTAAAGATTCTTAGAATTATGGCATAGTCAACCCCACCTGTAGATCCATCAAGCTTAAAAAAAAAAAGGTTACATGATGTCCCCAGTGATGCATCTGATTTCTCTCACTGTTGTACCTTCATTGCTCCCTTGCCCACTGTATCCTATGAAAATTCATGATGTTACAAGCATAGTTCTGCAAAAACCCTTTGAAGGAAGGATGAGGAACTGAGCCACAGAAGCTACATCAATCGGTATTCTATATGCTAAAAGTATTTGTCCTGGGGAGTGATTCGATCTCGAGGGGTGAAGCATGGTCACACCCAGGCTGTCAGAGCCCACTGACCACACACACACGAGAGAGCACTTGCCCGTGGATCTCCTCTGTCCCTGTGTGGTATCTCTGTAGCAGTGAGACTTGATTATTTTATAACTTTTATCAGTTCGTGGTGCTAAAAACAATTTCCACGTTGTCCTGCAGCCCACTAGAGTAGCATTTTCATGGCATGAGACAGACACTGTGTGCTGCATACCTTGGAATATGACAGCATATAGGACTGCCTGAAGTCTCCAAGCACCCTGCCTGAAGGAGGTAACAGAGCCGTGTAGAGCAAAGAGGTCCAAGCCAGGTACATTTATCTGTTCTACCTACTGGTAGCAGTCTGGAAGCAGAATTTCACCAAGAAATGCACCTGATGGTTTCTGATGGAGCTAACTAACCCATTCCTGAAGGAAGCCCAGAAGTGAACTGCACTGCATCTACACAGGATAGACTGCCATGGGATCACGATGGATGACGGAAGTGGGGACATAGTCATTTGAGAGTACAGACACATCCAGATGAAAAAAGATATGTACTCATGATCTGAGTGAAGTTACAAACGTATTTCACAGTCTGGGTTCTGCAGAGGAGTCCATAGAGACAGAACAAAGATAGTGCCCTAAAGCAGCCTGTGGGACTGTCCCCAAGAATCTGTGGAAACACAGGAACTTCAGCTAAAAGAGAGAATGATGCCAAAGCACCCACTCCTTTGTTTGTTCTTCTACACATGTGGCTGTTTTTTGCTTATTACCACCGATGTCTTAAGCATCAAACACTAAGAACTGAGTCTCCATAAACAGTTTTTTTGGAAGATGAAATATATGTGGTCAGTTCTGTCTATGAAAAGTTCTTTTGATGTGCAGCTACAGCAGTGAGCAGGAATCTGCAGCTGCGAGCAGAGGAGCAGAAAGGGAAAATCCAGATTTTATAGATTTATTTATTTAAAGCAAATTCTTTGATTCAACATTGCAGTCGGCTCTGTCAGATGTGCAAGTCACACTATGTGAGTGAAGGCTGAAGTGCTGATTCCTGCTTAGAGTTATTCTAAAGGCAGTTGTCATCACTTCTGCCCCTTTAGTACACTAGCTTCTCTCAGCTGTCGTACTCCAGCAGTGAGTTAAATCCAACAAGATTCAGCCAATCCAGGGCAAAATGGCTGGGTCAATGGACTGAGGCCAATTGTATGAGGTTTAACAAAGTGAGTCCTGCACTTGGGTCTCAACAACCCCTGCAGTGCTACAGGCTGGGCAAGAGTGAGTGGAAAGCTGCTCAGAGGAGAAGGACCTGGCGGTGCTGGTCAACAGCACCTGAACATGAGCCAGAGTGTGTCCAGGTGGACAAGAAGGCCAATGGCATCCTGGCTGTATCAGCAGTATTGTGGCCTGCAAGACCAGTGACCATTGTCCTGCCTGTAAATCTCATCTCCAAAACAGACAGAGCCTCCATCTGAATGGACCACTTATTTTGGGCATCATAAGGGGTTATCCTTTACAGGTTTTTACACCAAAGGTTGTCTTGGCTTAGACACCTAATTCCAAAAAATAGTTAATAGTCATTAAAAACGCATACAGGATGGACTAAGTTCTTGCAGGTCGGCCAAAATTCAGATCAGTCTCTTCAGTATTTCCTCCTGACAGAGCTGGTGTTTTACCACTCTGGCTGTTGAGCTGGGAGCTCACTCTTCTGTGCTCAAGTCTTGTGATTAATTGTGCAGGGAGACTGGACAGATAATTTTTGTCTTCTGATTCTTGTAGCCTGGGACATATCTGAATGTAAAGAATGGCAACAGTGAGAGTTTGTCCATGCAGCTGAGAGTAGCACCCTGATAGGCAGTCCAGTCACAGGTCATCAGTCTAGGGGGCATCTACTCTGAAGTTGTGGTGAATTGACTTGGCTGCCCACCAGGTGTCCAGCAAGGCACTCCATAAATCAAAGACAATTTAAGGAAGCACCACCTTCAAGCTGGCTCTGGCAAGATCTTTGGTGTTAGCAAACAGCATCACACTGAATGTGGCAAGACAAGAAATGAAAGTGTAAGTGAGCTGGTGCTGGGGCATGTACACCTTAACTTCTTAGTCTACAGGCTTGATGCCCAAATACCTCTTGAGATATAACCCTGATGACTTGGGTTATATGAATTTTCTCATTGTGCCCACCATGCAGTGTGTAGGATGTGTGTGACTATCAGGAAAAATCATTCATCCAGAGACCTCGCCTTGCTCACCTTTTTTTGACACTAAGAAATTTGAAACAGGCATTCAAGTATACACGTATTTTATATTCCTGATATTTCAAGGAAACGTGGGATTTCAACTTGCACACAGCTAAACTTTCTTTACTCTAATGAATAAGGGAAACACTATTTGCCAATGTGGCCTACTTAGCAGGAAGGTCTATGCTCAGCCAGTGTAGTGGAATTGTTCTTGACTAGTAAAAGTGTAAAGCAGCAATCTAAACAGCAGCTTCTTCCAAATAGTAATGCCACAATTAACAGAAGTGTTTCTCCATTCCTCTACAACATAGCTGCTTGTGAAGCCCACTTATAACAATGACATCTGATGACTTGCAGGCCAAACACAAAACAGTTATTCCATACTTTCACATGAAGTAGAAGATAATTATTTTTGCATTTTTTATTAAGAGACCCAGACGCTGCAGTAGTTTATGCTTCTACTGACGCAGATATATCTGAGGCATCAAAAATGGTGGATAAAGGAGCAGTTCAGTTTACATTTTCTTTCCACTCTGCTACTGCACAGAGCTGGAGAGAGCTGAGTCCCACTGTTCCTATAACGTGATATTATCCTTGCAGCTACTTGTGTCAGCCAAGTCATATGGACCATGCATTTGAAGAATGACCTCTGTTTGGGTTATATTTTCACAAAATTTTAAAAACAACAGGATCATTTCCTCTTGTTTATCTATTCCCTTGTTCAAATAAAAGGACTTGAAATAATATGAAACATGTCGAGTTTTGTTATCAGTTGGACTAACTTACATAGGCATAGAACTATTCTAAGTATTTAGAGCCTTTAATTAGTATGTTTTCATGAACGGACATTTCTAATCTCCTTGGACTTTCAAGCAGATGTTTCTGAATTAAAATCATTCTATTTCAAAAGACATCACTGGGCTTATTACAATATTTAAATAATACATTCCTTTTGATCATGGTATTGTGACATACCTCAGACATCTTCATTGTTTGTGCTATTTCTTCAGAGCCCCAATGAAATATGATATTTTGTTGGCATTGAATCAAGTGGTTATGCTAGGCACTGCTCTATTTTATGCAGTGTTTATTAAAATCTACCCTATAAGCAATTTAAATCTATTATTATTGCACAGGAGGCCTTTAAATTAATTTGTGCTGACAGAAAAACTGCCAACTCTGACCTACTTCAGCAGTTTGCCTGTGAAAGCAAGAGCAATTTTTCAAATATTATACATAAAAGATAAAAATCTACGCTTTATACTACCTGTTCCAGAAATTACATTTGACTGGGGGAAATATTCAACCAGAATAGCACATGTGACCAGAAAGAGTGTACCAGGTACATTGCAAAGGGACTGGCCGCTTCACCTTGGTTTTACTTCAGCTCACGTCTAACCTATACATACAATATTACAAACTATTACAGATGTGAGATTCCTCATCGCTGCTGCAATGCAATGTTTAAAAGAATTATTGCCACAACTCTGCTAAAAAGGAAGTGCCATTCCTGAGCTGCCATTTGGATGTCTCCATTTTCCAGAGGAAGCAAATCTATTTTCTGAGTAAGAGGAGAAGCAAAACTTTTAAAAAGAAAAAATGTTTATATTTATTAGCGATTGTCTCTTGATATGCGTCAAAATTCTTATATGAAAATAAATACATGAAAGGATATGTTTCATCTGAAATAAGCCTAATTCTGTGCCAAGTAGTCTGAGCCCTAATTGAATAAACACTTATGTTTTGGTCAGCCTCACAGGAATTTAGACATATGTGTCAGTACCCAGCCGAAAAAGGTTGCTATCCCAAATCTCTTGGATACTTTTTATTCTGTCTTACTTAGCAGCATCACCTAAGCTGTAGAATCCAGACCTCAAGGCTAGAACGGGCAGAATGTGCACATATTAAATTTAGTCAAAGGGGGCATTTCACTGCCATAGTCCAGACACTAGCTTGAAAATAGAAAAATGTCTCCTAAGAGATGAAGACATCAGTGATATCTGTCCTCCGTCACATATATTTGTGTTTGCCAACGTACTTTATACAAAATGCATAATTAGCCCTTCAAAACGCATGGAACATTACATTTTTAATTTCTCCCTGACTTCCTAAAATGCAAAAGAAAAGTGTGAACATATTCTTTCTGCTCCTTCTAAACTTTAGAAGTACAAGAAATAGGCAATTTTACTGGAAAACAACGTAAGTACATCTGTCTACCAAGAAGTTAAACAAAAAACTTCCTTTACTCAAAATGTTCACTTGTTCAGCCTTTAATAGCAACATATTTTAAGCAGTCTGATAAACATCCTTTACTTTGAAAATCTCCCAGCCTCCAGTTATTCTTCAAGACCATTCATTTATCAATTTTTCTAGGCAACAGAAGACCCACATTTCTTGTCAGTGAAAAGGGTGAAGAAAAACATATCTTGAGCAACATTTTAAAAAATCCCAAAACCACAGACAATTCTACAGGATGGGGTTTTTAGCTGGTTACCATCAGAGGCTGATTATCATTATCAATAAACTTGGCAAAATGATCTGAAATTATTTCATTTTTTCCTTGAAATCTCACTGGGTCCTTTGCTAATAACATCAAACTCAGGATGAATTCATAGGGAGTAATGAAAAGCAATTTTGTAATTTATGAACAGAGAGCAGATTCATCCTTGAAACATATGTACAAACACATGGCCATGCCCCAGTACGAATTTCAAGCGAACAGTACGTTTCATAAGAAACAGTCAGTTTGCTCATTTCTAGAGAACTGGCAGCCACTTTGACTTGCTGAAAGATCCAAAAAAACATAATTTAAGTACTGTATTTAAAGTTAATCTAGCTAACAAAAAACAGGGATAAACTTTCCTAGACTAAAATTGTAAATTAGATGCAAATTGACAATAAGAGTGGAACTTTAATGAAGTACAGTATTCCCCACTGCTGAGGAAGTTAATTCGATGGTTAATGACATTCATTTACACATGGGTTCATTTGCTGACTTCCTCCAGTGCAATGGCACTAGCTACCCTGTTGGCAGTTAGCAATCAGGAAGGAGGTTTTCTTAAAAAAAAAAAACTCATCTAAGAAAATTAGGAACAAACAAAGGGGGGAAGAAAAGGAAAATCAATGGGACTGACACTTCTGAATCTCCCCCAGTGAGCAGAGGAAAGTTTTAAGCAGAAAGACTGACACTTGAGTAAGTATTTCTCTGACTCACTTCCCTAAAGGATGGTTTCTGGGATGCTCTAAGGGTACCCAGTGGCCTGCCTGGTGGGATGCCAGTGGGCATATGGGCTCTGTCGGTGAAGTACCCTCAACCCTTTGGAGTAAGCTCAGCAAGTTGGAGGAGTGGAGGAACAAAGAGAGGAATCCAACTTCTAGAGTCAGAAACTCCCAGGCTTTTCCCAAGCTAGCCCAATAATGACCTGCCCATTACAATTTTCTTCCAGCCATTCTATATAAGCCCTAACAATGCATTCAACAAAGCTGTGACCAAGCCCTTAGTCTCTCTTGGCAGAGATCAAATCAATAGCACACCAAATAAATTGCTGAGTTAACAATGCAAATGGATTTCTTACTATATTAATGACTTCACTATAGAAGTGCCCTACTTTATGCTATTTCAATCATCTTCAGCAGTGAAGCTCCAACTTGCTCAGCTGCTTGGCTTCCCTACCAGGAAAGAAACATAGAATTTATTAACATCTCTGTGTATTACATTGGATTTTGGACTGTTTTCCATGCTATATTATTTATTGTACATAGGGTGAACAAGAACCTACTGGAACAGAATTCGCAGCTGAGGAGAATTTAGTTTTTTACAGATGGTAATATCCATGTTTTGTATTTTTTTATTTGAAGAATACAAAGGGAAGATTGAGAGAGAGAAAAAAACCTAAAAATGAAAAGGAGAAATACTTTTATTAGAGTATTATGAAAACATTTGCCATTAATATTTAGTTTCAACATATATTAACTGTAGTCTACCAAGATCAGATAAACTACAGCATAAAAAGAGCACATTTGTTTTCTCTGTACTCAGCAGGATTATTCACATTTGTTGTTTCATCAGATATTATTAATATAATAAATTTCACATGTTTCATATTTGCCAACATTCCTAAATTAGTCTTCAAAGAAACATCTAAATGATCTTCCACTATAAAGGGAAGAAAATACTGAATGTACAGTGCATTAAAAATAACAGTGTCATCATAAATATCTGCATGCACATTCATTTTTCCAAACCCAGTCTGCCCAGAGGTCTTTCACTGCCAGGGATCTCTAAATCCAAACTAGACCAATGGTGATATATTTTGCCCAGGAAACCCTTGGTTTAAGTAATCTCATCTCTTTGATCAGCTGCAAAAGCGCAAATCTAAAATCAACGGTGGCAGAACAAACTTCATCAAACAAAGACTTGTCAGACGGGCAGGTGCTGAGAAATACTAGACTGCAGCTGTTGTGTTTAACTCCCTTACATGCTGATGAAAGAAACACTGTATGTGTCACTGAAGGTGATGATAATAAATGTAATGAAAGTAATAATGAATCTCCACTGTATGTCTGCAACAGGCTTTGCCCTGGTTCACGCCAAATCAGCTATCACTTCAAATTATTCACGAACACAGGTGTTTCTGAGGTAAAAACAACAATTTGTGCTTTTTCTATACTCACACAAATTAATATTAAAGCTGGTTTACAAGTGAGAAGAAAGTCAAGACTGCTATTCATGTTTGCTGATAGATGTACCTCGAGTGGTTGAGAGTTATCACATCTGCCATCCCTTGAACTCTCCACAAAGAGTTACTGTCCTGTATCAAGGATGACTGAACAGAGGAGGAATTTTGTCCCTAACTACCACAATTCACAACACGCTTTACAGACCAAACTGGCGACAGCCTCTGAATATGAGTCTCACATTCACAATTGGAATATGCTGTGCTCAGCACTCCATGCCTCACCAGGATCTGTCCCTAGTGACAGTGAAACCAGTTGCAAGGACCTTCTATAGCTTTCACCTGACTGGGTGCATGCACAAACATATCACTGTTTGAATTTTGAAAACTCAGGATAGAAGGTACAATTCTTACTTTAAAAGTCAGAGAAAATTAATTAAAGATCTGTTTATTATATCCATGTAAATATATTCATGAATAATATTTTAACAAAAAAAAACCAAACAAACAAACCCTTCCGTGATTTAGATGCATAATTATCACAGATAGGAGTCATCCCCATAGGAGTAGGAGTCAGCACAAAAGTGAAGCTGAGCATGAGTTTTTTCACCTAAATCTTGTCATGAAAACTTAGACTTGGGCTCTTAATTGTCCAAGTACCCCTACTGTCAGTGGTGAAGTGGGGAGAGGCAAATCCTACCAGACAAAGAAACTGTTCAAAAATGGGTATCTGGGGAAAATGGGGTGAATGAAAATCAGGAGATCTCTAACTTGACAATATCTCCATCAAGCCGAGGTGATCAATTGAGCCCACACATCTGTCCTCTAGGTTCTTAAAACAAGAAGGAAAATGTGTCCTTTTTTAATACTTTTACTGAAGCTGAAAATATAAGTGATGCTTTGAGGGTAACCGGATCATTTTAGGCTACCATATTGAATGAAAAAAAATCCAGGAAATGTTCCTAGGGATTAGCCCTTGAACATACACACCATGGGATGGTTATTTTTCATCCTCAGCATGGTTTTTGGCCTCTGCCAGCATTTTCCCAGATGATTTCAAACACCGAAATTGCCAGGAAGCAATACCAAAAATTAGTTTGGATGTCGACATCCTGTTGTGAAAGACAAAAAGCATTCAAGAGTAGTGATGCAAACTCTGATATTCCAGCTGGCCTCAGTGCCAGGAGGCTGCCCACAGCACATCTAAATTAGTGATAGCTTTAGAGAAACTGAGGAAAAGCACTGAGAAGCACTAGGATTGCCTATAAATGGACACACACTGGAGTATTACATCCAGTTCTTGTTTCCTTGTTTCACAAAAGAGGTAAAAATTGGCTGGGATGTGGAGGAGAGCCACAGAAATTATAGGAAACCTTGGAAAAGGGCCTTGCAATAAGAGAATAAAGGGGTTCAGTCTGTTGAATTTAATAAAAACATCCAGCGATGATTTCAGTGATTACAGTGTGCAAGTATCACCACAGGGAGAAAATACTGAGCAGTAACAGCAGCACTCTCTCTCACACAGAAAAGCATAATGAGAGGTGATTGTTGGAAGTGAAAGCCAGACAAATTCAGGCAAAACTCAAAACACACATTTTTGAGAGGGTGGGCTGCACTTTCAAAGGAAGCGATGGATTCTCCCAACTACTGATGGCTTTAGATCTTGACTGGACATCATTCTAGAAGATAAGCCTTAGCCAAACACAGATTGCTGGACTAACTGGGTTAAATTAAATGTCTTGTGTCATTCAGGAAGTCAGACTAAATAATTTAAGGACCTTTTCTGGCTTTAAAAACTCTATGGATCTATAAAATGCAACTGCATAACCGTGAATTCTAGTCCAAGAATAACACATTTTGATAAAATAAGGTTTCCATAGTCCAGTGCTGTGTAAGGGGATGCAATCCAAGGGATCAGACTATCGTTATAAAATTGGAAATGAATAAAGCATGATGACATGGTGATGTTAATAACAATACCAATTCCCCATGTGTTTACAGGGTCAGTCCATAGAAACTGCAGCAAAGTCTGTGGATTTTTTGCACTATAAAATTATTAAGAGAAAATATGGTCCAGCTTTTCAAACCAGTCTCTGAATGTCACGGATGTAAATTGAAAAATCACTTTTATCTATTAACACTTGAAGGAGGAAGGGGCATTTTTTGGCTATGCTTATTGCACTCAGTTAAGGAGTTAAAGGGCACCAGCCCAAGCACTGAAATTCAATCATCTGTGCTGTTCAATATTTCTGTCTGTTCCTGGCACAATTCTGGTTTTGGCCAAATAATACTTTTCGAAATAACTCCTTGCATCATTCAGGAGTCAGCATGGGCCAAGGACGCTCCTAGCAAGCAGTTTGGATGCACCTATGCATCTTCTGGGAGAGAACAGGATATGGCAACTTGAACATTGCCCCACTATCCCATTCCAACCGTGATTAAGGAAACAATTTATTCTGGCAATAAATGCCCAGTAATACAGATACAGCCAGTGAGTTCAAAGTGTCAACTGCTCTGCAGGAAAAGAGCTGAGCTCTCAATTCTTTCCCTATCTTCTGTTACAAAAATATTTACACTATATGTATTTTAATTTCACATATGAGTTATATTGATCTATCTCTCAGGAAAATCAGCACTTAACAAACTGTTCAACTGCAAATGGAACCACAGAATTAACTATTTGAAGTGACTTATTAAGGCCAGATCCAATTAAAAGCCAGAAGTGACTACAAACAAGGTACGGTCAATACCTATATTTTAGAACTTTGGACCAAAGAGCAGAATTTGAATCCAAAATAAGAAACCTATTATGCACGCAGAGTTAGGCACTGTGGAAAAATAACTCAGAATACATTGAGAAGGGGGCCATTACATTATCTTGAGCATAGAAGAGCATCAGAATACCAGCTTCTCCCTAGAATTTAAACACAGTCTATAAGGGAATGCTTCCATTGACTCACAGCTTGGTATTTGCTTTTCAAGGCATAGTCCCCTTGTTATTTCACTTCCAGGTATGGCCATTCAAGGCTCTTTCTTTTGTATTACAGCAAGACGAGGCAGACTAATATTAATACAATAATGAAGTAGCTAGAGCTTTTGCCTGATTAATGGGAATATCCTGCTCTGGAGACAATTTTGGCTCAGGTTAAGAACTGGGAAAATTCCTTAACCACAAAGCTACTGGTTACATCATACAGTTGTCCCACCAGAGAAGCTTTATTTCCCAGCAGGAATACAAGTTTCATGAGGTTGAGAAGGGACCATACAGGAGGAAATCCAATTACCATCAGGGCAAAGATACCAACCTAGGGCTGGATGCCCAGTACTCTGGTCCCATCTGAGATACGTGTAAGTGTTGAATTAAATGGGCGAAAGCCCAAGTAGATCTGGAGTGAATAAAACCATGAAGAGAATGAAAAGGAAACATCAAACTCAAGGAAAATGCTTCATATAGGTAAAGGCACAATGAATTTGGCACATCCCTTTCCCTAATGCTGTTCTAATTTTAAACAACCTATTGTACTGTGCTGTTGATAGCCTTGCGTGAGCCATGTAGGGTTCAGCCAATTCAGCTGCATGATCAGTAAAGAGACAATGCTACCACACACGGGGTTATTTGGATTAGTGAATACCATACGCAAGTAAATCATCTGCCAGATGGCATCAGAAGAAAGCTGCAACTCTCTCACTTTCATTTCCACAGCAGCAAACAATGTTTCGTGTTTAAAATAAACTCTTCCAGATGAGTAAAAGATAAACTTTGTGGTGCTTTTTTCTTGGTCTTCTCTTTGACTTCAGCTTTTTTTCTAAAAAAATTAACAGAAAACCAGAAAGAAACCCCATCTACACTGATTGAGTTACATTAATGAAAAATCCCAGTTTAGACCACCGCAGTACAAAGCTGTCCCTCTAGGCAGCATCAAAATTCCATGCTATTTACTGAACAAAAGGCAAAAATGAAATACAATATTTTCATTCATCAGCTTCTGTCAACAGAACCCTTAAAAATGAACACCTACCACATTAAGCCATTTCCTGTCATTTTATAGGTTTTCCACAGTGAAGAACTGTGACGTTTTGTTGAAACATGGCTGTTTTCATATTTTATGCAGTTTTAACCCTTTTTAAAAAAATAGCGCGTATCTAGAATCAAACAAACAAACAGAACCCCCCCCAAAAAAACCCAAATGTAGGAACAACATAATGGTAATTGAAGTTTTTCAATTATTCCTTTCGAGTTTTCAAGTTGCCTCTCTTTCCTCTACAGATGACAGCTCATTATCTCTTTGTCTGTTCTACTGTCTCAAGATCCCAGTCTCAACTACGCTAATACAATTAGTTCATAATACATCTTGCTATAAAAAATAAGAAATTTGTGGATTTTTCCACTTACAGCAAAATTTTATGGACAAAAACCACCATAAACGAATAATCAATCTTACTTTTTTTTCCCCATGTCTGTGGTGATTTTTCTGAGACACATCTAGGACTCTGAAGATTTTGAGGAGGGCAGACTGAAGGAAAATTATGCTCTGGTCTCCTCCCAAGGATTTTCAAAGCCAGGTGAGGTGTCAACTAGAACTATCACTAACTTCAACTGGACCTATAGGGTCTCAGCCCATCAGAATAGCAAATGGGTTCTACTGAATCAATTTTCAATTTACTGTACTTATTCATGGAACACACCTCCATTGTTGTATATACAGGCCTTCAGAGCAGCCTGAAACTTAAAATACCTATATATATATATATACTGGAGAAGGTATTTTTGTGTGTAAATGAGCATCTAAAATGATACCAAACCTACTTGTTAAAGTGCATGTTGGTTCTGAGTCTCCAGCTGCGCCACTTGTCGTTTTGCAGATGTTCATGACCCCTTTCTTGAAGCATCTAGAAGGACCCTAGTATTGCTTGTCTCGAGGGCAGATGGCATTTGGAGAGGGGATGGTCATGCTGTGACTTAGGAGGACCCAGGACACTGACTTACTGTTGGGGAGGGTTGCAACAGGACTTAGATAAACTTAAGTAACATCAGTCATCATCAGACTGCAATCCAGGTGGCAAACTGGCAGACATCCCAACGACTGCAGAGACAGGCTGACATTTCTTTGGGGAAAAAAACCACATTTCTGGAGAATGTTGCAGGATAATTATACACAGCACTGCTACTGCCACCACCACCCCACCCCCACAATTCCACAATTTGTGAAGTATTTCTTTAAAAATGCCATGCATACACAGAAGTGCATAAAGCCTCATTCATCAAGCTTGAAGGAATCATCATCCAACTGGCTGTAAGGGTCCTACTGCCCAAACCTAAAGCTGGGAGACCAAGATCAGCAAAAATATTTAGGTGTCTGACTCCCAGGGCTTTTAGTGGGATCATGATTCCAGATTGCTTGTTTTGCCCATGAAGCAGACAGAGAGAAAACCTCAGCACTTTGATATAGTGATTTAAGCATGTGTTGGCTTTCTGAATCTCTCATGGCAAATAAGCTATTGATGCTTTCCCTTATACAGATTAACTAAGTTTCTTTCACATTACCTGAAAAGACATGATCATTTTTAAATGTGGAAAGAAAGGGCACGCAACCTTTTTTGGTGGTCGTTGGGCCAGGCTTCCCCCAAAAAGGGGATTAGGAAAGCATTCCTTTCTCCATGTTACACAGGACATTTGGAATTAATTAACTTTTCCAATTAATTTCTCTGATCTGAATCCAGTTACGACAGGTGTGAGGTTGCTAGTGGTAGCTAAAGCCATAAGTAAAAAGTCTAGAGGGAGCTTGTCATTTTCTGTTATGAGAAATAGCAGCACCATTCTGGGACAGATCAAAAATAATAATTCAACTGTGGAGGCCTCCTGGATCGTTTTGCAAGTCAATTACTCTCTAAATTACTAGTTCGGAAAAAGTTATGTGAAAAAGAGAACAGGCCTTCCCTTTTAAAGTTATTTGTATGACTCTTGCAAGTTGTTTATTTTGTTTATAGCCTTAGGTGAAAAGAAATTAAGTGTGTTTGAAGTGGGAATGATCCACATTTTTTAGCAAAAGCATAATCATGCCTCACATTCACAGGGCTCAGGCTTTGGAGCCTGTGAAACATTCACTTAGTAGGAAGCTTAGGCAAACCACGCAACTGCTGAAGAGAGAAGAGTGTAAATACTTCTGGTTTTATTGTATCATGGAAAAACTGATCATTTATCTTATTAAGATGGGGAATTTTTACTGGAGAACCCCCACTGGGTTTATAAGCTTGCCTGCTGTGTTGACTGGAGTAACTGAAAGAGCAGAGTTGTCCCTTTGCCTGGGGATAGATGTTGGCCTTTGTAGCAAGGTAAGGAAGGTAAATTGGTGACAGATTCAGAGTACTTTTTTTAAAGTATGTAAGTCTCCTTTGGCTTAAACAGATGGGGCATATAAAATAAAGACATGCAACTTCAATTTAGTTTGCTTGCAGAAACTTCAGCTATAATACCTATATGTGTGCAGGGAGAGCTGGCTCAGAGCTAGGGCCTGCAACTTACAATCAAAATAAAGAAATAAAAAAAAAAAAAAAAAAGGAAGCTTTTCTTTCATAAAATCTTGGTCTGTCCATGAGAGAAGTTGGTTATTATAGGGGTACTTTAAAAAGCACCACAGCCAAAGGTGAATAGCTTGTACTGAAGCAGTTAGAAAGTGCTCTGCTTAAGATACTTGAAGTCTGTTTCCAAAAGCAGACACCGTATACCTGGATGTGGCTTTGAGCATCTGAGCTCAAACACTGAGCTCAAGCCTGGCTGCTCTGTCCCCAGCCCAATGCCTCACCACATACCAGAGCAGTGGCAGGTGACACTCCCATGCTAACAACCCACTCTCCTTCATACACCTCAGCTCCTTGCTCAATCACTGACAGCTCTTCCTGTCTGCCTTTTAAACGGAGAGATTACACTGCACCTGCACACGTGTCTGCACACACACACAGACACACACACCCCCTCAACATGCAAATCCTAAACCAAGCCGTTTAGAATGCAGTTAGAGGGCAATGTTGCTGCCATACAAAATGTGACCACTGAGAAATGGGGCCACTAGGAAACATTGCTGACACTGGCCAAAAGCTTCCACGGGGAAAGTTTGCAAATACTCAAAGTTAATCGCTGCTGTGGCCCTCCACCTCCCAGCTATGGCAGGCCAGACACACTTCCCTGGGAAAAGCAAAAGGGCAGGGAATATGTTCTCAGGAGTCACTGTGTCCTATACACATCCCAGCCTGTTTTCAAATCCCCTGGGCACAGGTATGGAGTGTTGGCCCAACACTGCTCATGGACTCAAAATTCAACATTCAAATTCTAACCATTTACCTAAGAAAGCTGAAGGTACATTTTGCATTTGGAAAAAGTTGCCTTTTAATATTCTTGTTTATCAGAAACTTCAGCAAGATCTTAAATTCAGCTGTCTTCCTTAACTGTATCTACATATCTGCACGTGTGATTAGATATTCATACTTCTATATCTGTAATGTACCTGCCAATGAAAGCTGTATTTGCACAGGCTTTGCCTGATATCCCTGGTCATTGCCTTCCTCTTCCACCCTGATTTTAAAAACCTTAATTCTTCATAGAAGGTAAGTTTAATTTGTGGATAGGGGTGCTCAAATGGTGGTGATGGTGAAAGAAGGCAACTGGAATGCAAGTTTTGGCTGCATGCTCTTGATACAAATTGGTTATACAACAGTAATACAGAGAGCTTGCTGCATCATTCTGGAGTCACTATTATACTGGGAGCAAGTGGGAGGGTGCTGATCTACTCTTAGTGTACTACCAGCTCCAAGAGGAGACATTCAGCCCACAGTCCTCAAATCATACACATACATGAGTTTACTGAGTGTCTTGGTTTGAAAGACAGGTGTCTGCTAAGGAAGGCAGGAGCCTCCCTTGGAATGGAAAATGTAATTCCCTTCCCTCCAAATTATTATAATTTTGAAATTAAAGGGCTTTCAGGATACTAAGGATACTTCCTTAGCCAAAATGCTTGGTTCTAACCTAGACTGAATCAGCATTACTGCTTTTTGAAATAAGGGCTCTTCTATGATTTTGCACTCAGATTTTGTAGATCTTTTGACCTTTGAGGTCTTCAGTTCTCTCATGCTGCAAGAAAAACAAAGGCATCACATAAAGAAGCATTCACAGCAGCCTCAAGGGAGTAATCAAAGCTTTCTAGTCCACAGCAGTCAAATGACATTCAACCTTGAAAGTGACAAATGTTACTTATTTCAGATGTTGAAAAAAGTCTACCTTTCTGCAAGTCCCTAACAATCCATCCTTTGAAATTGTTTTCAGGTAGTATTCATCCATTAATACTCCATTAAGGGTCCATTAAGGATTAGTCTACTCTGGAATGAGGGCTGTAATTTAGTTATGATTACAGGAATGTAATCCCTTTCTGACAATGGCTCTTATTTCCACAACGTTTCAAAAGAACAATACCAAGTACGTGGTAGATATACAAAGTACAGCCTGTTACACACAACTGGGACTTCCTATTCTGCATCTCCTATTTCAGTACAAATCCACCTTTGCTGTTTTGAAGGCAAGTGCACATCCTATGTAGGTCATTCAGTCTAAAAATTACATATTTCTCTGCTCTTCAGGCAGTTTCAGTGCAGTTCTTTACTGCAGTGTTTTCAGGCTAATCATCCCCACCACTGTCCACCCTGGCAAGCAAGGCTTTCCTTGCAAGAGGTGTCCATACATTTCAGCAGAGAACAATGCAGTAGTGTTCCTTTAGAATTGCTACAGTAGCATTGAAACACAAACCTGAGTTTGGCTCAGCTTCTTTGTATCTCTTTACAGAGAAGTTAATGAACTCTTCATTCTTCAGCTACCTGTTAAAGGTGCTGCTTGCAGCCATTTATAGGTATTTAAAATGAAAATGTGAAATGCATCATTGAAGATCAAAGCAGGACTTCTTTAAGTGTGTAACACAACTCCCTCTGCATCACTTAAGAGAACTTTGTTCAACACTCACAGTGTGCTTTGACAACACATCCACCTCTACACCTTACCTTACAGTGAGGAGTGCAAAGTTCAACCTGATACATGATTTTACAAACCTGCTCTGCTTTGTAGCTTGCCTTCTGATTTTCTGGAATGCTGCTTTCTGCCCCACCCAGGGCACTTGCCCAGTATAGACTCTTGCTGGGGAAGGGGAAGGCAAGATCAAGGCCACTCTACTGTGCAAAAGCTAAAGTATTCTGAAAGCATGAGTAAACAATCAGAGAAAGGATTTAAAAAAACTTAGTTGGTCAGCACCTGAAGTGCAGAACTGATGTATATATAACTAAGGAACTATTGAATACATAGTTTATTATTGATTCTCCTTCCTTTGAGTAATAGTAACATAGGTCACTCAAAATCATTCTTCCATTTTTATACTATATATCTTTACTACATTTTTAATAATGTAGACCAAAACAAAAAGGCATAAATGTCAGTATGAAATTGTAAGTTATATGAATTTAAAAAAAAAAAAAATCAGTACAGACTCGTGCAATACTCATGCATTTCTTTGGAGCTCATTTTATTTCTACCAACCCCATATGACAGGCTCCTTAAATCAACATACACACAGGTTCATCTTCTGCTTTGAAACAAGGCTACTGCATCAAGGCTGCTGGTTTCTGATACATCTCCCACAATAAAAGAATGAATACTATGTCTTTTTTTAGAAGATTTTATTAAAGAATATTCAGTCAGCTGTATGAGACATTTATCGAACCTCATTACTGAGTTAAAGTGCCATCAGTCAAGCCAAACACACACTGAGAAGCTTATTCTCTTCAGTCTCATTTGCATGAGGTCTTACACAGTTCATGCCATGCAAAGCCCTACCAAGGCCATTACACATATTGTAACTACCCTTTTAATGAAACCCAAGGCTTCAAGAAACACAAGTTCAACACACATGGAAATAAAAACACAACTTGCACAACCAAGTGTATTTAGACACCGAACAGCAGCAATGTCACTAAAAATAGCTGACTTTGTGCTTCACAGTAAAACCATGCATGGCTCAACAGTTTTGTTCACTGAACCATGGGGCTGACAAGCTTTTGAAAGGCACTCAGAGGCCTCAACAATTACAGTGCAAGATATCAGGAAAACTCTTAATTCCATTTCTCACTGTGATGGCTCAAAAAAGATGATTATTATTAAGACTTATTTTCAAATAATTTTTTACAGAAGTGTTTCACCATCACTACCCTGCATTGTCCAGCTAGACATGTAATGACAAATATGCATATATATTGCAAAATACAGTTCTGCTTAATTTTTATTCGTAAAACACGAGTTTCTAAGCAGATTTAACTAGAAATTATATTCACACCCACAAACTTTATTTCAGACTTTTTCTGAAAGCCGGTGTCTATTGAAGATTGTCTTTTATTTCAAAACAGAGTTCCAACACAAATCACTCCCTTATTTCATACTTACTGAGCAAAATACTCTGTATTGCCACAACATTTAAAGTGAGAATTTCACTGTTGTCAAAATGCATTGCATAGCTACCTGCCTTCTTTTTTGCAGACACTCCCTGGCATTTACTTCAGTAAGCCAACCATCACTTCACTGATATCCCACAATTTTCTTGCAACCAAGTCATCCATGGCTTTGGGCAGGAGTTCTTCCTCTTTGCAGTCTCCAAAATATTTTCCTGACACGCCTTCGACATCAGGAGAAGAGGCCAAATAAATAGATGTCTGGGCTCCTTCCAGAGGCGTTTTGAAGAAAGCCCATGACACCAAGTTGAATAGAGGTTTGGCCAGCAAAGGAATATTCACATGCCTGCCTAGATTTGTTCTGACAATCCCAGGATGAAGTGAGTTGACAGTGACTCCTGTCCCTTCCAACCGACGGGCCAGCTCCCTGGCAAATAATATGTTAGCCAGTTTACTTCGGCTGTAACAAAAGCTTTTATTGTAGCTTATTTCACTGTTCAAATCTTCAAAGTTGATCTCTCCGTATTTGTAAAGCTTTGAGGATACTACAACAATCCTGCTCGGGGCAGAATTTTTGAGGAGGCCCAGAAGAAGGTTGGTGAGCAAGAAGTGGCCCAAGTGGTTTACACCAAATTGCATCTCAAAACCATCCTCTGTCTTCATGTATGGACACTGGAATATGCCTGCATTATTTATCAGAACATCCAGCCTTGACTCTTCCTTTAAATACGAAAGAAAAAAATCATTTAGTTTTAGAACTCTCATGTAAAACATTATCATGCTTCAATTTCTCACTGGGCATCGTTAAAAAAAATAATTTCATTCCTAGTTTTCTGAACTGTAACTTTCTGACATTCTCTTAAAGCATTACTGAAAAAAACCCACCTTTAAATTGAACTACCACTAAACTGTGTAAATGACTCCAGCAAGATGCAAGTACCTGAGAGCATGTCTGTGTCAACCTCTAATGCAGGCAAAGAACACAACCATCTGCTTCTCCAAGAGCAGCTTTTTCTACAGCAATTCAGTGATAAATTACCTTTGTGAAGCATTTTTTCCCTCTTTAAAAAGCAATCTGTCTTTTGCACTGCAAAAGGCCACACATTAATTTACGGCAAATCTCTGCTACAGCAGAGGCATCTAGTGTGCAAAAGACACGCAAACATGGAACACAAGGTGTTAGCACAAGGAATTAACCTCAAGGCTGAAGAGCCATTACACTGTAGACCCATCATTTCACTTGGATGATATCACAAAAAACTTTGCCAAATAATGTTTTCATGATTTTAAACTTGCTTTAAAACCAGTACACATCATCCTGCTGTTTGGTGAGAACTATGTAGAAAAGTAACACTCATGTTTCAGACAATTTGAGTCCAACAGGTCTACTCAGGAACTAAGGAACAGGGGATTGAAATATCTAGGTGCTCAGCACATGAGATTTAAAGGATCAGAATTCTGGTTCAGGTCAGCAAAAATCAGACTCAAGGATGTATGTTACACTCTCCAGAATAAGGAAATATAAGTAATTAAAAGTGGAATTGATAATTTAAATATATGCATCATGCACTTCATGCTCCAGAATCCACTCAAAAGAGGCCTCCAATTCACCCAAAACTGTAACTGAAAAACCAACCAACGAATTAAAGTAAGCTGCTTAAATAAGCTCTGAATTCAGCACCCTTACCCACCTCTGACAAAAGACTGTGAAAGCACAACTTATGCTTGCATGAATCAGAGGCAAAGGTATTCATTTTCTCTAGAAAGAACACCGGGAGTTTTCTTTGCTGTTAATTCTTTAAACTCAATGCAGGGACTGGAAGACAAGCCGAGACAATCTTGGGCCATTTTGATGATAAAAATAGAGAACCTCATAAATGAATTCCGCACTATTTCCCTTTTATTTCACTGCCATTAGCAGAAAAGATACAAAGATAGTGAAACCCAAATCTGCACTTGGCATTCAGTTAAAGGTGCTGGCATCTGATCACTCAAAACTTGAAGTACTTCAATCTCAGACTGATTTCCGTGGAACTTGTGGCAGCTTAAGTGTTTCATATAATTGGGTCCCTAAGGTGTGGTCCAAAGAGCACCAAACTCACTTCTCTTCACCCAAAGGGACACAATGGTCAGTCACTATCACTAAATCAGGACAGAAGTGAGGAAGTACTGACTCTAGATCTGCTCACTGAAGTGATCCTTCTTTCTTCTTTAGAGAAAAACATCTGACTGGAGGATTTATTTTGCAAGACTTGACACTCAAGATGCAAGACCTCCACATGTGCTACTTTCTGAAAGTCCTACATGTAATAAAACCTAGTGATGTGATCAATGCCAAGCAGGCAGCTACTACAACCAAGTGCAGCAGAGTGCACAAAACATTGCTTTCACGGGCAATGCTATTCCTTGCAGCCTCTAAGCTCACTTTCACTTTCTCCCTTTTCCCATGGAACCCCCCCAACATCTCAGTCTTTTATTTTTTTTTCAGTGAGACTAAGGAGTGAGAGACAATCACTTTCAGTCACGCAAAGTAAAGCTCCCACGAATAAGGCTTAGTGGGAGTGCCTTGTCTCCTCATCTTGCCAATGTTTACATCTTCTTTATGTCAAACAAAAAACTACAAGAACCCCCAAACAAATCCCAAAATCACAGCTCCAAAAAGGACTCACAAATACGGAAGGTAAATAACACGAACTTGGGTGGAACAGCTCTTGAAAGTTATCTCTTGAGCTCACATCACTCAGATGCATTCAAGTTATAATGCAGGCATCAGCAATACTCTGCAGACAGCACACCCTCTTTTTCTTTATCTATTTCTCACTTAAAAACCACTCTGATATTCTGTACTATAAAATATGTAATTCTTAGAAGTTAAACAGTATGTCTCTTTTTTTTGTGTGTATCACACAAATTTTAACTCCTTTCATGTATGCAAGTTTTCCCACAACACTGAAGGAACATTAGACCTTATCATTGGATTCACATACATGAAGGATTCATATATACGAATGTATATGACTACACAGTGCCCCACTAGAGAACTTAAAACTTGACACTTGTAGAAAAGCAGTTTGAAAATTAATTAAAGTCCCTCTCTGTTTTTTTCCTCTCTTACAACGGGATCTGAGCATCTTTTAAGCACTCAATAAGCACATCTCTGAGCAGCAGCAGAACCTATTAAGCCTAGCTTCCCATGACTTCATGTCTCATGGCTTGAGCAGCTAGATGTAGTGAGATCAAAGTCCCAAAAGATGGTTTTTGTGGGAATGAAATAACGCCTCCAACAGTGCTTCCCTCTGCTCTACATATCTAGTGGCACTTCTGTCAGGCAAAGCAACTGGATGTCCCTGTTCTCCTTAAACTCAGGTTTTCAGAGAATATGCAAAAACGCTATATATTCAAAAATGTCTATAGACTAGATTCTGCTGGTGGTAGGTGAGAGATTTAAAATCCTTGGTGGGGTGCAACCTAAGGAAGCAGCAGAAGGATGTCTGGAGCATGTGAGCACTACACCTGTCAACTTTTATTTTTCTGGTGACAAAGCTGAGCTGTAACACTAATTTAAATCAACAAAGGTTAAGCTAGTTAATTCAGAGAGAAAGGAAGAAAAATAATTTATCTTACAGAGAAACAAGCATTTCCTTTCCAGAACAGAAAAGGTCTAGAATATTTTAAACCAAAACAGACCAAACTACCATGAAGTTCACGCTTCCAGGAGCTAAGTCACGGCCAATTTGCTTACACCCTCCTCCCCAACCTCGCGGTGACCTCAGCGACTTCCCCAGCCCCCTGAGCGTGCTGCCGGCAGGAGGAACAGCCTCCTGCAACCCACACGGAAACCCGGGCGCCAACACGGAGCGCAGAGGCCGCCGCCAGCACCGCTCAGCCCGTGCCTGCCGTGCCCTGCCCGGGCCCGGGGACGGCAGCGCGGTGACCCGCGGGCCCGGCCGTACCTGCAGGACGCGGTGGCAGAAGGCGCGCACGGAGCGGAGCGAGGCCAGGTCCAGCTCCCGGACTACCAGCTCGCCCGCGCCGTCCGCCCGCTCGCCCACCTCAGCCCGGATCTCGCGGGCCGCCCGCTCGGCCCGCGCCCGGTCGCGGCAGCCCATGATGACGCGGGCCCGCATCCGCAGCAGCTCGGCCGCNCGCGCGGGGCCTGCTGGGGCTTGTGGTCCCGGGGCGGCTCGGGAGCCTGCGCTCTGCCCGCCGGGCCGGGCGCGGTGCCCGCCGCGCGCTGCTGAAGGGGCGGGGCTGCGGCACCTGAGGGTTGTGCTGGCGTTCGGCGGGACCGGGACGGGCTGGGGAGTTGGGCGGAGATAAACCTAATGCGGTTCAGCAGGGGTAAGTGTAGAGTCCTGCACCTGGTGGGGAATAACCCCAAGTACCAGCACAGGGCGGGGGCTGATTGAACCTCGTTAGTTGTTAGCATTGAAGCTCTTGGTCGGCCCCTCAGCTCTGCCAATTTTGTTTTGAATCCTTAACCCCAAATCTGTTTTCAGCCATCGACTTCGTGTCATGTTTCCATACACTATTACTAATCCCAGACCTTGATGATCCCAACCAGGGCAGCATAAACCCATTCAAGGAGTCAGGAGTGGCCGCTGCGGTTTCCCAGCTAAAAATCCTTTTCACCCTAGCCGTGGGAGAGTCACTAGTAGAAATGTGCAGAGAGAGAATTAAAAGGTAACTGAATTTTGTTCAAGAGCAATATAAGTTAAAAAAAAATAAGGTGGTTAACAACAAAAAAAGAGGAAGGTAGTACTGGAGTTCAGTGTGGATTGAGGGATAAGATAGAGTCAAAGAGGACAGAACAAGATAGATCAAGAGAAGCTTGTGATCAGGACCTAGGGGCCAGCATGCATGGGAGTAGAGTACAGGGAGACAGTAGTCTGGGGGGGGACAAGAAACAAGCTTGACTTGGCTGATAAGGAGCATGTTTGTCCTGAATCAAGACCCGGCATGTTTGGGTAAATGATTACGAAACCCAAGAGGAAACCCATGAGCCTTTAATCAGGTTTCTTGTGGCTTGTCTGGACATGACAACCGTTTGCAATAACAAGCTCCCCTTAACTGTCACATGTTGGTGCTACCTGCAGGCTGTCACATGGCTGCAGTCTGTTCTGAGACTGACCTCAGCTCGTGTTACAGCAGCAGAAACATAGCAGATTCTTCTGGAAGTATCCTTACCACGTCTTTTCTGAATGTCTCTCACTTCTCAGGCAGTTAAAGGGCTGTATGGGTAGCACCACACCTAAACACTCTGGATTCATTGACTGACCTCTTCTGTCCTTGTCTTCACCACAGAAAACACTCTCTTCATTCTCAGCTTTTCACTCCATTGTGAGCCTCATGGTTACACCAAAGGGTGTTTTAGCCAGGCCACACCATTGCATCTGCGTGTGAAACATGGATTTTGACATCCTTAACATGGTGTAAGAGCCACGTTGGGGTGTTCTTCTATATGCTCTTCTCATAGTAAAATCATGCACTGGGAGGCGTTGCAGCCATGCCCAGTCAAGGACCATGAGGAAGGAAGGGTGGTTGCCAACAAGACGTCAAAATAGGAGAACCAGAAAACATCCTGTTGTAGAGGAAGATTCATTGTGTAAGAAATCCTCCTGGTGGGTGCTAAAGAATCTGCTGTTCATCCTCTGGCATGGGGACTCTGGCAGTCATCTCTGATGCCCCTTCTTAGAAGGCTGCAGATGTGTTGGAGAGGGCACTGCCTCGAGGGTGCTGCCTGTGTTTGTTGATGTCAGTCCAGCCTTGAGTGCAAGGAGCATTGTGCTCAGGAGCTCATGGTGATCAGAAGCTTCTCATGTTGACATGGATGATGCATTCAGATGTTGGCCCCAGATACTCAGCATGATAACTGGAAATTATTTCTTCTGACATTGATCTGCTTCACAGATTTCTCTGTTCCTCTATTGCGCTCAAGGTTGTGTTTAGCAATATGCAGGTCAGTGCAGGTTACAGGATCTGGCAGAGGAGCCTGAGAGGGTACCTGAGGATCCTCCTTAGGATGTAGGAGCCCTCTGAATCCCACATCCTCAGACCAGATCACGGTCCAGAACACATGTTGGAAGACGTGATGGTAACGATCTCCAATTTTTTATCTGAAATACTTTATATTTTGGCTCCTCCAGATGACATGCTGGCCTGGAAATTGGAAGGGTGTCTTAAAGATGGGAAGGAACTGGGAACACGGGTTTATGATGTCTTGGTAATAGGTGGGAAATATCTATCACACTCTGAGAATATGTTCTATAAAAAACCAGACAAATAAACAAAAATCTGAAGACACCTTCAGAATCTTATTTCTAACATTTTTGTCCAGAGGCTAGCAGTAGGAGACACTCCCATTTGTCTTACTGCCGTACCTGGACTCCTATGCAGTGAAGGAACCTGGAAGCTCAGGGAACAAGAGCTGGGTTTCCCTGACAGAGTTCTGTTTCTGCACAGAATTCATCTGTGTTATTATTAATGTTCTTCCAGATTTTGTCTAGGATGAGAGTTTCTTTTTCATTAGTCTGTCTTCCAGTGTTGTAAATAGGCTGATAAAGGACAGTTCTCTCTGTTCCCCTACTGAAAAATATTTCTGTTGTTTTAACTGTGACTGGCTTGGGTTTATGAGGTGCCAGGGCATAAACTCATGGTAGCTTGATAAGCGTGAGAAGCAAGACATTTTTTTTGAGTTTTGTGGTTGCTGTTGTTTGCTTGTTTGTTTTGCTTTGTGGACTGGAATGCTATTAAGAGACAATTCTCTTCTATGTCTACAAAAATAGAAAACACTTTCCCTCAGCTCCCACCCCACTTCACAGAATTTTCTTGAAATAGATTATTTCGGTCCACTAGCCAAGCTGTGCCTTGGAGCAGAAGAAAATAATTTTAACAGGCAGAGGCTCCTTGGCAAGCCCAATCCTCCCCAAACATCCACATTAGTCTGGAAGGTACTTGCTTGAACTAGTGAGGCTCCACTCCCTCACCATGCTGCCAGCTGGATATGCAGAGAAGCAGCCATGAAGCCTGGACAGTTGCCTGACAATTAAAAGACAGTGTATGATCTGAAACATCTAAGGACATTTTGCTCAACTAATTTAGGAAAAAGGATTGTGAGCCTCAACATCAGCTTCTGAACTTTAATGTCAATTTGAATTCTGTGACTAAGAATGCAAATTCTACTATGTAAATTTCTGAACTCTTTTCACACGCGCCTTAGTGCTGTTAGGAGGACACTGCAAGAGGGAGTCCCCTAGTACTGTGTGTGCACAGATTGATAAAAGACTTGGAAGCTCCTATGTCCTCACCAGTAGGGTTCATTCTTGCTGTAGGTGGATGGTTCATTGGAAATAAAGGTAAACATAATAGACCAGATGACTCAACTTCCAATTTATTCACTGATTTGCGTGCTTATCCTGTCAGATATGAGACTCACCTCTGAACTCCTATAGGGATCAAATATCTCATTACCTTTTCATTATCAAGATGTAACTGTTCAATGAGAGTCAAATGCCAGCTTTGTTTCCTGTGCCCAAACTCTACAGCTCTAACAATGCACAGATGAAAAATGGCTGATGCATATTCTGCTTCAAAAAGGCAGGACTGGTCTTTCTGAAATTGCAGCCATGCTTTTGTGGTAAACATACACACACAGTTCATATTCCACAGCTAAGGAATATTTTTGAATTCCTTGTGGATTCTGAGCCCTCACATAAAAACATCTGCTAATAACATTTTTCATAATCTCCATTTGGTGAGGTAACTCTATCCCATCCTGGCAGACAATGACCAGGCCTCAGTTATTCATGTCTTCCTCACCTCCTGGCTGGGCTGGGAAATGTGATACGTTTTGGGCACAAAGCCTTTAGCACATACAAAGCTCCAAGTACACCAGAAATCTGCAGTGCATCCCATCAACATCACATACTGGTGTGAACACTTGAAAACCTTTCCAACGGTCTCTATTCATGTTTCATGCAGGATCAAGGCTTTTGCCTTTGCTTCCAAAGAACTTTGTGGCTTGGACACAGAATATTAAAATGATTGCCTGTGTTCCTGGGAGGGAAACCATAATTGATGCAGTGGAGCTTTCTGCAGTAACAGGACAGTTCATCTGGACAGAGGAGACCAAACTTTCTCAGAGGCTAACGTGAGATTCTGGGCCAAATTCCCCCAGGAACCACAGATCATCACAAGCTTGATTCACCATTTCTACTCCCACTGCAAATCACATTCTTTTGGTTTTGTCTCTTCTGGTATGAATATATGACAACAATAAAAAATAAAACAGGACAGTTGTTCCACTAGGGAAAGAAAGAGAACAAACACCACCTGACAGATGTTAGTGGTGTCATTTGGATATCACTTAGTTACATGGACAACAATGAGATATGGGAATTTAGCATAAAAGAGAGAGATTAGACCTATGGTGCAGTAAACTCATGTGAAGTTGCCAAACTGAGTTCATGCAGGTCACAGAGCAGTTGTAAATCCTAAGGGAATCTAGTTAAGAAGCAAGGAGTTCCATCAACAGCATGATTTCTGGGTAGATTCTCTATTATGAAGGTGTGCTCTAAAGCTTCAAGCCTTTGTCCCAGCCAAGCTCCTCAGAGCATCTCAGACTTCTACCCAGCTCTATGAAGTATGCTGGGTCTAAGTGAGACCTCTAGCTCCCTCTTAGATTTGAATGAAAGTGGCCACTTCTGGTTCTAAACATCAGGAATATTCTGATTACACAAACTCTGCCTAAGAAATGATGCTAAAACCTCTACATAGAAAAATGACAATGTTCTGTAAAGCCAGCTTTATTTAGATAAGAAAACAATATAGAAAAATACTTGTCAACACAAGACCAAATGCACTAATATTTTACTAGAAGCCAAAGCCTTGTGGTGACAGACCTACTGAACACATATTTAAAGAGCAAACCACCAACAGGTAAACAGTTACATGTAAACTGTGCTTTTGGGAACTTCAGAAATAACTGTCAAGAACCAGCATTGCAGCAGGGATTTTCTTATAAATAACCCGTCAACCAGCATTGCAGCAGGGATTTTCTTATAAATAACCCGTCAACAGTTTTTTAGATAAAATATAACTGTTCTGTCTCTCAGAAAATGTCTCAAGCTATAAAAACGGTACGAATCTTCTCCTAATATCAAAACCACAGTGTTAGATACAGACAGGTAAAAAAATCTAAACTGCTTAAGAATTATATTAAAATAACTCTATTAAAAACTTATCAATATTAAAAATATTTCCCTTAAAGGCTGTTCTAGCCAGGTTAAATCTTTAAACACAGTGCTCACAATACACAAATGTAGAGGTTTTCAGATATAACTATTGGTAGATTAGAGGCTGGCTGAGTTAAGAACCTTATCCAGTCATGTAGATTTGCGGTACTTCTGAGCAATGCCATAGGGAACGTGTGCAGCTATGGTGCCTAATTTCTGTGCTCCTTCGACATGGAACATCTGGTCATCAAAGAAAATGTGAGGGCGAATTTTCACCAGGATTGGTCCTTTAGGTGCTCCTGCTAGGAAAAGTGCCTCATCAATCTCCAGACCCCAGCTACGGAGAGTCTTCAGCACTCTGGCTCCAGAGCTCGCCGCACTTCTGGCTGTGACCAGGTAAGTCCTTATAGGACAGTTTAACCGTTCGTTTTTTGCATAGAACTTCTTCTGGAGTTTCCCCAGGTCTTCCAGAAAACCCTTCAAAGGACCCTGAGTATGAAATACCAGAGGCGTATTTAGTATATGTCCACAGTTCCCCAAATCATTCTTTTGCTTTCTTCCAAACTGCCAGTTGCACACAGAATTCCTTCTCCTAATGCTGTGCTACTCCACAAATTCTCCATGTAACATCTCCAAATGGGTCTGCACCCTCACTAGGAATTCATACATTGGAAAAAAGTTAAAACCATAACACTACATGGTAGGATCAGTGGGAAAATAATGCTCACTAAGGCTTACAAGATCTCTTACAGTATTCACTTTTAACTATACCCTTTAATAAAAGATCATTAAAAAGAATGAATTCTTTTTACTATGAACCATGAGTAATTTTTTCCTGCACAAAAACCAGTAGAAGACCTAATTACAAAGCCATCAATGAACTCTGTCCAGACTAAGGACTATAGTATACTCCAATTAATAGAAGTAAGTATAAGTATAGTACACTCCAATTAATAGACAGTTTGGTTCAAATTGCAATATATTGCACTGTCCAGTACTTTCATAAATAAAGCTTTTATTCTGAATTTCTACTATTTTTAAAAATAGCAGAATTGGTCTTTCAGTATAAGCTAATGTTAAAATATTTGTTTTTAGACAAATGGCATAGTTCTGCTTGGGAATAGGCACTTATTATCCTGTTTGAATAACCAGAATATCTCAGTGTTTGAAATTAACACTACCTACAGTCTGATAAAAAAATAACCAAGGAAATCAGTACTAGCATTTCTTTTTCTAATGATACCATTAGAAGACAGATGTAAGTCACTGTCTTATATATGCGGTTCTCTCAGAGAAAAGAGAGAGGACTGCAGTGGTGGCCTGATAAAAGGACGGCAATAGTGGCCTCTTTTATGTGAAACATGTATTTTAAAGATTATCCTCCAGAAAGGAAATATATAGGGCCATCAGCTTTCACAAAGAACACATCCACACTGGGGAAGCTGGAGAAATACAGCAGCAATGAAAGTCATCAGATCTTTTGGAAACTCCCTTTAAACAAGAAATTCAAGAAATACAAACCTGTGCAAGAGGCTTATTTTCATTCAGCTGTTCATGTTCAAAAAATCTATCTAATCCTTGCTCTTTCACAATCTGTTCTGATTCATCAGAAAAGATAACAGCATCCCCATCAAATGCCACCCTCAGCTGTGTATCCGAGTAAGAAACATCTTTGTTGGAAGTGAACATCGTAGCTGATGCAATGCCTGAAAATAGATCAGAGACCCTCAGTTAGCATGTCCTGCAAAGTCTTTCATGAAACCACCAGCAGTTTGGTTCCAACAACTTATTGCTGGTGACCTTTATATATGGTGAGCACGAACAATCACAAAAGCTAGAGATGGCCGTTCTGTAACACAAATGCATGGAAGCTGTCCCACTGCCAAAACTTCCTGGACATGCTTCCTTCCACTTTCATATAAGACTATACAAAAATGGTCCCCAAGCTGTACTGCAAATGGGACAGAAACAGGAAATCCCAAGGAGACCACTCAATCAAAGTATTTGTTACTTTTTAACTCCTTATGGGACACAAAAGTTGCTTTTTTAAGTTATATCAAAAAGATGATGCTATTCAAACAGAAGTTAAATAGAGATGGGAGTTTTGTTTCTTGTTGAAGGAGACAAGACAGAAAGGTGTAGTGTGATTAGGTTGTCATTAATAAGCAGGCTGAAGGGTCAGAGAGGAATAGTATCACATGATTTTATTTGGTAGAGTAAAAGTAAGTGATAAGCTTGCACCATACTGAGTGGTGACTTTCTGCATTTGATGAAGCAGCACTACTTTCTGCGAAAGACACACGATATTTTAATTTTTGAACAAGCTCAACAGAGAGATAACAAAAGAAAGTAAATTCAAACCTGCTTCTATAGCTTCCTGCACTTTTTCAGAATCCGCTGAGAGGTACAGGTTCGTGAGGTACGCAGTCAGGTAACCAATGGGGCTCTCTCCTCCCGTCATACAGAAACGTTCAATTGTTAAGCCTAAAGTAAGAACAGCACAAGGTGTGGCTCTGCCTTGACACTACAGACCTGTAAAAGGAACCTGTGAAAAGGTACACTAGCCTAGCTTACAGTAAACTTAAAAAAAAGAAAATACGTACATTATAATTTCAACAAGTTATACAGCTTAAAACAATTACAATGTTTGATCAGCCCATCCTCATTAAGAATTTAGGGGAAAAAATTCCCTCTAAGACAGCAGAGTAACTGCTGTGAAGACGTATGCGTAGGGAGCATAGATACCAAACGTCAAAATGTTTAAGGACTTCTCAGAAGTTATGGTTCACACCTGAGAAATCTAGAGCACTGGACCAAATTCCATCAAATACTATTTCACTTATGCTGACACCCAAAAATAAGTATCAAAGAAGCTGCTTTTCATAAAGTCAGAACAGGAAGGATAAAATTAATTCATACTATTATGTAACAGCTGCCAATTCTACACATTAGTATTTATTTTATTTACCATAGTGATTGATGCTGTTTATGAGCCTCACTCCCACTTGGGCGTGGTTATTAGTCATCAGGACAATATCAAACCGTTCTTCATCATCAGGGTACAGCTCAAGAAGCCGGGCATTGACATGCTCCAGCGCCTGCAGGTTAAAAATGTGGAAGTCAATAGACAAGTGGAATGTGCCTCCTTTCTTAGTCACTGTAGTTTTAGCCTTAGGATTGTCTTGAAGGAGAATGTGAAATACCTGATAGTTTAACTTGCTGAACTTGTTTTACTCCTTTCTGCTTTGCTGCCCCCAGCAACTATTTGATTGGGTTCATTTGAAAGGAAGCAAGTAAATTTCTTTTTTTTTGAGGTATGGAATTTACTTATGCTGATTTACTGACACAGTTCAGGTCATCAGGTGTCAAAGGCTATCCTTAAGCAATGAGTACAAAATCACATCCTGTCAACATGATTAGCTGAGAGTTTCTAATTGCAGTACTGAATGTGACAGATTTTGATTTGAGATCTCTTCAAAGATAATGGGCCAAAATGTTATAACCACAGTTTGGCATTCTTATTTCCTTGACCTTTCATCTGCTCATCTCTCTCTGTATCCATCTGTTCTCCTATTTAGAACTTCATCCCTTTGGAGTAAAATCTTTATGCTTTGGGATCTTAGCCCCTGAATGGAATTCTTTGGGATTAAAGCAACAAAATCAACAATGAATCATCAAATGAATGCAAGATAGATTGATTTTTATTAAAGTACTTTGAAAAGTCAGGCCAGTTGTTCAGAACTAAAGCACAGATTTCATACTTAAATCCTGAGAATCTCACTTTAAAAAGCTATGTTATTGTGGGACTGTGCTTAGGGAAATTCTAAGTGAGAGCCTGGTACAAGGCCTAGGAAAAAATCTTAGTAAGTAGTCATAACTCACTTCTTTTGTTAATACTCTACTACACTGGCAATTTCTTCAACTGTTAGAGGATAAGGGTGAGTGGGGGAGGGGATGCCATTTTTTTGTCCAGTGCCTGTATACTTTGCAGTCTAAGGACACCCTGGCCTGTGATTACAAATCTTAAGCGCTACAAGCATGAGATATAATACTTTTAAGTTAGTAGCTTAAACATTTCAATAAGGGAATCCAAAGAAAAATACATTATTTCTTTTTTGCTTTCTTTGTCTCCAAGTAGAAAGGATGACTCAACAAAGCCATAGTTCTCTAGCCTAATGATTCCTGTGACTAAGCAATATAAAGAATTCAAATACAAATGGCATATCAGAAGGGAACAGAGATTAAGGTGCATTTAGCTGGGCATAGCTAACAGCTCTGGTTTTCAAAGTATGAGCAGTTAAGGAGCAAAATCTTGCTTATACTCAAACTAAATTTGACACTGAACTCTAATAAATCTTAAAAACTGACTCTGCTAGCAGGGCTGCTACATATAGGAAAAGATGCAGTAAATTCCCAAGTCAGTCTGCCCTCAATGGTGTACGAAGTGAATTATTTTATAGCCACACCTTTATGTTAAAAGCACTTTTACAGTGCTTGTGCCATTAATACTACTAACAGCTATGTTATATTTACAGCAGCATGGGTACTGACATAACTAATTTTTCCACTGTGAATGTTCACAAAGTGATTAATGAAGACAATGTTTTGAATTTCTGAGACCAAAACTGAAGTAATGAAAATCTACTTTTAAAATCTGAAATGTTCTGCCACAATTCTGATGTCAGCAAGTATGATTTCTAATTATGATTTAACTGATCTCCTAAAATCATTGTGGTAAAGCTCACCAAACAATTCTCAATGGACATAAAATTAACTCTGTAAGACAGTGTTTTTCCAAGACAGTCCCACTAAAACCTGTGCTCTTCAAAACCATACATATTTTCAAGTCTTTTTACTTTTCTGTAATTTCACTTGCTTTCCATGCTGCAGGCTGTTTCCCTTGGCCATTTCTCTTTTCTTGTGCAATGAAGGCAAAATATTCCATTTCAGCTCTTCTTAAACCCTGACTCAGAAGTAGGGAGTCCATTTCTTTTGCTGGTCCTCAAGAACAATTTCCAGGGTGACAACGAATGCCAAGAAAAATTAAAGTTGACCAGAAGGAATTAAAATCAACACTGTTTGTTTTTTGTTTTAGTTTTTTTTTGGGGGGGGCAAGGAGGAAGTAAGTTTTTTTGTTTTGTTTTGTTTTGTTTTGTTTTGGGGAGGAGGAGGTTATGAGAAACTTAAACGATTTGGGGCCTGTTTTGACTGAAATGGTCTTAAAAAGAAAGGTGCTTCGTGCACCCCATATCCAGCAGAAAAGGCAGGTTGCTCCTTACCCGTAAACACATGGGATGCGGTGCTGTGAGCCGGGATACAAACCGGGATGCTGAGGGTACCACTCCCGTCCTGGTGACGCGAGCAGTACGTGCTCTGCCGCAGGCGTTCGGAATTAGTGCCGGCGGGAGGAGAGGAGAGGAAATGGGAGAGGGGAGAGAAGGGCTGGCCGCGGGGCCAGGGCGCGCAGAGAGATGCGGGGGATGCTGCCGGGCTGCCCCGCCGCGACGAGCTTGGCCTTGGGAGAACAACTCCCAAAAACATCTCCCCGAGGCAGGATTACCTCTGCTGAAGGAGGCTTCGGGCTCCTCCTCTTCCCGAAATTTGGCCTCGCAGCATCTTCCGCGCGCTGCCGCCCCCCACACCCTCCCCCGCCCCACCCGGCCACCCGCTCCGGGCCGTCTCCCGGCTACCTTGACGAAGTAGAACGCCGGTCCGGGCTTGAGGGTGACGTTCTCGTTTTTCTGCTGGTACTCCACGTACTTCTCCACCCCATGCTCTTCGTAGATCCGCCGCTCCTCCACCAGGTCGAAGAGTGCTCGGGAGGACACGGCCACCGTGATGGCGTTCTGGGGCTTGGGCTGCGGAGCGAGCGCAGGGTAGCGCCGGCCCGCGGCCCTCAGCCCCCGAGCCCCCAGCCTCCCCTCGGACCCCCGAGCTCCGGACCCCCGGCCCGCCCGCACTCACCGGCCGGGGTTTCTTGGTAACCAGGTTGTCGTAGAAAGCCTTGGCCGCGGCCCAGTCCTGCTCGGCCTCCTGCTGCCCATCCTCCGTCGCCTGGCTGGGCTGCGGCTCCTCCGAGCCGGAGCCGCTCATGGTTCCTGGCGCGGCCGGGGCCGTAGCGGGCGACCGGGAAGCGGCGGCAGCGGCCGCCCCCCTGCCCCGCCCCGGTCGGGCGGGGGAAGGCACCGGCGCTGCTTCTCCCTGGCGCTGTGCACGTCCGGGGACGAGGCCCGGAGTGGTCTGGCCCTACCTCGGACTAGTACCCCTACCCCTGGTCCCAGCCCCGGCGCCGACCCTTGTCCCGACCGCGGCTCGAGCCCCGTGGGGCAGTGGGGCCGCGACCCCTCCACCCCTCACACTCCGAGGCTCAGCCCGCCCGCAGTGTCTCCCCTCATCGTGGGGTGCGCGGGGTCCAGAACTGCGGCCCTTCCCCGCCGCCCTCACAGCACCTGCGGCGGCCCCTTCCAGCACACGCTGACTCCGGCCGCTGCTCTGTACAGTGCTCGGGGGAGCGGTGTCCGCAGCTGCTTGATGTCAGGCAGCAGCTGCCAGCACTCTGTACCTACAGCATTAGAGATTTATTATTTAACTGCAATGGCTTAATTGATTTAATATTAACTGCAACAAATTCCAAGGACATTTCTTGTATAATATGTTTTAGCAATCAAAATGGGCTTGATGTCTGTGACCTGGGGTCGTTTGTGCCATGCAGCAACATGGAAAATACCTTCACAAAACAGCAGTTTGGGTTGTGGTGTGGAGAGTGTATGCACACCCACAAAAACTGTTACGCTGGCATGAGGTTGGGGTGGTCCTAAAATACAGACTCTCACACAGAGCTACGGGCAGCCTCTAATACTCGTAGTTCTCTGAAATGGTGCTGTCTGCCTCTGCAGGTCACCATCTGAACCACAGAAAAGGCTTCCACACTGATAAGCTGAAGGAGAGAGTGGAAAGTGAAGAAGGAATCGGATTTTCTCTTAAGCCTGTACTGGATATGGCACAACAAACCCACAGTAGTATCTTTGGCACAGTACATGTGATCACCATCCAAAGGACCTTTAACATTTTGAATGAAGACTCTAAATATTGATTCCAACCCTGATCACTACATAATCTGTATCTGATTGTAGGATCTTTCTGCTTCCATACAGTCTCCAAAAAAGAAACAGTATTATTTTGTTACTTTTGCCTCCTTTTTTTTTAAATGTAACTTCCCAGTGAAAGGAGGCTTATGTGGTTATACCATCTGTCCATCTTTCCCCAATGATGTTCAATTGCAAACAAATTTGACATAAGGATAAGGATCTCAAAGAGATTTAAATTGTTAAAATGTTTAATGACAATCAACAGCAACATGCAATTTGTTGCTCTGCTGGGGAAAGCACTTTATCTGCTTGTTCCTCTGTTGTGTAGTAGCAAACAAATACTGCCTGGCTGATCTGCCACCTCCAAATCTGCCACATTGCCTGATGCCTGGCTAACCAGGGAGGGGTCTGAAAGCAGGGAAATGATGGAAATGGGGAGGTCAGAGGAAATGGGAAATGAGAGTTGACTGTACTGCGGGAGGGGAGCTGGAAATAGGAGGTTAAAGGAGACGTACTGCGAGCAGTGCATTGAGAAAACAAATGTGAAAAGACAAGTTAGGATCATTGTAGTGGCTGTTCTCATGGGAAGTTGCAAAAGGCGTAACGTAAATCTGAACAAACCTGATTTTAGTAGCTTTGCTACTGATGGATGTGCTTTTTTCCCTCAAATTTTATCCTGGATATTTCACTCCGAGTGTGTTTTCATGTCTGAGCTCAGACCTGTAGCATGTCATATGCTACTGAAAACAGCTGCTCCCCTCCACGCAGTGAGGTCAGGCTGAGCAGCCAGGCTGACCCTGGAAAAAGGGTTCAAGCCACAGAACAGCAACTCCTGGTCCCAGTCACTACCACTGTCCTGCTCAGAGACTTCAGCACCAGTCTAAGAAGGTGATCTCCAAGAAGAGACTATTCCTATTTAAATTGTTGGGTCCATTGCCCATGGAGAAGAGGGGAAAAGAACGGGAAGAATCAGGAACCAATTCTCTGGTGGTTACAAAACTGAACTGTCCTCTCTGTGTGAACATGGGACAATACATTTCCAGAACCATGCTCAGGTTGACTTCCTGTTGTATCGCGTTCCCCACTACCCTGCATCTACTCAGGAGCAAAATCAGACCTCCTCAGGTGCATTCTTTGTTTTTATTTTTGTTCCCCGCTTTCCTGTCCACCCAAGAAAAGCGTCATCACTCAGTGAAGACTCCTTTTAACCTATGCAAGACATCTGAAAACTTATAAGATGGTAATTTGGTACTGGGCCCAAGCAGTGCTGTTGACGTGCTGCTGCTGAAAGCAGTGCTATGCTAACAGAAATACTTTGCTTGCCAGGCCCACATGGTATCTCTACGCAGCACTCAGCTGTGTGAACATATGCACTGAGCTGCCATGTCTCTGTTCTGTGCTTGGCTGCCTGCTGCTGACATACCCTCCATTTCCTCTTTTGCTGGAGATTGTGAGATGAGGGCCTGACATGAAAGCCTTCCAGCTTCAGCACCTTATAAATGAAATCTTGACTTCCCAAATGCAGACTGTAGCAGCCTTATCTACATTAAAACATGTAGTAATACCCACGGGGTTCCAGGAAAGAGCTATATCTTGCTTTCACTAAACCTCCTGGGGAGTCTGAGAAATAGGAATGGATCCAAAACTGAATGACTTTGTGGTTTCTGAGCTAAGCTAGAAAGGAAAGGGAAGGAAAGGAATTTTCTGCTATCAAGCATTAATTTGTAGGGCATTTACATTAAAAAAAAAAAGAATTTGTGTTTCTATCTTTGTATGTACATTTTTATAGTTAGTCATGCACATTCCCTGAAATCTGTTACAAGTATTCAAATAAAAAGGAAGTCCCCCTGCCTGAACTGCTGACATTTTTCCTGTGTTAAGAACAACCACTCAGAATGATTTATATGTTCTTGTTCAAGAAGGAGCTCAAAATGCATTACTAAAAATAATTTTTAGAAGTTGTGGGTTTTTTTCTTCTTTTGATACCTACTTCTATTTGGAAAGTCACGAAATATTTCCAAATATTTAAAATAATGGGAGCAAAATTCGGAGAACTTTTTTAATGGAAGGACGTTATCTCTCTTTAAATGTAGAGATCCCGGTATATATTGTGCCTAGTTATATCACAAACTTTTAGACTCCAGAGCCTATCTCTCCCAGAGTCATGACAGAGTCACTTCAGAGTGCGATTGCACTGACATATACTTCATATATGCATTGTGATTTTTCATTCTGAAAGCCCAAGACCCGTAGCATAAGGATGGTGTTCCCAGAAGGAAGGAACCCAAGAAGGGCTTTGATCTAGGTCAACCTGCCATGGCAAAATGTGTGACAACACTGCCACATTACATCTGACTAGCCAGATAAACAATTTGTAAAATCTTCCTCTTTGTAGACAGTATAAGCACCTCTAATACAATCCTAGTATTGAGGATCTGATTCTATAAAACAGTTAACAGCTGATTTTCTACATCTGTTTCTATATTTCTACCTGATTTCTACAAATCCTCAATGTGGGTCTCAGGCAGTCTATATTCCTTTGTTTGTCTACCTGCTGTTATCAAATTTAGTCTAACACAGACAGAAATAAAAAAGCAATTGGTTTGTGCCAAAGATATGCATGATGAAGTTGCATCATGCCTTGAAGGCACATCTATTTATGCTGAAGAAACCTTCATATTTCATCACAGTATTCACTTTCCTTTTTCATCTCATGACTCTTTCTAGTTCTTTTGGTCCCTCTTCAGTGGTATTTTTCATTTTCTCTCTCTTCTTTCCCCACTTCCCACCCTCTGTGTTTGTGCAGGGAAACAAGAATGCAAAAACCTGTGGCATCACATTACAATCTATGGCAACTGCCATGTGTCTTTTCCTGGCATTGCTTCGTTCTGATCTTTAATAATATGTTCATTTGCAACAGCCACATAAATTACCTAATGGCATAGAACTTTTGTTCTTCTAAAATGGTCTATTCCACCCCCATCATTCTGAGCATGATTCATTCCAATATTCATGAGACAGGTGACAGGGAAAGCTAAATCCAGCACAAGTGTAGAGGAATGCTCAGTAAGGTTTGCTGAGCCATGATCTCTTTTCCCTAAGAAATCCAGTTTAATCATTGCAATAGAAGTTTCTCTTGCCCTGTTACTGAAGTTTCCTACTCTTTAATCTTCTCAGAGGGAAATCAGCAGCCAAGTTTTGTCTTTAGCTTTTGGAAGATTTCTTCTCTCTACAGGACTTCATATAATTTTCCCTAGGAAAATACAACTGTAACAAAACTTGTAGACATGAACTCTCTTCCTAACTATTCTGAGCTGAACAACAATTTTTTACCCCAAGAAAGGCTCATCACATAATTGCAACATTTAAAAACAAATCAAGAATAATTCTGAAATTCAGATAAAATATTATTTTTACCTAGACGCTAACTAAAAAAGTAAGAAACAGTGTCTTAGCTCCAGTGCTGAATATGTCTGCCCCCTCTAGTAGTTTGCCACAGGGACAACTGAGAAACATTCAGAGAGCAAGCAATCCTGGCCATCTTGTCAAGAGTGTGGAATATCCCAAATAGGACAAGAATCCAGTCTTGTTGAAAATCTGTGGTCAGAAAAGGCTCTTCAAAAGGCTCATATGCTATCAAAAATAATCATACTGGGTTTTTTTCTGAGTTAGAAACAAACCAGTAATAAAATCATAACTTTTGTATTCACGAAAACAAGTGACGATAACTGTATCAGTAATAATAGGGTCAGCTGTTCAGGATTTGACTTTGTAGCACTGGAATCACTCTGCAGGCACTTAGAGAACACAAAGGAAAAAAAGACATGAGATGGAGACAGGTTTGTCCCTGTTCCAAGCTTAAACAGAAGAATATTTGCATTACAAAACAACCACATATAAGATGGAAAGTAGATAAATTGTACATACAAACCCTTTGAGGCTCCTAGATCCTACTGAATAAAAAGTACAATATCATGAAAAATTTTAGATTCAGTTCTCTATAATAGAGACAGTTGTTTGAGCATTTTGTATTATGCACTAATTATCTCTTTAATAATGGAAATTAATGGAGGCTCTAGTCACGCAAGCAGCACCACACAGGGACATGTCTGTGCGAGACTGAGACCTAAATGTTGAAACCCTATTGATTCATTTTACCATAACAAAAGACACTAAACTATTCTAAGATTCACTCTGGTAATTACATGTTCTATTCTGTATTAAATACCCATGGTTTAGTTGTGCTGTCTTCCACAAGGGTTCATGTTAAGTATTAAATTAGGTTAAAATCTTTAATGAGAACATCATGTTGAAAAAGATTCTTAGATTTTTTTTGTATGGTTGTGCAAAAATTCCATAAAGATAATTTCTGTTGCACTGTGCTAGTTATAATTTTTAAAAAAGGGGAAACAAGCAAGTCTATTAGATGTGTTTCTCCTCCTCCCTCTCTGGGGTGTACAGAGAAAGCTATTCAAGCAAACCGTGGTTTCCCACCCATTTCCTGAATGGAGGAAGGTATCAAACAATGTGTGCACCAGAGTGACACTGATGGGCGCTGCTGTGAACCCCTGATGGGAGAGCAGAGCTATCCCACGGGCTCCGGGCAGCAGGAGCAATGGCAGAGAAGAGCCATCAGAGCAAAAACATCCACTGACAGTGCTACAGAACTGACTGCCACTCACACATTGGGAAGAACAGATCCACTGTGTTCCAGAAACAGAACTTCTGCCTTTCCTCTTTACGTACATACCAAGTCTCATTTGTGCCTTACCCCACAGTGAAACTCACCTACAGAGCAGACTGGGCAACAGGAATTTTGTTGACAAACCCAGCCATCCTGCTGCTGTCCTTAAGAACAAAGGTTTTTGCTTGTCTCTTTATGAGTATGTGAAAAAAAATACACTTTCTACACCCCCCTAGGCAATGAAGAATAGGAATATAGTCAGAAAATGTACAAATTGCTCCAAGCAAGGGGTGTGGGACAATATGATTATACCTACTAATAAAGGAGACAAGGTTTAATTGCAGAGAGAGTGCTTTTGACTGCAGAGTTACCACCCAGGTCCAAGAAGAGGATTGTAAGTGATTAGTGCAGCACTCCTGATGGGGAAAAATGAGCCAGAAGTGTAAACAGAAGAGGAGATTTAGGGCTTCTCTAAGCTATGGCTTCAAACCTGTCAGCAACCTGCACACAACATCTCTGTTACTTGAGTTATGATGTGATTCTTTTTTGCAGGGAATGTGTATCCCATTTCTGGTTCAGGTCCCCTCCCTCCTTTTGGCAAGTTAAGATTTTGGGTGAAAACAGGTAAGGACTAAAAGCAATGATAATGTGTTATTGTTTGTGCTGTGCTAGTTTCCAAGGGCCTCGGAAAGCATCGGGGAGCTGTTGTGTTTGCTGCTTCAGGAACACATAGGAAGGTGCTCCCAATATGACACCCCTCCTCCCTTCTTGAATCCTCTCAGTAGAAGGAAGATTATTTTTGCAGACCTCTGCAAGCTCAAGCATTAAATGTGAGGCTCCCACAGTTGCTGTTCTCCACATGCTTTCCCACAGCTGTGCTGCAGTGTCGTGCATTTATAGTGCAGTGTTTCAGTCCCTCTCCTGCACTTGGCCCCCACAGAGCCAAGAAAACTGGGCTGACCTCGTTGGTGTGATCGCTGGTGGGAATTGCCTGGTGCAGAGGGTCACGAGCTGAGGTTATGGGACTCAGCTGCAGCTGAAGGTGAGATCCACACTCAAAATCTCCTTGTGCTATGGCCTCTCCTTTTGTTGTGCGACTTAAACCTTCCTCAGACACGTTCATCAGTTCTCACTGTGCTTGCATCAGGGTAGAGAACACTTCAGCAGTCTTGTTCCTAGTTCCCTTGAAAGTGACTTTCAAGTTGTATTATTTACATTAAAGCAGTATTTAGGTTTCTCTGTTTTCCGTATTTTTCTTGAGAGTGTGGAAAGATAACAATATGAACTACAATGACAAGAGCAACACCAGTAATAACATAAAAGTAATGCTTCCAGTTGGAGGCTTCTACAATTTAGTAGTAAGTATCTACATCACAAAATTATTTTAAATGATGCTAGATCTCATTTTAAATGGTGCTGTAAAATCACAGAGCAAAAAGAAACTTAATGAGATTTCAGTAGGTCATGGATCACAAAAATGGGTTATCAACTCCAGTTCCTGACTTTGAACAAAACACATTAACTGTCCTGCTTTCATCCTATTTTCCTTCCCGTACAGAAAATTCCAGGTTGTATGTATTCATTAAGGTCTTTCTCTGTATAGAAAAAAAAAAATTATGTATAGGAGGCAGTTCATCACTCTGAAGGCTTAACTTGCACCCTCTTTCACACAGAGAGCCTCAGGTGACTGTACTGCTGAGGTCAATGCCTTTGGCAAATGTATCTGTGTGTGTAATGCTGGCACAGTGTGGGGGAATGAATCCAGTCCTCTGAATCCAACACTTTTCAACAAGATTAATGTGCAGTCTCTCCAAAGGTACTGCAGGACTTTACCTGGCGAGCCCTGTGGAGAGCTCCAAAGCTAGAAGCTACAGACTTACCGAAAGATGGAGAGCCCGTGAGAACCACAGTCAAAAATCACCCAAGGATCTTCACCCAAGGGTCTTCAAAGCAGTTATGTTGGGTATTGGTGTGTCAATGGGGCAGCAGTAAAGAGCATGGGGCAACTGTGTTTGTACAGCCTAGGCTGGCCCAGTGCTGCTGTGCCTGTTCCTGGAGGTATCAGATAATTCAGGTTTACTCGTGGGCTGTAGCAACCAGCCTTGGCAGCCTCCTGCTGTGTAAACACACCTCAACAAGTAGCTTCTGTTCATCAGGAACACATATTCTCTCATTCTGCTAGGCTTGTATGTATGTTACTGTGTGAAATCCAGTGGTCTGTGGCAGGATGGATGTTATACAAGTTGCTATGAAGGGTTATTCATGTGTTTAAACTCAGTGAATCACTGGGAGATAGGATTGAGTGCAGAGTTTGGAGAGACCCTGACAGGTCCCAGTGGCCTGTTCAGATTTGTTGCTTCTCTGGTGACAGTTCTGGCCACTGCCAGCTTTTGGTTTTAATTAAAGTGGATTGTGTGCTTTTGTGACCTGCAGCCAGGTCCTTTCATACTGCCCCGTCTGCTTGCAGAGACTCAGAGGATTATTGTAAATCAGGATTTGCGTGATGCAGGGGTGCGACCATTGAGTCAGAAGGCTGAGCTGGTCCTGAACTCACCCCCGAACAACGTCATTGCAATACCCACTGCTAGTCAATTAATGCAATGTTTCTTTCCCTCTAGTTTTGACTCAAAGCTTTGAATACTACTTAGTATCTTCAACTTATTTTCAGCTGACTTTATGACTAGTTGTTTGATAAACTATCCATAGCTCTCTCTGTAGATATCGCTTCTCTAATATCCTTCCCATTTATACTAATCAAGTAAAAATAACATGACTTCTTATCCAGGCAGGAGGTGTGTGATGAAGTATGTTGTTTAGCAAATCCAGAAGTAAGTAGTGCTTATCACTCCTGTACCATTTGTTCTGCAGTCTGTATCCATTCATTCCTACTGAAGAGACACAGTTCCTGTTGATGCTTGTATCTCTAATAATATCACAGATATTTGTACGTGGTATTTCTCACTGTCTTCTTTCATTGGTTTTATAATATTTGCACTTATGCATGACCTTCTTCCACATGATATCTTTTAAATAAGTTCTATGGTCAAAATCCTGTTTTTCCTGCCAGTATTGAAATATTTTTATCAGGAGAATTTCACTCTTCCAGAAACTGGCTTCTCTGTCCTAGAAGAATCTCAAATGAGCCACAGCAGACCTCCATTGACAAGAGTTGCATACAGCCCACATAGAAGTTAAATCTTTAACACTTAATAGGCCATCACAGAAATGGAAAATGGCATAGGGGTAACTGGATTTGTTTTGTTGGCTGCAAATTCTTTTAAAAGGGAAAAGTTGCACTATATCTGAGCAATAGTTTGTTTGGGTTTTTTCCTGATCCTGTAAGAATTGTTTAGGTTAGAAACTCTTTTTGAAGCTCCTTAAATCTCCAGTTCATCTGAATTTCATCAAATCATTAATCCTTGTCAGTCGTGAATGTCAAAAAAGTACCACTGAGAGCAGGGGAAAAAATTAAATCCTGTAGTTTCAGTTTCCCTTGCAATAACAGCATCTGAATAGTTGAGAAACATTGGCCAAAAGGCTCTTGATACTCTACAATAGATTTTGTTTATTTTTCATTTTGCTTGGTTTTTTGTGGGTAGTTTTTTGTTGTTGTTTTTGTTTGGGTGGGGTTTTTTGTTTGGTTGTTTGGTTGGTTTGGGGATTTTTTTGGGTTTTTTGGGGTTTTATTCTGTGAATTGCAACATGTTTTACAGGATGTTTTTGGGCATCTGAGTGAGAAAGGAATATTCTCAGTGCAGGTTAATTCTTGCTGACTCAAGTATATCTCTCCTGAGCATGTGTAAACAGACTTTCCAAAGTCTCAAAAATTGGAAAATTTAATTTTCAGAAGTAGGACAAAAGTTTCTTTAAAGCGTTAATGCGACCCAAATGATATATTTATCCCTAGCTACATTCTAAGAGGAGAAGAAAAAATTTTGCTAAAATAACTTTTTTCAGTCCAGGTTGAAGTAGTAATAATAATAATAATAATAATAATAATAATAATAATAATAATAGTAATAGTAATAAATCAACTGTTACTCAGCCTAAGATATCACATATAAACTATATGTATTCTACCAACAATGTATTCACTCAAAAATGGGAGGAGTCTTTACAGTGGAATAAAAAGCTGTAAAATAACTGGTTCTTGTGGATTTTTTATTGTCATTAAAAAGATTCTAAATAGCAGACCATGCACTGCATATGATTCTGATGAAATGCAAAAGAAGGCAAGTAGTCAAATTATAGTAAAAACCAGGATAAATTGAATTTTTCAGAGGATTTGAATACTAGTTTTATAATATGTCAGAATAAAGATGGGCAATAGTGCAAAATATGTGAAAACAGCACCCATAAAGTTTTTCATACTAACCCTCCTTATATCATGCAAAAAGATAATCATCTATAATACGCCCATGTTTTCCTGTAAGACAGTCCGAGGCAATTTTATTTGAGTTGGTCTCATGTCATGTTGCATCAGTAGAGAGTTCAAATCCTGCTACCATTTCAAAATACTTCCTGTTTCCATTTGTACAATTACACTGAGAATCAACTTTCTTCACAGATTCAGCTATTTTAAAAAATGAAAAGAAAACAAAAAAAAGGGATAGATATTTTGTCGCACTTGGACATGAAAAGAACACGCAGACACCTGTTCAGGGAGAGAAGCAGAAAAAAAGAGAGGCTGAGAAGACCTCGGACTTTATTATATATCTTCTTAATAATCACCTCGGATTGGAGGGTGAGGTTTACGCCCCTCAACCACGCTGGTCAAAGGAAAATCCATCAAACATCTCTCCCCAGAAGAAAAGAATGCAAACAATAGAACAAAGTAACAAAAACATAACTAAGTTTACAGAAAAGTGCGTGAGAAACTCTTATACAGAAATGAAAACATCGAAGAACTGCAAAACTCAGGGCGACAATATTTCTTCTTATATCTAACAGACTTTTTCCAGTTTGTCCTAAATGATCTTAAAAAAAAAGAAACCAACCAACCAAACTTAACCCTGCCACACAAACTAGTTGAGATTCAGGTGAAATGACACAAGCACAGGTTTGATTCTTGATGTAGGGCTTCAGGGCCCCATCAAATGGTATTGTCTCCAGTAAATAAGCTACCCCATTCAGCTGTAGCACATGACATACAGCACAAGCCATGCTACTCCTGATTACATGGACCGGGTGGTAAAGCCCAGGCCGAACAGTTTAGAGGTGCTCCATTTTGTGATGCTTCCATATTTTGTTGCTAATAGCCACAGCAATACTCATTTGCTTCTATTTGCTAAAAAAACTTAATTTGAATAGTCTACTCAAGCTTGGGGGCAGATTTCTGTGTTCAGGTGTCTGGAGACACCTTTGCCTATGCAGCCTTTGTAGTTAAAAAATATCAGGGTGGATATGGAACAGGAGAAATATTGAGCAATAATAATTTATTGCTAGTAATATCTCCATAACTGAAGAAAAATCATGTCAGACTCTTTGGTATATCTCCCCTTTCCCAACATGTCCAGTAACATCTATTCAGTATTGACTCTTGGAAAAAAATAAGGACATAACAAGGTGGCTCTATGTGTCTTTTTGCTATATTTCTTCTTAATCTCCTGACGATTAAATATATAATCTGAGTTTTCCACTTCAAGAGAAACATTCTTTCTAACAGGGCTTTTTACTCCTCCATAACTAAGATGATCAGAGCCCTGGCAGGGATGTGGTCTGTCCAAGTGCCAGTGGAGAAACTCCAGCCTGATAGCAGACTCAGAGCTTCTGCTCTAATGGATGATGGTGGTGCCAGCACGTGTGTCTTCTCGGAGATAGGAATGTCGGTCTCACAGCACGGCAGGATTTCTTCCCTTTGCAGCAGGATTTCTTCCCTTTGCAGCAGTCAGCGGTTGCTGCCAGGAGCAGCAGTGGTGGCATTGATTCCAGCTGCTGCCGCCCAGCTGAATGCCAAGACACATAAACTGTGGGATGTTCTTAGCAACTCCTCCGTGAGGCAGTAAGATAACATGAGAAACATAAGGAGATATTAAAGTGCAGATGATAATCCATTTTCAGGAAACAGCATTTCTCCAGAAAAGAGGCTGAACTTTATCAAAGGGAAAATGTCTCCTGGAGGACTTGCCAAAGTAAATCTCTTTGATGCAAATGGTTTAAGCAAAGACTTTCACCTTAATCTACTGTGCAGTGACCTGGTCTTCTGATACAGAGAATAATTACGGGTGTTTTCAGAATTGCTGTGGTATGCAATCCCTCCAAACCTAAAATAAGTACTTATAGTATTCCCACTTCACCACTCTGAAATTAGTCACCTACATTTCTCTTAAATTTAATAATACCTAATGCCTTTAAACTTTGCTACTTGAAAGGGCTTCAGTGCCTCGTGAAAGACATTTTAAAAATGTGGTTCCTCATTAACAAGTTTCTTTCAGCTTTACAGTTTTATTGTTTTGCCTGTGCTAAAAGGGATAACATCTAGTATAATGAATGACCCACAAAGAACTTGCCCAAAGGGTAGTACAAAATGGAGAGGAAAAGATGAGTGTGTAGCTGTTGAAATTAGTATTTTCTTACAGATTGATCTTTCTGCCAGTGTGTCGCCCTGGACATTTTCAGTTTAGTTTATTTGTGTTACAGTAGAAGTGACAATATAGTTAAATATAGCCTCTGAAAACAAGATCTATGCCTGTTTCATTTGAATTCTACTGTTCTTTCATTAAACATTTCTTCATCTTTGCAGAGCCAAATTCTTACAATAATAAATCAGAGCCACATAAAGTTCTTGCCAAGTCAAATATCTACAGTTTCTGGCAATTATGTAATTTCCAGATTTGCTACAATGGCTCTTGCTGATAAGTCAATTGTCATAAAAAGAAATGTTCCAGACCAATCTTTATTAGAGTGTCCTTCACTGATCTGTGTAAAATAATCCCCCTCCTGCCCCACTCTCTTTTAGAAAAGAGAAACATAATTACAGCTTTTTCCCTTGCTTTGAATGACTCTTCATCATAACAATTTATATCTGGAAAATGTCACAAGAAAATGTGAAAAAGGTAAGTTTAAACCAAAGAAATCAGACACTGCTGTTATTAATAGAGGAGTTCAAGAATGTTTCCCATGATGTGTTATAAGGGCTCTGTCTTATAATAAAATTTAACAGTGATGTATTTCCCTTGTTCTCGAGTTGATTTTGTATTAGAAGTCCAGACAAAAGTAATTTGTAGCAAAGGTCCCTGATCCAATGTCTGTATGTGGAAAAGACTCAAAGGACTTCCATGCCCATTTAAAAGCCCTTTAAAATGATTAATGGCTAAATGCATTACAAATTATCAAGTATTTCACACTGACAAAACAGAGGGACTTGTCATGAGTTTTGGCCAGATTTTTCTCCCTTAGTATTTAGAGTAAAATATCTCAGAAACAGTAATTTTGAGCCCCATTCTGAGTGGTGATAAAGTAAGGGCAGATGAAAAAAACCCCTGAACCTTTTGCCCATATTTTTGCCATTTTTAATATAGCTGTTTTATATTTAAATGTGTGTTTGAAATCCTCATTGCCACCTCCAGTGCAAAGCATTCCCTGAGTCCTTCATCATTTTGATGGCAAATGAGGAAGAACAAAGTGAAATCCCAGGATTTAGCTGCAAGTTCTCAATTTCTTGTCATACCTGGAAGTGATTCTGGCACTCTGAAAAAGAAGGCTATTCTTTTCTGCACTTAAAATCTAATGATTTATTTTCCACCTCTAAACAGTTTTTTTTCCTTGAGTGAAAAGCCAAAGCTAAGATATATAGAAATGGGACCTGTCCTGACTAAAGAAGTTGGTCACTCTCATTCCTCATTGTGTATTTGAAGTAAAGTCATAAAATACTATTGTTGGTTTTGCATAAGCAGAACTGTGGAGTATTAACACAAAACTAGACAAAGACAAACACAAACCCCATGCCTTTCAGTGGTAGTCAAAAAAGAAAATTCTTGTTATATTTTACTTTACTTGTAAGTGCCATGTTTGGCTCTGATGGTGTTTTGGACTCCTCAGCGCTGGTGACAGCCACACAGGAAAGCAGAGATCTCCCCATGTGCAGGAAGGCCAAACTCAGCAGTTTGTTCATTCCCAGAGCTGTGCTGGCATCCCCAGAAGGCGCTCTCAGGGCATCGCTCGCTGCACCTCTGAAAAGCTCCCTGTTCATCAGCAGCCAGCACTGAGAGCTGGCAGCACGCCTTCCAGGGATCTGCTGGCTGCCACCTCTGCCTGAACTGCCACGCAGGAACACCCAGAGCCCAGGCCAAAACCTGCTGACAGCTAAGAATATATCAAATTATAATAGCTATTACATGTATTTAATGACAGTGTGTTTACACAACTTTATTAGGTCATATGCTTTCTTTATGCTGAGAGCTGCTACCTGTTAATAAATGTGGTAAAAGTGCTGATCCTACATGTGAGATCACTGGTATCTGTTTTGCAGTTGCAAGAGGTTTGAAACGCACAGGGAAAGCAAGAACAAAACTGTCAACCATCTCAGAAGCATTGTGGGGATCACAACATGGAGGAGACTAATTAATCAAGCACAAGACATGATCAGCCTGTGTAATATCACAGAACAAAAATGTGGACCCCTGTATGTCTGTTTATCCATTAACATATTATTTTCCAGTTTCTGTTTCTTTCTACAAAACATTGGTTTTTCATCCATGCATGTCGTGCCTCAACACTGTGCATATAATTCAATAATTCTTCTGAAGTTTGGCAGGTTTCCAACTGCCCTTGTGTCATCTTTATGAAATTTGAAAACATTAGGGTTGTATGTATTATCTTTTGAAGTGATGATGTGATTCATTATCTTGCAGCTCTCATTAACCACAAGGGGCTAAGAAATTTATGTCATATGCAAACTCATCTGTTTAGTGGTTTGTCCAGGGGCAATACTAGGGTCAAAATTAAAAATGTTGAACCTCTCTCTTCCATCTTGCATGCTCCCTTCCCTCTCTTTATTAGCAAGATCTCTGTAAAATATAAACACACAAACCACAAAAATAAAATTGCTTTTAGGTATTTATAGACTTAAAGAAATGTCTCAGCCAATAGAAAAAAAAGTCAGTATTCATTCAAACGAGCTGAAATTCATCACAATGCTATTTTAGGAATTGTATGAAATAATTCCTTTCAAACCATCCACAATACCAGTGCCAACAAAATATCACTCCACCACTGCTATCACTATACCCTTTGCTAAGTCTTGTATATGAGGGCTCAGTGAGCTTTCAAGGCAAGGTTCTCTGATCCCTCAGCCTCTGGATGGTCAGGGATTTGTCTCTGGGGCTTAACCTCCAGGTGGCACTTGCTATATCCATGTCAGTAAGTCTTTCTCTGCTGGCTGGGGGTCCTGGAAACCTTTGCCAGCAAAGTTTTCTTGCTTCCCAGTCTTGTTGGGATTCTGGGCTGGACAGGCAGGTTCATGCCAGTAAATAATACCAGGCTGAGGAAGGACTTGGGCATGAGCCCATGACTGTTGCTCTTTGCTGTCAGTGTGCTCTTGCAGCAGGATGAGCTGTGCCACACAGGGCTCTTCCCAACAATACCCAGGCCTGCTGCAGGGATTTAATGGGGCAGATATTGCTTCCGGCAAACTATTTTCCATATAGACATGCTGCTTTTGGAGGCAAGAAATGTTACACGTGTGAACATGACTTGTGTCTTGCCAGCAGTCCTCAGAATATAGGAATAGCCCCCAAATTGTTTTTTATCGTAGATATGCCATAAAATTCCACTGAAGGCTACACCCCTCTGCTGTAGCATCGTGCTTGGAAAACAGAGAAGCACATCCAGCTGAGGGAAAGGAGCACAGAGCATGGTCCCGCTTCCCACAGCCAAGTGCTGAAGCACAGAAGGAGTTCAGTCTTACCTGAGCTCACAGACAGCAATTGGAGTAGGAAGAAAGAGGTTTAAAGAAGACTAGGAACAGGACACGAAATTAGCAGAGTGAATACAGCAAGTCTATTAACATCTAATAATTCTGCCTTTTTTTTTTGAAGAGGGGATATATATATATATAAAAGATCATTTCCATGGTATTAGTGCATCTCCTATCACTATATTCAAGTATTAAAATATGGATTACAGTTAACATTGAAATTGCTCATATGGGACCCAAGAGACCCTTTGCACTTTGGTGAATTACAGGAATGCTTTCAGTGAAGTGGGTTAATTTATGTGAATAGTGGAAAATCTACTCAAATTTATGGCTAACACAAGCTAGATCTGATGGATGTGTGTGTGTGTGAAAAACCATATATCTACAGTTATCTTAGCAAGTAAAAAATTGGGTTTGCAGCACAGTTATCTTTTGGGTCTGTGGGACTGATATAAAATATCTCAGCAAGAGCAGCCTTACAGTTGCAGCAGAGCCAATATCTTACAGCTGTGACTGTGCTAGGAGAACTGCCATCAGTGTGGTAGTAAAAAAGAAACAGGCAGGAAACAGGTTTCACATTCTGGCCAAATGTAACAGTATGGAAAAATGTTTATGTCGTGGATCAGGACAAAGAAGTCAAAAATCTAAAAACATCATATGCCATGAATCCAGAAGATATGGTTTTGGTTCAAATCAGCTGTAACATTTTGTTTTGTCAATTTGGAAATACTTTGGTTGTTTTCAATATATACTTTGTAATTTAAGTTGCTTATATTTCTTCGTGAAATGTAATTTTGAGACATAGAGTGGTCATTTTTAGAGACAAAATCTTCGTTACCTAAAAAAACATTTGCAAATGCTTTTCAATCCATTTCCCAAAACCAACATTTCCCCTTGAAAAAAATATTGTATGAAGTAATCAATATGTTCTAATTTGAGAAGTAGAACAAAAATGTTCCTGACCAACTCACTGATGTATCCATCATGACAGCAATTTTCTTTGATAAATGAGGCTTGGAACAATTCATATAAATTAGACTCATGTATGTGGGTGTTGCAGGACTGGCAATGATAGCTTTATACGTTTTGATAGTTTTATAAACTCCGTCTTCATTTGCAGGAGTTGATCGTTATTTTTTATTTTCCGACAGTATTGGGGATTCTTTCACTACACTCACAGATGTCAATGAGCAGAGCTATTCCCACCACTTAATAATGATTTTGGACTGGTTTTAGGTTTGAGCTGGACAATTACAGCATCCTAAATTCTGTGAGAAGGTAGGGCAGATTGGAAATAAAAACTGGAATGGGAACTGTAAACATTTCTGCAAAGTTGTATCCCATTTTTGTGGCTTGTAATACTTAAGAAAAATACATCTGAGGAGAGATGTATTTTTTTGACATGTTGACAGAACTTTCTGATATATGTTCACTTTTCTCCAGAGGACGACATATTCTCTCATTAATGCATGTGTAGAACACCCACAACTCTGCACGCAAGACATTCACCGCTGTTCTCAGCAGAACTAATATTAACTGAACATAATGCCATGCATTTAACAGAGAATAAATGATTAACAAATGTGATAACAAAGGCTTGCTCTGGACACAGAGTTCGGTTTCCTCCATGGTTGGTCGGGAGCAGTGGGTTCTTCTAGGGGATTATCCAAACCAGAAACTTCCCACTGGGGCTCTTTGGCCAAGCCAACACTACAGGACTGACAGGTCCGTGCCGGATCCTTGCAGGCTCAGCTCATGCAGCACCACGGCCTCATTCCAGCACTGTGAGGGGAGTGGGTGGGGGTTTGTTTCATTCACTTGTACATCAGGATTTCCTTCCAAAGGAAACGCAGGTCCACAGGTACGGAGGGTATCACATACCATTTCAGTTTATACCCTGATGGAAAAAGTTGTGGGGCAAACTGCAGAGCATGTCTTTCCCACTGTATGGATGCACATACTGGCATCACGGCTGCAAGAGGCACAGTGAAGTACCCTTGTGGTATTGCAGAGTAGCCTCTTGCTCTCCTGGACCTCTAACTCCGTCAGATACAGATGAAGTATAGGGTGAATTACTGCTTACTTCTGAAGTTATGCTCTGGATTTTCTGTCCCTCCAAACTCTGAAAAGTATCAGCTGTGAATCCAGATATTGTTTCTTTATCATCTGGAATGAAATCCAAGTACCATTGAGCAAAGTCTTGCCTCTTGATAATGCATATCCTTTAAAATATGTTATCTCCTGAAAATAAATTATGGAATTGTTTGGTGACGTTTTTTAAAGACCAGCTCTTTACTGCTGACCGTGTCAAAATAAACCTTCTCTGGAGACTGCAGATATTTATGACCATGACCAAATCAGTGCTGATCAAACTGCTTTGGTTGATCTGGAAGTTTTAGACCTCTCCTTTTGTAACTATCTGGGAAATGCTTGTTTTCATACACACATTAATAGAGTTTCTAAAGTAATACTTAAATAGTGTTACTATTCAACTTAGTTTACTCAAACATAATTTTCCCTGTATGGTCTTTTGCTGCTCTGCTGTAACAGCTAGAAGAAAATGACTTTGCAAAAATGGAGAGAGAATCTTGAGGCCATTACTCTTTCAGATTCTGTTATTTTATATACCTGTAGAAATTATACGTTAGCTAAACCATCTGCTAAAGTCATGCACAAGCTGTTGTTTAACTGGGTCTGCAAATGATCTGATAGAGCCTCACCACCAGGTCACTCAGTCATTACAAGTGCATTTCAAATAGGATAATTTGACCAGCTGAAAGATATATAGAAGTATTTTCTGAGGAGAAAAACACTAGAAACTGCTTGCCTGTTACTAGGTTTTAACCTTGAAAATGTCTCTAGAAAGAGACTGCTGTCCAAACCACAAAATACAGAGCTGCATTTTAAAATCCTTGAGTTTGGGGGATCTGGTCTGAAGTTTTAGTTCTGCTCATTGTTGAGGGGGAACTAATTTGTGAAATTTAGAGCCGCATCTGGGTTTGAGTTGGAAATTAATGCAAGAATGGGGTTATTTACTTCTAAGAGTTTTGGTTCAGACCCCATTTCTAATTATTGTCACAACTGAGAAAGCGCTTATTGCTAATGCACGTCATTCAGGAACTCTGTACGAGTATACTTGTACAAAAGTTTCACTTTACTCAATTGGAAGCAAATGTAGTGTTTGCAGCCAGACCTGGTTTGGCCATGAGTAAAACTGCTTGCAGCCCTGCAGAATGCAAAATTGGATCTTTAAGGTTAGCAGGTTATGGTTTCCAGAAGCAGTCAAAAGGACATCACTTGTCTTGTGTTTTGACTAAGATAAGATGAGTTCGTGCGATGACATGTTTATATCTCTGAAACCTTTTGATATTTTTGACTAATTTCAGGAAGAACTATTAAACATACCAGGTTCCTACAGTTTTTAGGTAGGGTCTGTGTGAGAGTCCTCTTCGAGGAGAAGGCTGGAATGTGACTGTCAAAGGAGTTGCCTTTAAGAATAAAACCATGGTGATTGAAAGAGTGTCAGTCATTGTTAACCCTTTCTGAGGTAATGGAGAAGCTGTCCTTGAAATCCTAAGCCATAGGAAAATAGATTGAATTAGCTTTGTTATTTTGAGGACCATTGTTTTGTTTTGATTTTGGTTTTTGGTGGGTTTTGGTGTTTTTTTAAGGTTTATGTATCTATTATGCTGTGGTTTGAAGCTTATTCTTTGCACCTCTCAAACTTCATATGGTATTTTGACCAAAGAAAACACTCCTAAAGCTGTACAGTGAAGTCCACTTCTCAGGACAGTTCATGACAGATCAGGAAGATAAATATTTGTGAACATCTTCCTAGAACTCTGAACTTGTATCTGAGGATGATGCTGCCAATTGAGTGGTTTATAGAAATATGAATATATAAAATATAAGCATTTTCAAGAGCAGCTGCTTTAATTCATTCTGATCTTTGAGAAAGGAAAATTCACTCATGTGAATGACAAAGGGGATTGAACTTGTGGGAGGAATTCTCTGTGTTTTGTGAAGCAAGTTGTTCTATCTTACCTACTAGAAATACCTTAGGAGAAAAAAAAATGAAGGTAGTAGGTTTCAATTAATTGTTAACATAGTTTACATATTCCTTCTCAGAGGAGATTTTTCAATTGAAAACTTTACTTTGTATACTTTGGGAAGAAGGCTGTAGGAGCTGCCACAATGGATCAGATCCATTGTTGATATAGTCCAGCAGCCAGTACCCAACAGCAACCATTGACCAGAAGGAGATGCCTCAAGGTAAATATGGTTCAACTCCTCTTTCCTCAAGGTCTCCCAGCACAAATCTGTTTTAACATAATCACTAGAGAGGGGTTTGTGACCAGATTAGTGAGGTTGAATATGTCAATTATATACCAATTCTGTGTAAAGGAAGAGAGGATGTAGTGTGTTTTTTAAGGGCTCAATGCTGACCTGATGATTGTCCAGCCTGAGTCAGCAGGGTTTCTTTTACTGTTCAGCAATAGTGGAATCACAATGAGAATGATTGGGGTTTTTTTTGAAGGCTTAACCCCAGACAGTCCAATACTCAACCTATGCCTACTCATTTCTCACTACTGAGATTTCATTAAGGTTCCAGGATTTAAGGCTGGAAAAACTGCGTAGCATGTAACCTCCAATTAAGCAAAATTGAGTTTTTTTAATTAAAACTGAAAAACAAAGATGACACAAATAGAATTTTGAATCCTACCTCTCTGCATTTTATTTTATGTATATCTGTGTTTAACATCAAAATAGCAGATGGAACCAATACTGGAAGGGGCCTATTCTCTGGTTCAGACATTCCTGAATTTCATAAAATCAGCCTCAGGATATTGCTGTTAATATGTCTGAGCATTTGTCCAATTTGCCCTCAAACCTAAATTACGACCCTAACCTAGCTCTGGACACTATCAGCCCATTCCTAATAAAAAATGGACTTTCTTTATCACAATGAATAGTTTTATCATTTGTGATCCTTTGAGACCAAATGTCCTTACATAATGATAATTCTGTAGTCTTTTATGATCTCTCTTTTGTAGTCATCTAAAAGCACTTTACGAAAACCACATCTGACATATCAGCAAAATACATAGTTGATATCTTATTCTTTATGGACAGTTCAGTGCCCAACGATATCTGGAACCCAAAACACAAAGCTTACCTGTTCTACCTAATGTAAACCCCTGAAATCTAACCACTCTATTTCTGTGACCAGAAAAAGGAGTTGTTTCAGGATGGCTGAATTGCTAATATATTGAGGGGTTTTTTTTCTCTTTTTATGCTCCTGTGATTTTCCTGACAGCCACTTGGCAAATGTAAGGCGATGTGAATTTAAATCAATGAGCTTCTCAATGCAGAATGCACAGTGTGGAAAATAAAGCTGGGTGAGGGTGACACTAGATTAAAACACAGGACACAGAGATTCACCTCACAGATTGACTACAGCTTCCTGGGGTGACTGTGGAAGTCACATTAACTCTTTGCTTGTGGAGTCTCTTATGGTTTAGAGGACTAGTGGCACATTTTTTTTTTCTTCCCTGTCTGATCTTAAAATCTTTATGGACAAAGCTGCTATTAATTAGAAATCATTATATTATCACTGATCATCAGGCTTTGAGCCCAGCTTGGGCTTGTTGATACTACGAGAATGCAAATTTGAACACTGAAGGAATATTACATGTTTATCTTGTACAGTAAATTAACTAATAGGAAGATTTATGTTAAAGATTTGAGGTATTTCCTGTCATCTCATGGAAGCCAAAATATAGTCACTAAAATGTCAAGTGAGTATGTGTCCTGCTCTCTTTCTGCCAGAGGACTCTTTCACAGCTTTAAGGAACAATCCCAGGAAATCCTCCCGGCTCCATGCAGCAGTCACTGTGTAGCTGAGCGCTGAGTGACCACTGGATGGCTACACTTCCCTTCGGCATCTCCTCGCCCTTGCTCCATCCTGTCATCCCAGTATTATGTACTTATTAAGATGAACAATGGAAGGATACACCCAGAAATCTGGAAGTATTCAAAACCCAGGCTTCACTATTCTCTTATCTGTACACTGTGGCCCATCGGCCTGTACACTGAAAAGCTACAGTGCTGTTGGAAAACACCATCAAAAGGCAATAAACATGCAGGGGAGAAAGGGAGACACAAAGATGAGTTAGCAATAAAGGGAGCATATTCTGCACATTTATCTTGTTAGTCTCCATGTGCTGGCCGCTTCCCTATCTGAGCGCTTCTGCTGGATAGCCTACTAATTCATAACTATTTCAGATTTTGATTCCCTTTCCTCTGCTGGTATCCATCAAGGAGTCTCCTGCCATGTTCTGGGATGATCTCCTGGTTACTGATATGGAGCAGGGATTCTGGCCTCCACCACCTGACATCTCTTCATCTCAGCCCCACTGGGAAGATGATCTGTTGTATTACAGAGGTCACACGTGTGAAATCATCAGTGTAGCTTCACAGCATTCTTGTTTTCAGAGATGAAACATTCCTAGCCAAACTTGTAAGTGAAGGTCTATTTAACTCCCAAGAGCTTTTGACGCCAGGAGATTGCTGGTGCGATAGCAAGACAAATAATATGAAATAATAGCACCAATGTGACCAGCAGAGCAAGCAGCTCAGCTGCAGCATGTCCCATGGTGCTGAGAACTGGAAGAGCATCTGTTACTTTCTTAATAATGAGTGCTGTAGACTGCCATGAACAGTCCCATTGGAAATGGTAGCAGGGAAGCTTTGGGAAGAGAGAAAATGTTCTGATTAAATGTTTCTGTGCTTATCCTGAAAAGTGATAGTCATGACTCTTTCTGCCCAGTGCTCACTAGTGTCTTCCATCTTGGGAGGACTTTTTTTTCTGTTAACTGAAACAACATAGGGAAAAGGCACGAAGTATGCTTTATGTGAGAAAAAAATAAATACAAGTTTAGAGCAGGGCACTGCAGTAAACAGAAGGGGTAGTAACATGGAACTTGCAGATGCTAAGTTTAAAAAGGAGAAAGGAAAAAAGCTGTCAGTAAAAGTGAATGTGTCAATAACTATCCAGCATGAAAGGATAGATGTGACAAGAACATATCCACCTACCACAGTCCCATTTCAACTATGGAAAAGGTCTTTTGTTGAGGATCAAAAAATTCAGGACATCAGGAGGGAAGGAGAAAATAAGTGGTGTGTTAGTGGAGCGAATGAAGTCAAGGAATTAATTCTGGGTCTTTCATGCAATGCAATTTCCAGTCTCTCAATGCAGCTGGACTGAAAGAAAACTTCTCAGTCTAAATATAGCATTGGCTGATTGCTATGTGCTGTGCAGTCATGCTGAAAGGTTTCTGTCCTGATGGCCATGTGAGTGGGAGGCTCTTTGCAACCAGGCACCACCGCTGTGCATTGCTGTGTGAGAGGATTTCCTGCTGCACTGAGTAATTTCTGTCAAGAGCTTGCAATAGTCAAGGGCTTTGATTCAAACTGCAGTCTCTGCAGTCTTGGACATGTCTGCTCATGGACTTTAAAGGACAAAGTTTAGGTGATCATTTCACTTAGTGACTTAAAGCTTTTCTGTAGACTAATTGTTCAGCAGTTCTCTGTTCATTCACCCCTGCCCCAGTACTTGGGGTGTTATTAGCCCACAGGGCCAGGCACAGCTGGGTGTGCATGGCATGAGGGTGCCCTGGAAGGTCCCATGGCCTCTCCCTCATCACCTAATGTTAAATGTGCTGCCATGGGGAAATACAATAGAATGAGTGAATGGAAGAACAGGATTCAACGTCTTGGATTGCCATGAATCTGGTCCTGTCCCTTAGGTGAAAATAAGGCTATCTCTGGGCAGGTGAATTAACTCAAAAGAATCTTGATTCTTCTGTCTTGTAAAGTGGGGATAATTTACCTTATCCACCCCTGTAAATGGTTTTAAGATATCTGGATAAAAAGTTCTAGTTAAACACTGACTGTTATTTTTAGACCACTCTGCCGTCTGACTATGCCAGATGCAAATATTCACTCCCGTTTCTTCAATAAAATTGAAGAAGACAGAATCAGAAACTTGGGCCTTTTTTTTTTTTTCTTTTTTTAAGAACACTGATATGGAGTAATAGTGCCCTTTCTCCTTTGGAACAGCATCTTCTGAAGACAGGGGAACTACTATTCCTTGCTCAGTTTCTGCTTTCTCATTGACCTTCTTCACTTTTGCAATGATTAAAACTAGGGCTTGCTAAGAAGAGGTCAGAGTTCTTATTTTGTTGTTTTAATTTTGAACTTCTGAGTCTCCCAGGTTTACACTGTAAGAGCAGTGCCCGTATGATACAGCTGCTTGCCATATGTGCTGGAGGGAGGAACGTGTGATTGTGAGGAATATGATGACATCCAAACCAATAAAACATTCATCCCAAGGTGAACGGGTGTATCAGTTATATATTTAGACATTCGCTTTTACTGGCAGACTTAGAGCAATTTAAAAGCACAAAACCATAAGAGAAGGAAAGATCATAAGGGTCTGTGAGGGAGACTGACAGGGCTGGAGGAGAGGGTTCATCATGAGCTACAGTGATGAAAACAGTGGGAGGTATAGATGAAGTGGAACCACTCCGAGGTTCTCCTTCTTGCACTTACTTTACACTAAGAATGGCTGGTTTCCAAAGCCTTTATTTTTTAACCAGGAATATCTGTTTTGTTATTGATTGCGTCTTTCTCCCTTAAACCCCCCTGTCTTTGTTCTCAATTTGTTTTTCTATCCCACATCCTGTGTCTCATTATCAGAGTCCAAAACACCTCTAAAAGAGGCACCAAGTTAAAATTATAGTGACGTAGATGAGTATCATATATCCTGTATGTATGACGTATATCCTAACAGCCCAGCATAAGATAATCCTATGATTTTGACATATCATAATAAACCATTGTTAGATAAGCTTGTATCTTTTCCATATGTAAAGAAAGAGCTCAGCATAAAACCAACCTATGCCTTTGGTGCTGCTTCCCTTGGGGGAAAGCTTCTTTCTAGACAGAAAGGAAGCAAGTCCTGTTTGGACCTTTCAAATAAAGAATCAGTGGATGTAAGCAGTGTAGAAATGTCCCTCTGAGGCTCCACAGAACATGCACATCTGGTCTTTGGGAGGAAACACATAAGAATTTTCCATGAGAAGTAGTACCAATCCCCTTTCCAGCTTTTCTCTTCTGTTGACATCCACTGCTACAGTAATGCTGAGCCTCTTCTGGTCAGCCTCTGCTGTACACATCATGCCCAGCTGAATGAGATAGGGCTTTGGCCCTTTGAATTCTCATTCTTTTGGGAATGTAACACATCTAGATACCTGAAATATGGAGATACTGTGATATTCCAGAAGTATTTTTTCACTTGGCAGTGTTATTCCAGCATGGTTACAATCACATCACTGTAAATGTCTTTCATTTTTTTTTAGGCCAAGGAAAACATCAATTACCAAGCCAAGTAGCACATTTAGATGATCAGGAATGAAGAATTGATAAAAAAAATCCATAAAAGCAACTGATAAATAAGCAAATAAACAATTGATAATATATCCAATAATAAATAGTTAAGGCACAGGTTTGAGTACAAATTTGGTCCTTTAAAATCATTAGTCTACATTTGAAGAAAAGTCATTGGTGTTTTTTTAGATCATTCAAAAAACAGCATATCCTATTAATTAAAAAGAATAAAAATACAGTGGATGCCTAAATCTGTATCAATACCTGTAAGGAAACTGAAATGTACTACAAAGAAAAATGTCAAACAAAATCTGACTGGGTATAACTGTTGAACGTATCACATAATGCTAATGTGTGATGTATGGGATGACTGTGTCTCTCTATTCTACAGTAGCCCCTAGTGACTTTCTCCTTAAGAAACCAGAATCTGTAGTTGTGTCTGTTAATTGTAAAGATAATTCCCAGGAGTGGCCAACAACCTGTGTATTCTCTGATCATCACCTCTCCCATCTTCCTGGGAACCATCTCAAGTAGCCTGACAAAAAGCCTGATGGTGACTTTCTGACTAAACAGTGAAGTATACAAAGGGACTGGCCCCAAGAGGTGGGATCTGAAGGGTCACCCACCACATGTGGCTGGGACAGGCCTGGAAGGCATTTAGTGGCCAGCTCCAGATTTGAGATGAGAGTCAATACACTGTATAATTCACATATCAAAATGGAAATACGTATTTGTATGCAATTCCTAATACAATCAAGGTTTTCTGGTGGTGTTTTCTTCAAGGCAGCAGGTTTAATATCTTCTTGATGCCTGCCAGATGTATGGCCTGACATAGATCATCAGCTGGAGTGCTTTGTGCTTACAAGGCATTGTGCAACACCTATATTTACAGTGCCACATTAAAACTCAATTGGCTACTGCTTACCCTCAGAACTCATGGTAAGCGAGATGCAAGTTTCAAGAGAAAAGTCCATAAGGATGTGTTTATTCTCCAATGTGGAGCTTTAGATTGACTTCTAGTGAAAGACTGAAGCAATTTCAGAGTAATTAATGGTCTTTCTGTGATTGTTGAGGTGATCTCACCCATAGCTAATGATGGTAACATACACGCACATGAGAAAGATGTGGATCAGTCACGCAGCAGCAGATCCAGCATCTAGTTAAAATATGGAAGGATTGACAAGTGAGTCTGTATGGAAAGACGGGTACTGAAGCAAAGCATGATGACTTCACGGGACAAAAAAGAAGGGTGTGCTATAAAGATCATAGGTTTTATATTTTCTTTCCTGTTTTAAAATAATACTGGTTAAAACAACAGAGTTTAATGACATTATATTTATAATTTACAACACCAATATATGTGAATTTATATCTATATATCTCACTACACTTAATGCTAGAGAGTCTGACTCTATCATTTGATCAAACTCTCTGTGTATTTCTGTGTCTTAATCTTCATTCAGAAGACTCAGCTGGACAAGGGGATCCTTTGTGTCCTCTCAGAGTGCAGCTCTGTCCCAAGGTTGCCAATGTGCAATGTCACAGAGGGAGGGGAAATGCACCAAACCAAAGAATCCAAAACAATAACTCAAAATCTAAACAGAAAATGAGCAAATAAACAGAACTCTTGAAATTGTTCATCAGGATGGAAAAAAATATTTCTCTGATTTCTTCAAACAAGCTGATGCTTGAGATTGAAACAACAAGCGTGAGCTTTTGGCAGAAGGCTGATGTTAGCAGTTCTGCTCACTCTCATCCCTGTGCTTGCGTGGTGTGATACTCACCCATCAGAAAGCAAACTCTCATTCAGGCCTCTTTCAATGGCAAGAGGAACAGAATACAGGAAAAACTGAAGCATTTGCTCATAGTTGTCAGTGAGCTAAGCAAGAGAAAAGTAGAAATTGGCTTTAATTTGGAGCTTTTTAGCCATCATAATGATGTGGTTAGGGGAGTTCCACAGACTTTTTCCTAAGTGAAATTCAGTGGGTGTGAACAGATCCTGTGAATACATCAGTGAGTCCTGCCAGGGCTCCACCAAGAAACAGTACATCTCCCTGGAGCATGGCAGACTTTTCAAAAGCAGTAAATTGCAGATTTTGGTCCTTAAAGGACTTTGTTAATCAAAGCTTTACATCTGCAGATTTAAGCATTTATACAAGTTGAGCTTTTAGCTAATATTATTTAAATAGGGCTTGGAATGTTGTAGGCAGCCAAAATTAGTCTTTCCTCTTAACATATGGTATGGTATAACAGAACATCTAAGCCTTTAATCTTGCTAAGTAGGAGAGAGAGAGAAATCAAACATTTTTAAGTCAATAAGCAGCTGATAGCAATATTATATGCATGTGAAGTACAGCAGCTAGTGTTGGAGAAGCTGTGGTTTTCAACTGCAAGGAAGAACTGTTGTATTATGGATTGCTCAACAAAATCCAGGTATTTAAAAAATCCCCTGGAATGAAAGCTAAACTTACACATATAAGACCAATGATTCCTTTTAGCACTCTGCAAAAAAAAGTACATCTAAGTATGCCAAGCCGTAAATAAGTCACACAGATCCAGTGTGTGACAAACCATTATAGAGTAAACCCACAGACATCAAAGGTTTTGTTCATAAAGTTAAGCACAGGCATTTAGTTTGCAGAGCCAGAACCCAAATTTCATTTTCTGTAAGTTGTTTATTCTTTGCCTTAGACAGAGATTCCATGAAGCAAATTGAAACTCCAAGGTTTCATATACAGCTTCAGGCCCTTCAGATGTATTGATTTGAATTCAAGATGAAGAAAATCTCTACAAAGTTTTCTCTAATTTCTCTGAATTTTTATTTTGAGCACAGAGGATTGCATTCTTGATCTTGCAAACACTTAATGAGTGTTCTTAATTTTGTACAACCCTTTGATCTGTGTAACCATAAAAGTTTACTCTTGTGTGTTAACATTTGAAGGACCAGACATGTCAGAGTAGCAATATGTGTTTACTTTGAGAAATAAAAAGGAACAACAATACCAGAAGCTGGAATATTTCACAATCTAAAACCAGACAAATTCTCCTTTGGGGCACATCTAGCAAATCTCAGTTCCCACGCTTTTCTCCAAAATAGCACTTGAAGTTTAACTACTGAAGTAACTAGGTAGCTGCTTTAAATGAGGATGTATGTTTTGAATGGCACTGCTAAATCTCTACCTTTCTGAAGTACAGAACTCCAGGACTCTTTTTCTTCCACAGTGCAGAGGTGGAAAGACACATGGGACTGCCCAGGTGTGCCTGGCTGTGACAAACCTGCCCGTGAGGGGAAGGAAGCTCAGGGGAGAAAAAGAAGGAAGAATTGAAAGGAATGAACTCATCAATAACACAGCAACTGTGATTTGTGTCATATGAGAAGGGACCATTCCGCAGCTGTTCATCACTGTTGGAGCTGTGTCCTGCCTTGCTCTTCCTACAGAAGGGGGAGAGAGTGGCATTGTGTGATCAGGCTTCTGCTGGTGCCTTGCGATACCAACTCACTCCTACATAGGAGAGAACCAACAACACAAAGTAAAGCATGCATTTGCCTTGCTACATCTGTGCAAGACCTAGAGATATCAGTCAAGGTGTGAATGGACTCTAAACAAACCAAATGGATAGATATCATCCCTCTTCCATGGCTAAAATCCCATTTGTTTAAATATCTATAACTTGTTATTTAAGCTGTTCCAAATAGAAGATTGCACTTGGTGAAAGATAGAAGTAATGTTCTTAATTAAAACAGATTCTTAGAATATTTAATTTGATAAAGAAGCCTCAAGATAACTTTGTTCCTTAATGTGGCAGTCCTGTTGATTTTGTATTAATCCAGCAGATTTTGTCACTTGGAACCACCCCCCCCCAGCTATGAAGTCTTTGATTGCTCTTTTTATCTTTATTCCGTTTTCCTCTGCCTTAATTTTAAAAAATAATTTCCTTATCTGCTGTGCAGCCTCTGCTCAGTCCTTGTAAGAGATGTGTTTCTTCTTTGACACTATCAGCATTAGTACATTTGCTGAAGTTAAGCTATCTCTGTTGTCTAGAAAGTGGTTTCTTTGCTGGCTCTAGACTTAAAAGAGAAACAAAAAAAAAGCTTGGCAAACTTCTTTTTAAATGATGCCTGGTATTTAATGAAGCATTCCCAGCTGTAAAGGATGTAACATCACAGGTGAATTACAAAATTGACATTAAATCTGAGTTGCTCTCAGAAGTCTGTTTCTGCCTTCCTGATGCAGTGGTCCCACCCGGACACTGCTGCCTCCTCTCTGCCAAGCAGTAGCAGGCAACGAGCCTTTCATGCTGATTTCTCTGTGGAAGATCAATCAGTAATGGTGAAACTGGGCATAATCCAAGAGTAACTGTGCTTCATTTGGTATCTTGGGCCAGAGGCAGTCAATCAACAAGCATAATAAAAATTTCGTTCTGTGTTTTCCAGAAAAAAATCGACTGCTTTAAATCAGGGACCAAACCAGAGAGTAAAGCCTTCAGCTTTTCACATAGTACATTACGCATATCTCTTCTTTCTGTACAGAATTTGGCATAACCTAAAAACTAACTGTCCCATGCTTCATGTTAGATATTTCCTGGCATACAAAGACAAGTGCAGGCCTGCCCCACACACAGAGGAATTCAGGAGCCCTATTTAATTATCCTCCTGCATAATACTGTCTCTAAAATGCATTTCTTTATGAAACATGTATGTTACTTCAGCCTCAGATTTCACAGATCCTGCTGCAAAAGATGGTTAACAGCCTGAAGAACAAGGCACATTTTCAAAAGCCAGAAGGATCTGTGTGACAACATATTTGTGAGATTTGTGTGATGAGGAGGGGATTTCAGCACCATAATAGTTTTTTAAGTAAATTTTAAAAAAAAGAAATAAAATCTTCCTTTCTCCTCAATGGAGCAATGTTTCAAACTAGGAGGCATGGATGTGTAGAAATTCTTTTGGCCAGAAATACTTTCCTCTGCAGGACATACAGTGTCATTTAAGCCCTATAGGACATGGTGATATTCATACAGCAATTTTCCAATCCTGTCTTGTGATGTTACCAGATATTTCTCCCCTCCTCTGTTTGTCCTTGTGGAGGGAGAGAATGAAAGAAGGAAGAGCACACATTTCTAGAATGATGTATTTTTTTCCCACTGATTGAGAACAAAAAAGGCTGAACTGAGTTCTTTGAACCTCCAACATATCATGGGTGTCAAAAATAAGACGAATCTGGGAAGAGTAAGAATGAACCACCTCTGTCAGAATAGAGGAAATAAATGCAACCCAGGTTCAGAGCACCATTTGGGAGAAAGGCACAGGGGGAAATGGATATTAATTTCTTTTCATTTACATTTGCCAAATGAAATCAAGTTCACTCCCAGAAGGCAGCTTGAAAATAAGTTTTCAAGACAACAACTTTCCTGGCTAGATAATCAAAAAGGATGAGAAAGATATTCAAAGAACTGAGCTTTTTTTGTGTGGGTATGTCCATAAGAATGGGTGGGGGCTCTATGTTGAATGGCCTAGACATGAACCATCTGTGACTTGGAAATTACTGAGCTGTCCTAGCACCCAGTTCTAGTGTAAATAGACACTAAAACATCCTAATGTGCTGTGTGGTGTCTGAAATGGAGATAGATTTTGTCTGTCTTCTCAGAGAATAGACAGAAAGAGGTCATCCCTTCCATAAAGTCATGTGCAGCATTATTGTTAGCTCATAATGCACATTAGCCAACTAAAAGGAAACATTTCCAGGAAAGTAATGGATCTGTTAGTTCCTCTAGTTCAGTAGCCAACTTTTTTTCCTTTGTTCCCATGATGATTAGTTCTCATAACATATGAGAAAAGTAATTCCCTTTGTCTAGAAACATTAAATAACCATATCATTAGTAGTTCAACACTTGGCAATTTGTAAACTAGGTATTAACACTCCAAAACAAAGAATCAGTGGCTACCTAAGACATTGCAGCAAAACTGCATGGCCAGTTTTGTCTTTGAAGTACTGTGAAGGAAGAAAGAGAGCTTTTTTTGCTTTTGTAAATTAAATATTTTTCTGGCAATGTTTTTTAAAAATTCTTCTCTTTTTAATGACTACTCTGGATTTTTTTTCACCAGCTTTGCATACAATTAAGATGCTTCTGCCTCCCAAACAAGCAATGAAGATTTGGAACTGTAGGCAAATCAGTGTTTGGTGACATGCTCATAAAACCATCAAGGAACTTAGAGTCCATCCAGCAGCTGACATTCATGAGCCAGCTCATTATACCTTTGCTAAGAGCCATACACAATTTTTTTATTTCCTTTTACTGGAGCCTGGCCCCAGCAGTGGTGTCAACAGCAAAGCAAGAGCAAAAAGATGAGTTTAGAGCTCTCCTTCTGAGATGGGGTTACATGAACCTGACTCCACATTAGGTAGTGGGGACAGCAAAAGTATCTAGTTTTCTGAGGAAGACGGGAGAGCAGGCCAGCTGGCAGCTCCTGAGGACCACAGGGAGCAGGAAAAGAGCCAACTGGAGCAGATAGGCTGAAGGCTTGGGAGGTGCTTGGAGAGAGATCGTGGGAATGGGCAGAGGGAAGGCTGCAGAGGTAGGTGGGAATTGTGTTCCAGAGCTTTGGTTGACATGAGTAGGGAGCTTGCTTGTGACTTGATAAGACATATCTGACATGTTGGTGAAGGGATTTGGGAGCAGAGGGACAGGAAGAAAAGGAGAATTTAGCTATGACTTTAATGAGTGGAAAAGCTGGAGTTGAGAAAATCACAGAGCCAGCATAAAGAAGCGGCCAAGAACTGAACCTGAGTTCTCTTGGAAGAAATTGGTAGAATTTTGAACAGCAAAAAGGAATAATTGACTCCATTTAGTAACAGGTCTCACATCACAAATAGGTATGACAGTTTTTATATGGAGGCATATATTTTGCTGTCTAGCTGCACACCAATCTGCACAGAAGTGGTAATCTCACAAGTTCTCACAATGTTTTAAATCATACTCCTCCAAGTTAATGTCATGTGAAACTTGATCTGTACTATAATTACTGAAAGTTTAGAGCAGCTTAGCTAAGGAAACATGGAGTTTGAAAGTGGATAATTAGGAATGAATAGCTTTAAAAGCCAGTATATTATCATAAAATATATTATGAGAGCAAATGTAGGTGGTGTATTACACAACAGATCAGGTGACCATAACAATCTCTTCTGGCTTTAGCATGCAGAAAATTTATAGAGGGAGATCTAAGTCTGATGATCTGAAGGTTTTGCTCTGTTCAGGATTGGCTTCTTAGCTGATTTTAAGGAGATGCATGGGCAGAGCCAAGTTCAAAAATAGATATGAAAATTGATGTGTGAAATGTTTCTCTTTGGTGCCACAGAAAGGCCTTACATAAAACTAGGTCAGCTTTCCTTCAGTAATGGAAGGTGGCTCGCACCAGCCTTGCTAACGTGTGCCTGCTGTAGAGGAAGTCCCATTTGCCACTCTATTGTGCCTAAAATTAGGGAGATTGAGTCTCTCAAGTAGATGCCTTGAAAGGCACTAATTTCTCCCCAGCTAACTGCAGAGGAAAAGGAGTAACTTCCTTTAAAGCGACTTCCCTGTTAGGAATATACTGTTTTCTGTATCCTTTGCTGAAGGGTCTGCCATGAAAATCTTGCTTAGCCATCCCACTAATGTCCTATCCACAGAGACAACTTGAAGTAGCATTTTGTCTTAGGTCTGGCATTTGTGAAATACTTGTTAAACTACCTCAGATATCATTAGATGGGTGCCAAGGAAATTTAGGAAGAATTCCAGTTCAATGAAAGTAGCTTTCCAAAAATCTGTACATTTAGGACACTTACAAGTGGATCAGTTAAGGAATCTCATGAGATATTTGCAGTGCCAGAAGATGTTGTTTTTTTGAGATTCAGGAGCCCAGTATGCATGAAATATCATTTTTTAGAAGTAAGAGCAGAATCAGATATCCAAGGTACTGAATTATAAATATTTTTTAAATGTATAGCATTATCTCATAATGAATCTGGTCTTTGTGTTCCTTAGCCCATATTGAAAAACTCCCCCCCAAGCTTTTTTTTTTATTAAATTTTGCTCTATTTTCACAAAGTTCACTGATAACCTGGGCACAGTTTGATGCCTGTGTTTCTCCACTGATCCCAGCTAGAAATTCTCCTCTCATGCTTTACGAAACACAGAGTCAAAACAGAATAGTAGAGGGAGCAAAATGTAAAGTCAGACAAACAACATACAGCAGGAATAGGAACTGAAGCCAGACAACCTTGTGCTTTCACTGCAAGGTCATTCTCCTCCTCCAGCCCCTTTTTAGCAGAAATACCTAACACCTTGGTGCTTTCAGCAGGTTTCCACACTAGGCACATCTCTTGAGGTCAGAGGAGGGTGGGAAAAGCTTTGTCAGTGCGTGGGAGGGCCCTGACAGCTGCAGGCGGAGCTGGGGCCCATCTAAATCCATTTGGCAGCCCTTGCTGTGCTCTGGCCTCTGGAGATGGTGACCTGGAATGCAGAGCCTCCAGCTTTGTGTGGTCTCGTGCCTACACATGCTGCACGAGCCTAATGCTAGTCTTGCTAGATGAGGTTAGTTATAGAAATTATTCAGTTATGTAGAAATCTTAATTAAAATCCATGAGCTCAGCACAATCCATAAATATCTCAGTCTAATTTCTGGGATGAAAGTTGAAAAACAGGAGAAGAAACTACAAAATAAAGGAAAGAATTACCTTACCACAGCCAATTACTGTGGAAAGAGTAAATATGTCTTCATTGTAACTTTGAAAAAGGAAAGTTTGGCCTGGTCTCTACTGTGGCATTATCTCAGACTAAGAAATAGTGTGATGAATTTGTTGGGATACTCACTAGAGAAACTGCTTGATTGCAATCTGGCCTGCTGCTTAAGGAAAATAAAATTGAGTTCTCATCAGGCAACAAGCCTGTATAAGTTAATAGGCTTTAATAATAGCACCTCATTACATTTTTATAAAACTGCCTGGGAAATGAATGCTGGAAATACAAAGGAAAGCTCTAAGGGATCACAGTTATAAAGTAAAGATAACAATATTACAGCATTTCAAAATAATGCATGCACTATACTGGATACCACACAGAATTCAGTGACTGGGACTAAGGCCAAGTAAGCTTTTTTGAATGGATGTCCAAAGCAGATGGGAGACCTGACTCATGCTTTGGAATAGGAAAATGATTTCTGAGACAAGGTGTTTGGGAAGCCTGATAGCAGTCAGAAAATTAGAGGGTACTGGCCTCTGTGAATGCTGATGTACAGCAACAATATTGTGGTCACTATTACAAAAGTCACATTTGCCAGCAAATAATACTAATGATAGTCATACTTTTTGTATCCAAGGCACACAACTTCTTTCCCATGGATTTTTATTACCTCTGTGCAGTAACTGTTGACAAACATTTACATTTTTGAAAAATGATGAGCACTGTGTTTGTGAACTTGGAGACATCGCTGTTCCCAACAACTGGTCATTAATCAGTGGTGTGGTGAAGAAACTCTTAGACTCAGTGGAGGTAAAGGCAGTGGAGAACACTTTTGAATGGATGCGTGAGCAAACAGCACGCACTGCAGAAAATAATGCTTCTATCAGTGAGGTCCGTCACATTGCCTGTAGTAAAGATCTAATTTGGGTGTTTTGTGTGGGAGCCAAGGCTCCCAAGCCTGACTGATGGAGGAAAGCACCTCTGGAGGATGGTGCAGAATATCTGAGTTGTACTGCAATTAGGATATTAATTTAGATACCTTCTTCTCTCCATTTGCTATGCTCAGAACCTCAGCAGGTACCTAAATTAAGGGATTAAAATTAGTCAAGACAAATTATATTCCTTCTGCTCTAGTGTGCTCAGTGCCATGAAATGTCTCTGGGGCCTGTGTGTACTCTGTACTTCATAGGATTGTTTAGTACAGTAGGGGCAGAATTCCTCCGATCCTGTGTCCTCAGGGGTAATACTATATTTTAATTAGTGTATCAAATTTGTCAGGTTGTCGCAGTCAGTTGCTGACTAGAGATGTGGCTTTCATGTGACACTCACTGACTCTTCTGGAATAGCAGTGTATCTTATATTCATCTCATTTGAGGGGTTTCTTATGTGAGTTTTTGATGACAACTCTGAACATGTGTGGCTAATTCTTGCCTGATAGAGTCTGGCTGTTTTGTCTTTAAGGAATGAAGTCATAAGAGATGGACTCAAACCAGAATGTGACACATTCCTTGAAGGTGGAGAGATGCTTCTTCCACCCCACTGAGGAGACTTGAGGGCAACGCCAGAGCCTTGACACTGAAACATTTCAGAAGACAAGGCTCACATCTCTGACTTTAGCCAAGAGTGAGCGTGAGTGCTCATTAAATATGAAATAATAGTACAGTTCAGATCTGAATCCAAACTTCTCATCTTGCACCATTCCAGCTTAAGCTGGTTATGAACAGGACCATGGCTCGGAAACCCCTTTGAACTTTGGAGGAATTTTGGTTCTGGATCTAAAAGCTGAGTTCAGTAGTGTGTACCAAGGGCTTTCAGTCAAAAAGGAAGCATGAAAGGAAATAATTCGGGATTATTTTTCTAACTTATTCAAGTAAACAACAGAGAAAAAAGTCAAGTCATCTGTGACTCGTATTCTAATTGCCAAAAATTATCTAAAAATACAAATTAAAAATATGAAACAGGCTTGTATGAGTACACTTGGACTACTATTTCACAAAAGATTTAACTGTGGAAAAAAAACTTTATAACACCACCTGCTGTTCAGCTGGTTTTGACCTGACCCCTTTCTCCTTTTCTTGTTATTATAAACAGTGAGCTCTTTAAGTGAGAGCTGTTTAAAGGATAGGGGGCTGTAAGTGTTCCTTCCTAGATCCCAGATGCAGTGGGAGACTGATGGGCTTTTTGATCTTTATTTTATGAGTGTCTGATAAATTGCCTCTGGCACCTGGCAACTGAAATTTCACTATCTGAAAACTAACCCTTATGTCAAACAATGTGGCTAGTCTCATACTCCAAGTTAAAGAGCTGCATGCATTTAAGTACAGGATGTTTTCCAACATTCAGTACAGTATGTGGTCAAGCCCTGCTTCACATATTATTATTAGACAGATCCTCAGCTGATGTAAATTGGCATAGCCCCATATGATTAAAGGAACTGAACTGTTTTACATCAGCTGGCAACCTGGTCCAATGTGCAACACATACTTTTGATTTAAAATAGTATTTTGTAAGTGATTCTTCAAAGGTTGGTATGGTTCAACTTTTTCAATATATTGCTCTGCAGCCTCTGTTTTTTGTTTCTGAGGCAAGCAAAAAAAAAAAAGTTTTAAGATAAAGGATCATGAGTAGTGTTTTCTGGTTTGCTTGTTTGCTGGCTGCTTTAGATGGAAACTGAGCTATCATGTATTTGAAATCAAAGTCTCAAATGGTGCTCTGGGTAATCACTACCAAACTGTGTTACCACTTGTGCCCCAGGGGGAGACACCCTGGTCCCCACTTTGGTTCTCATGTGTTTTGGTAAGTGATAGGAAAACTCACAGTTTTTGTCAGAATTGAAAAGATCAGCAAGAGGTCTGCCTGAAATACTGGGATTTCTGTCTAGTATTAATCACATTTCGTATTTTTCTCATCCTGTTTTGCAGCAAGGGTTTGTGAGGGAGAACAACAGAAATGGAGGAGAGGACTTATCATGAGGAACAATGATTGAAACAGTGGGAGACATACAGATGAATTGGAACCACTGTAAGGAAATAAGTGTAGAGGCAGCAATTCACATATTTAAATAAACCACAACCTGGTGCAGTCCTAAGCACACGGTTATAGGACCATGAATGCTCCATGCATGGGCAGCCGAGGGTGGCTCAGAGGTCTCTGCTGGGCTTTCGAGTGGGAGGAAGGTTTTGAATGCTCCCTTAATCAGGGGAGTTTGGAATTGTCAGCTGGGTGAGACAGACCATTAAATCTGAAATAAAGCAAGAAACATGAAGTAACTCAAGAGCCTGATTAGCATAGTAAACTGTCTATGTGGGTAATAGTAAACGCTGGGTTTCTTTTCTGCATTCTTGAAAAAATTTGAAATCTGAGGTAGCTCAATAGGAATATGGGTATGAAGTAAGATTTAGTTTATACGTTTTTATGTTTATGTATCTTCTTCTGCAGGATCCATTTCCTGTGACAGGTATCCAAGTGACACCAGTGTGACTGAATCTACAACCCAGCCCCATGCACAGACATAATCACTTTCTGTTGACTAAGACACATCCAAATTTTGTTTTTCTCCAGTGGGGAACATGCCCTTGCCTTCCACATGTGCCTCTGCATTGTTTGCTGCCATCCTCCACCACCCCAGCATACCCCGTGGAAGGGCTGGGCACTGACTTTGGAAGGATGACTGCATTCAGCACCCAACATGGGAGTGCAGGTTAGATGGCTCTGTGGGAGACATCCTGTTGGAGGATGACATCCCACCCAGAGTGCTAATAAAATGGTTCCTTTTACAGGAAAGCTCACGCTGGCAAATTGTCTTTGAAAACAATGCTGTTTGCTTAGAGCAGAGCATTCTGTGTTTCCTCGCAGGACAGGCAGCGAGGCTGGCAGGGCGCTGGGAGAGGGCTCCAGACATCCGAGCTCTGATGCTGGCTTTGCCCCCGGGCTTGTGCAGGGGTCCGGACAAGCACCCCTGGAATTACTTTGCATCTCTTTCTACCCCCAGCCTTGCCTATTAAATTTGGATCATGTAAAACCTAGCACAAATTAAGCCTGGAGCTTAGAAGAGGCTGTTAGTTGCTACTGAAGCACAAATAAAAATAATCCATAATTCTTCCATAGAACATTTAAAGCAAACAGTCTGGGAAAGAAACAGCCACATTTTACTTCACTAAAAAAATCACATAGGACAAAAGGAAATGCAGATGTTCTTACTGAACTGTCTTATGAGTTGTTGACTAGTTAATTAATCAAAGTTGTCTAGTGATTTATTGATTAACAGAGTTTCTGCAGTCATGGACATGTCAAATTTCACAATGGAAAATTTAGCAATGGAAAAAGCCTGGTCTTTCAGTTCCTTCCTTAATCAAGACAGAGAATGGCATGAGAACTGAGGACATTTCATGTATTAAGCTTATGCCAGGCAATCTAATTATGTGATAGTATTGCTTAGGCAATTTTGATTGTTTTTTCCATGCAGATTTTTTTCAAGTGGAGCGATTTTTTTCATATTTTAACAGTGCTAAGAATACCCCCATGTGTAAGAAGTACTCTAATGTGTTTAAGTACATATAGACAAAAGTATGCAATATTTCCTGTGATTGTAGTCACATTCGGTAGTCAAATAAAGGATAAATCCCAAAGGAGTTACCTTTCCTGTAGTTGGGAAAGAACAGAAGTAAAATATATTTAAATTTTCTTGGAAGACTGAGACCTACCTTAACCATCAGTGTTGCTTTGCCCTCTATTCATCCCTACTATAAGAAGAATGTGATAAGGGCTATTTTTTGCAAACATTCTACCCATCCGTAGAACTTTCTAGAAGTATTTCATTAATGAGTGCAAAAAGCTAATCAAATATGTGCATTTGAATTGGTGTTCAGAAGACACTGAGGTCTGTCACTATGCTCATATGTCCTGGAAGATTTAAGTTTCTCTGTCATAAAGAGGATTAGTAGGAGGCCAATCCTGCATGGTCATAAGCCTTTGTACTTGATGAGGGTCCAATGTAAACGGGTCTGTTTCTCCAATGTGCAGGTGTATCACAAAATCATTTGGCCTTTAAGGGACCTTCAGAATCATCCACTTCCGACCTCCCTGCCATGGGCAGGGACCCCTTCCACTAGATCAGGTTGCTCAAAGCCCCATCCAACCTGGTCTTGAACACTTCCAGGCATGGAGCATCCACAGCTTCTCTGGGCAACCTGTTCCATTGTCCCACCACCCTCACAGTAAAGAATTTCTTCCTAACCTCTAATCTAAACCTACTCCCTTTCAGTTTAAATCCAGTATCTCTTGTCCTATCCCAACAGGCCCTTGTAAAAATCCCTCTTCCTCTCCATTGTAGGCTTCTGTCCTCCAAGCTCAACAGCTGCAGTTCTTTCAGCCTGCCTTCATAGGAGAGGTTTTCCAGCCTTCTGATCATCTTTGTGGCCTCCTCTGGACTTGCTCCAACCGGTCCATGTCCTTCTTAGGTTGGGAGCCCCAGAACTGAACACAGTACTTCAGGTGGGGTCTCATCAGAGTAGAGGGGGGAAAATCATTTCCCTCAACCTGCTAGACACACTGCTTTTGATGCGGCCCAGGATATAGAATCACAGAATGGGCCAGGTTGGAAGGGACCACAGTGGGTCAACTGGTCCAACCTCCCGGCTCAAGCAGGATCATCCCAGAGCTCGTGGCACAGCATTGTGTCCAGATGGTTCTTGAATATCCCCATTGAGGGAGACTCTATACCTTCTCTGGGCAATCTGTTCCAGTGCTTCATCATCTTCACAGAGCTGCTTTTCAGAATGTTGACCCCCAGCCTGTAATGGTGCCTGGGGTTATTCTTCCCCAGGAGCAGGACCCTGCATTTGCTTTTCCTCAATTTCAAATTGTTCTTCTCTGCCCATCTCTCCAGCCTGCCAAGGTCCCTCTGAAGGGTAGCACAGCTTTCTGGGATATTGGCCACTCGTCCTGGCTTTGAGTCATCGGGGAAATTTCTGAGGAGGCCTCTGCCCCTTTATCAAAGCAATCGATTAATGAATTAAATAATGCTGGGCCCAGTATTGGACCTTGAAGGATACCACTAGTGACAGGCCTCCAACTGGACCCTTTGCCACTGATCACAACCCTCTGGGATCTGCTCTTCAGCCAGTTCTCAATCTACCTTAACCCACCTCGCTCCCCTCCTCAGTTTGCCTATGAGGACATTGTGAGAGACAGAGTTGAAAGTGTTGCTGAAATTAAGGTAGACAATATCCACTGCTCTCCCTTCATCCATTCAGGTATTTGTTTCATCTTAGAAGGCAATCAGGTTGGTCAAGCATGATTTACCTTTAGTGAATCCATGCTGTTTACTCCTGATCACCTTCTTGTCATCCATGTGGATAGAGATGGCCTCCAGAATGAGGCTCTCCATCACCTTTCCAGGGGCTGAGGTGAGACTGACTGGCAGGTAGCTCCCCAAGTCCTCCTACTTGCCTTTTTTGAAGACTGGGGTGACATTTGCTTTCTTCTAGTTCCTAGGCACCTCTACTGATCTCCATGACCATACGATTGGCTTTCTGTTCTGTGAGTGTGCATGACCAAGGCATATTGAGCTTTTTGTCCACCAACACTCTCAAGTCCTTCTCCCCAGGGCTGCTCTCAATCCATTTTCCATTCTCTCCCCATTCTCCAAACCTTGTACATGGGATTGCCCCAAACCACATGCAGGACCTTGCACTTGGCCTTGTTGAACTTCATGAGGTTCACATGGGCTCACCTCTCAAGCTTGTCAAGGTCCGTCTGTGTCACTGCCCAGGGGGGTCAGCCTCAGGAGGAGCGTTAGTCCTGCCGGGGAGGCTCCAGTGACCTTCCTGCAGACACGTAAAGGAAAGCGTGTCTCGTCCTCGGCGGCCGCTGGTCGGGTGGCACTGGCTCGCAGAGCAGCAGGCACGCCTCGAGCAGACCAAGGTGGTTAAAGCCCCTAGCTGCCCCAGGAACAAAGGAGGCGAGAGAAGACTGTCCCGTGTGAAGTTCCAAGCGTTTATTGCAGAAGGGTCAGGGACGAGAATGGCCGAGGGATAGGGTCTGGCAAGCGCTTAAGTATGAAAGGAAAAAGAGGAGGATCGTGCAAACAAACCAATGGGGAATAACACGGGGAGAGGAACCCGGTAACAATGAACCAGTCCTGTGAGTACAGAGGAGGGAACAATTAAAATTGTCCAATTAACAGCCAAATAACAGAGAGCTTTCTAGAATGGGGATGTGGCTTTATGCTTGGGCCTTGCCCACGGACAGCCCCTCGGACTCAGACTCATCTGCCCATTGGATGGGCAGTATTTGACGGGCAGTGGGCTGTCCCGAGTTGGGCCAAGGCACCGCAACACCTCTGAATGGTCTCTCGTTCATTATAAACATCTCTCAGGACAATTGTGCACCACACTGGGTGAGACATTTTGTATCATGCAGGAATGTCCTCCAGCAAAGCATGAAGAGGTCAGAAGGCTCATCAAAAGATATGATGACCCTATCAGAAGAGGTTTTCCTAATAGTGTCCCAGTGCCAGCAACTGGTCGATGTTCAGTGTCTGGTTTCATAACTCTTCAACAATGCTAGGTCTATTTATGGTGTTCCACTCCATTGTTTCATATTGTATTGTATTATATTTCACAACATGTTATTGCTTTGCATGTTGCTATAAGTAAATCTGATTCCACAAGAGGAAAGGTGATTTGAATTTTACTTCATTACTTCTTCCTGGCTTCTGGAGCAGCCCACTGGAACAACCCCCAGCTCAAAGTGAGAGTGGCCCTGCTGCTACTTATTTTGATGCAAGTGCTGAACTAATCTTTAGCTCAGTAGGTGCTGAGGGAATTCCATCAGATCATTTACACACACCTGCACTTAATGAACTTAAAAAATGAGGTAATACTATTTTAATGACAGAAATTCTCAGATTCTTTAGCTGATAACTTGGTTTGAGAAGGCAGTTGTCATTTTCCCAATGGGAAGAAAGAAAATAGGTTTTTTTCTGTTGAGAGTGATATCTGGATATTCGATCCACATAATTTTTTAAATATAACTTTGATTTACCTGTGGTAAAAATAATCCGAAGAGCTTTTTCTAATAAAAAAGTGAAGCATGCATGAAAAAAAAGAAAGGTTATCTTAAATATAAACATTAGAATACTGAAAATGCAAGTTATCTGAAAGGATAGGCCTACTTTTAGAAGTGTAGGGACATAGCCTTGTGCATATATGTGTCCTCTATTGCAAAGATAAAACTTCCACACAAATCAGTAGGAATTAGTAGGAATAAGTTAAGAAAATGTAACTTAATTAAGGAGTCTACTTTTCATGTTCCAACCATGACCATACTGTTGTCTTCTTTTAAATACTTGGACACTAAAAAGAATTTTTAAAGTGATTTTTTAGGGAGTTTTGCTCAGTGACTAACTTGCTGTCTTTGAACCTGCATTTCATCTGTCTTTGCTTACAAAATATCTTGTAATGTCCACAGAAGCTCTATGAGCAGTACAGGTGTAGGATGCACATTAATTATCTGAAGATTAAAAACCTACAGTGAAAAGACAGAAATTTATTCTCTTCCAAAATCATAGGAGAGACTTCTAATGAAGATTAAAGTCTGAAATGTACAAGGAACTACTCCTGTATCTGTATTCTGTTACTTTCTGACACCTTAAGCCTCCACAGAATAGGGTCTTTCATAGGGTGACAGGCACTTTCCTCTGGGGACCACAGAGACCACAATGCTCTCATCTGTCTATTAGCAACCAACAGGGAAAGTTTATATCTGATTAATGAAACAATGCATGGTCTTCAAAAGCCTCTCCTCCTTTATTCCCTATTTCCTTGGAATAATTTTCTCCATTGGTCAGGTTTTTTCTGTGTGCACATTTTTTTTGACTTACCCGAGCCTCACTAATCACTGTGGTGATTCAAGTCACTAATCTTCCCGACTTGCAGCCTGCTCCAAGCCAGCACTCGACACAGGCACTTCACTGAAATCTGCAAAGAGAGGTGGAGTCAATCAGGGTCTTCCATTGCTACAATTAATGATAGTTTGGCTCTTGTTCTGTAAAAGCTTGCATTGTATTTATTATACCTATGGGTTGCAAGGGATTTACTCCAGCAGTAAAAATTACACCCAGAGTTCACAGGATTTGGCTCTGATGTTTCATACATTCTGTAATGCATGCTACAAAAAAAGGGTGTTTTTTTGGCTCAGAAATGGAGCATTTCTTAATAGAAATGGGAAACAAACACAGGAGCCCCTCTTAGACACCAGTCTGCAGAACCCCATTTGGAGGCACATGGCATCAATGTTGTGTAATGTTTGAGATGTGTGAAGGGGAATGATCTTGGGTTCAGCTGAGTTTTGCGGCCTGAACTGCGACCCTGGTCCTAGCACACTCTGGGGAATGGAGGAGCGATCCAGCTGTTGCAACCCCCAGAGATATCTCCAGAGATAACTACCTACCCACCTACCTACCTCCTGACCCACCCACCCACCTACCCACCTACCAGGGCACCCAACTGCTGCTTGGAAAAGCAGCACACAAAGACCATAGATAAGTGGAGACTTCTCAGTTGCACAGACATTCTGGTTTTTGTTCCTTGAGGACCTTCCTACCTGTTTTTTCATTATTTTCTCACCTTCCTTTTCTTTGTTTATTTCTCTCTTTTCAGGGGCAGCTGAAGAAAATAGAATGAGACTGTGGAGTTTCCTGAGTGTTCCCCTTCCTCTCACTGGCTTTGTGCTGTAAGAGGACATGTCACCCTCTGGTCCTGAGCTGACACTTGGTTGAGCAGTGGCTTTGAAAATCCAGGTCCGGCAAGAGCCCGAGGAAGTCCAACCTTTGATCAGTCACACGGCACCATAGGTGATGTGGCATCACAGAGTCAGGGACTTCACTTTTCAGTCAGGGGTTACCTTTAATCTCTAATTTGGCAAAACAAAACAGAGCAAAGCAGAAATTCCCCTGAAGCATTTAATTTTTGCCTTTAATGCCAGAGAGCTTAAGTGTGGCAGTTTGGTGATGTGCTATGCAAATTAAAGCTGTGAAAAAACAAAGCTAGTTAAACACAAGTTTTTCTTTAGCAGGTAATTATTTTTAGCTGTTTCCACATGCCTACTTACATCCACCAAACTCTGGTACATTACGATGAAAGACTTATTTCAGAACTCACACATGCACTATTTTGTTAGCAGTGGAAGCACAAGCAGAACATCTGGGTGCCAAGTTCAAGCAAAGTGCAAGATTTTTTTCTGAATTCAGTGTTGGTGTGTCCCATCATGTAACTATGATATATGATAAAAGGAAAAATCACAGCCAAACTCAACCTTGTTCAAAGCAAGGTGCTAGTGAAAGGATGGGATGGAAAATAAGTACTAATGGATTAATGTTCCATGATAAATGTTTTATTATAAAAGCTAGTGAGTGATTAGATAATTCTTGCTTCCAAAAGCAGGGTTTAAATATTTCTGCTTGGCTAGAAGCCAAAATAAATACATCACTTAACTATCTGGTTTATAGGAACATCTATATGAATAAAAAAGTAATAGAGACTTGGTTTTCATACAGTAGGTGTAATAAATAGCCAGCTATAGCAATGTGCTGCTTACTGTTTGGAGCTGTTACGGTACATAAAAAGAAGTTATTACAAGTATTAAAGGTGCAACCAGAATTCTCCTCCATGCAACACAGCTCCACTGTTACTAATTAAAATAGTTTTCAAAGGGTTGCACAGTAAAAGTTCAGATTAAAAAATCTTCCTCTATAAGGAAAAGGAAGATTCAAACTTAGAAAAAACCCTGAATATTTAGATTTATAAAATTTATACAGACACTTGAGCCACTACAATTTTAATTTCCACCAGTATAGCAGATTTTGAACACAAGTGGGCTTATCAAAAGGATATAAAGATATTGAGTATAATTCCTTATAAAACTTTGTTTCTGTAGATATCTTTATTAATTAATGGATCTCAAAAGACTTATGGAGGAAATTAATTTTATCCCTGTTTCACTGGTGAAGAAGTCAAGGTATTCAGAAATAAACCAGCTTAATCAGCACCCTCCAACAAGTGAGACTGCAGATTTCCCAGGTCCAATTTAATACCCTGTTTAAAGGATCATGATAGTACTGATTGCCTTGGTTATACTTGATGCAAATGCTTGAATAGGCACTTGATACTTTCTGACTAAGGAAGTGTCTTTAGAGGGGCAGCGTCCTCAGATCAGATCACAACGGTGCCTTCTGTGCAATTTTCTCAGAATAACCAATATAATTTCAAAGAGCATCTACAAGAATGCAGTCTGGGAGGCCTGGCTGGACCTTGAGAAGAGTTGTAGGAGAAAAGGCAGACCCTATCACATGAGTGAAAATACTCTCCTTCTGTGTACAATTGCTGAAACATGGATAAGAAGGTCAGAAAAAATGATGCAAACTCTAAGTCACAGATGCAGTCACAGTCACAGTTCATTGACCTAAGAGAGAATGAACAAACACAGGAATGTGTGACTTATGGAGGGGACACAAAAGTTACTTTACTAGAACATTAAATTAAGACTAAAGCAAAGCAGTGCAGAGAAACGTGCTCATGCTCTTTCCTTCTTTCAACTTAGCATCTAAGTTTGGACTCTGCTTCTTCTTGAACACTCTTGATTTTGTTCATTTCACTCTGGCTTGCCTGGGTTATTGAGGGATGCTCCAAGTGCCAAGAGAATATAAAGGACATGAAAAACAGTCAAAGCAACCTTAAGTTGATCAGTAGATATTCACACTGAAGTCACCCATTTTTAAAGCATGACCTTATGCTTCTGTAACATTGCAACACTCCTAAATACTAATCTTAAGAGCTCAGGCTGGTCTCAATATGAAAGGCAAACAGAGCATTCTCTTAGTCCAGGCAGCCTGGGGATAAGTATGTGTTTATGCATTTTTCTTCGGGCTGTCTAGAATTCAATATTTAATAAATATATTTAGTATATATTGTCTGCTTACAGTGGGATGCTGGGTGTGCATATGGGTTGTCACTGTCTTCTGTAATCTCACCACCTTGTCCTGTGCACAGGGTCAGAGAACAAGAACATGAGTGGACCTACTAAGTCCGATTTCCCTGGACTTTGGAGAGATTGTCCTGGCCAGAAGTTTTGGGCTCAGGCAGACTAGGCCTAAAACTGAGCAAATACGGGGGTCCCCAGTCTGTGCTGAAGTCTGTGCTATCACAGCTGTGCTGCAAACAGTCCTCAGATACTCCTTAAAATGCTTACTCAGGAATGTCTACTCACCCTACACTCACTCCAGTGTAAACACACCCTTAAAGCAGATGTAGAACATGCCCCAGAGGGAGATAATGCAACACCCAGGGATGGCTGGTAAATAAAGCAGCCTGCATGCAGTCACTCTGCCCTGCACATTCATACTAAGATGAAGGTCAGCCTTCAGCTTGGTGCAAAGTTAGTGGAGCATGACAGCCACATGAAATACGATATAATAAACGTATGGGAGTGTTGCTTTCTTCTGCTGCTATCCGTCTTATGGATGTCAGTGGAACGAAGATTTGGCCTGGGTTGTATTGCCCTACAGTAGTTTTACAAACAAGGTAGATTTATATGGCTTTGGAATTAAGCTACTGCTGCAAAAACAAGTCCTGTAGAAATGTTTGGTGTGAGAGCATTTATAAAGAGGCTACACTGGTTTGTTTTGTATTAGTGCTGGGGCTCTTTTAAAGTCATGCAGAGCATAATTCCTTTCCATTTCTGCTAAGGGAGGGGTTGAAAATTATGCTTTTAAGGAAAGATCCCCAGTCCTAATATCCCTGGCTTAAACTAAACCCCTTTATGAAAGTACTTGAATTAAGCTGTGCACTGAAAGCCAATAGAGGAAACTCTCTATTGAATTGTCTTGCATGCGAACTACTAGGAAATGCAGCTGGTGAAGCCGTGCAGCACATTCATGAGTAAAGATACATCGCCACCACTATTTAACACAGTATTTCCTCTGAAGTTAAACAAACACCAGATTTTGAGTTTGATGGGTTCTGAAGCCTATTTCACAGAATTACCTGGGCCCCCAGGTCCCATGTAATTGAAATAGGAGCTGATTGCTTTGAATAGCTTTGATCAAATCGACCCAAATTTTGTATCTATCAAACTTCACTATATTGTGAAAATATATTTCTAATATTAAAATGTTGTAAAACACCAGAGAAAGAGCTGTTCTCATGAATGTTTTGCAACAATTATTTCAACATTCTCACTGGAACATGAAAACAGTGTGCCCATAAATCACCTGAAGAAGATGCAGGAAAATCTTTTTCCCTATGTGGTGCAGAATTGACATGAGGGCTCCCATGTATCACTGTTGCCTTTCATATTGCTGAACTTTTATTAAAAAGTAAAACAGAACTATCACGTGTAAATTCATGGAATATTTATGATGGTGAGGAAGTTTCCTCCCTTACCATTGATCTGTATGAACAGAGCAATAACATATTTCTCGAAGTGCAAAGTTTGGGGTCAGAAAGATGGTTTTGTCAGAAGAGGGCCTTGGACAGGGTTTTAGGGGTGCTTTTGAAAATGACTTTTAGCCATAAAATGAAATTTTTCTAGTGCTTATAGAATTTGGGGCATTGGGGTGTATCCTGCAGAACTTTTAATCAAAATTGACAGACATTGGAGTGCATGTTGCCATCCCTGTTTGTCTGAGGGCCTGGGATGGGGTTGATGCTGTGCCTGTGTCCTCAGCCACAGAGCGGTTTGGATTTTCCAGTCTTGAAGTCACACAGATGAAGGGCAGCAGATGAATGCATTCATGCAGGCCAAGCCTGGGCTCCTATCTCAGGTAGGAGTAAAGTTTATACACCACGGCTAAAGGCAAGCTTTCTTCAAAGCACAGATCACACTAAGAGCCTAACTAAGATTCTCTAAACCACTTTTTGAGGTGCCTCTCTCTCCTTAATGGCTATAAAGAGAGTGTACAGTGACTGGCCTCTGAAATTAGTTGCTTCCATTGATACTGTGAATATCCACTGAGTGCCACCTGGAAAGGATTTGCTTCCTCCTGGCCCTCTGAAGATTGACCCCATTCACTCAGGCTGTGTTCCTGGGTAAGCTTTTGCCCCTGCCTGAACTCAGATACAGTGAAGGTTTGTTTATATCCAAACTGAATTAAAATTTCCAAATAGTACATGGTATGGAGCTGTGTGAAAACTGCAACTCTGACTCCAGGGAGTCTTGGTTTACAGTGAACCTCTTGAACAAAGAAACATGAATTTTCTGGTTTTCCCCACTCCTCTAATTCCCCCACGATGAGCCAAAGGAATTCAGCCAGTGAGGGGGTGGCTCAGACTCTGCTCTTGGGGCTATTCACTCAGAAGAAGATGCTGACTCCTCACGAAGCTACTAGTGGGCTAAGTGTAAATCTGCTTTCCCACCCCAAGGACTTGCCTCTGACTATGCACAGAAATTTATAGTTTGTTTTTTAAAAAAATATTGCTCCCCATTACCCATAAAAGAGAGAGGCTTGTTGAAGCTGCACAACTCCCAGGCATGGTGCTATTGGTTGCCCTGCCAGCCCCGTGATGTAAATTACCTTTGCACTTTGTAATAGAGTCAGCACCATGACAGGAACTCACACATCACTCAGTTGGCTAAGGGTAATAAAGAGGAGAATCAAAAGGAGCATGAGTTCATGCTGGAGGTATGTGCAATCAAGGAGAGAGATTTATGACAAAAGCTGAGTTATAATATTAAAGGGTATAAACAGCTTCTTAGTGTTATGTTTTCACACACCCTGTATTCCTTCAGTAAGTACAGTGTTAAGTTTGCAGGAGACTTAGCTGTGAATTTTTGCCTTCTTAAAAAGGTCTCTGGAAAAACAAACTTGAATTTATGTGGCATAAAAATCATTGCTGAGGTACAGCCTGCACCGGCGTGGATAAGTATGAGGTAGCAGCCTCTGGCTAACAGGCATCAAAAGCGTGTTTTGAAAGTCTGGTGTGATGATCCTCATTTATTGACAGAGGTTTAGCTTCTACAAAACTCACTTGGTCTGTTCACCACACTGCAGTAACATCTATCATCAGTAGCCACTCGGGTGCTCACCAGTATTTACCAGCAGCAGTGCCCAGTGCTTGACACAGGGATGGCCTCAGTACAGACTGTGCCCAATTCATTCTCCTCAGAAATCATGACTATAACATTATCTGAGCATCCTCTGGTATAGAGTAGGAATGGCTGTGCTGTCTTGGGCCAAAGCTTTACCCATCCCAATTTCTGTTGCAGACACTGAGTGTGCACCACTCTCTCATAGGAGGGCACACTGATGTCCTTAGTTCCATGCTGGTGACTCCCCACAGAGCTGCTCCATCATGATCAGAGCCCCTGGGCATGGTCTGCAATCCCAGTGATGTGGGCCAGCAGCCCTGCATCCTCTTTCCTCTCCCCTCACACCAACCCCTGCCGTCTAGTGGGGCATAAAAGATTAAAAGTGTATAAAAGAATAAAGAAAATAAAGAATAAAGAAAAGCTGAATAAACAAACCAAACCAAGCCAAACCAAACCAAACGAAAAAAAATTGTAACTTGGAATTAGCTCAGAACAGAATTTTAGAAGAACTGAAATGCTGCAGAACAATATAACAAAAATTAGACATTTTCAACGGGTTTTTTTGTCCCTGTCTTTGTTGTAAAGACCAGCTCTTTGCACTCACTAGCACTACATGATCTGAGTTTCCCTGTAAAACTGCAAAAGGAACATTTCTGCTGTCTGTGTTTCTTCTAGTGATCTTTACGCCTCTTTTATTCTCATCTGGGAAACCAACAACAGGCCCAGGCATTGAGATCTCCCGCCCACTCTTTGCACACATCAAGTTGTAGCTAAGACCTCAGCCAAAGCCCCTGAGGACCAGTGTATACTATACATGGTATGTCAGCCCTTCCTCTGGGATGCCCTTTTTTCACCCCATCTCACCACACAACTCCACTGGCTGTGATGAGATAGAGGGGAAGCCAGGTTTAGCCCCAAAGAAATCGTCTCATAATTTGACACAAGGATAGAGTTACAGAATCATAGAATCAATTAGGTAGGAAAAGACCTCTGAATGTATTGAGTCCAGCCTTTGACTGAACACCACCATGTCAACCAGACCATGGCACTGAGTGCCACATCCCGTCTTTCCTTAAACACCTCCAGAGACAGTCAACGAAAAACATGGAAAACATCAGCCCACTTTTTATATTACATGAAAAAGAATGAAGCAGATGTTTTTAAGTAAACATGGGCTCTTGTTATGCATTTCTGAGAAGTCAAGAGAAGCTTTTTCAGAAGCAGGAGTAGCCCATGAATTTAAAGGCATTTTAAATACTGTACTTTCCCAAAAAGCTATAAAACCCTGGCAGAAAGCTCAGCAGCCAATCAAGGAGGAATGAACCTGAGCATGTTATAACTCAGATTACCTATAAAAATGTCAGGCTGAAATCAGAAGTGGGTAGTTTTATAATCCTGAACTGAAAGTATTTTTTTAATTGCTTTCAAATGGGGAACTTAACAATATAATCAAATATATGTATAAAAAACCCCGAAGTGCTACAATCTGCTTTACTATCTGACTTTGTCAAGCTGATTATTATTACAATAGGGGAAATGGTGGATTTGAATGTCTTTTCTCTGGCACTGCAATTTCCCAGCTGTTTTATTGGGATTGTATTAAAACTGGACAAAATGTACTCTGCTGCTTCCATAAAAACTAGTTGAGCATTAAGAGTTAATACCAGCATTTTAAAATCATTAAAACCAGCCTATAGCTGTAGATTAGTGTGGGGTGAGATGTGTTATTTGAAGCAGGTGTGATCTGTCAGGAGCAGTGTTTTGGCATTTTACAACCAGTGGGGCTACGTGCACAGCTGTAGACTAAAGAAAAATGGACCAGCGTGGGTACAATGGGCGGCTTTGTATATATGCTGCTAGTTTGCTAATGCACTTGTAGCATATATATAGATAAACAGTTCAAATATTGATTGGTATTTTGTGGTATTAATAGGCTCACTTTAATCTGGTTTAGTCTCTAAAGTATATTACATTGATCAGTGACCACTGATATATTTTCTTAGTGAGACTAAATTATGCTCCTACCCAAAAGATATGTCTGTAAACAAAAGTGCCTGGAGGAATAGTTTGGATAGTGAAAGAGAGCTGAGTATGTGTCAGTCAGGTGTAAACTGCTGGAAATAACCTGTTACTGTTTGTGGGCCAGCTTGTACAGATCGTTTCAGAATAGAGTTGGTTGGGAGCCAGCGATCAAACACTTCTTTTGTTGGAAAATGCCAGTATGGGGAAACAGAAGTATTTCATAGGAATGTGTCAGGTCTGATGAAGTTTTGATGAAATACAAACAGGGTCCTGCTGGAAACCTACCATGTTCCTGCCAACCCGCACAGGTTGTTGTTGGACCAGAAATTGTTTATTCTTCTAAGGCTCATGTTGATAGGGCTGCTCCAACCTCCACGGGTCCTGACCCTCCCTAGTGCTGGTGGGGCTGGGCAGTGTGGAAACCTTGCCTGAGGGTTAGAGGATGATCTTCCAATAATTATTTGATCATGAAAATTTCAAAATAATATCTTCATTATGACAAAACCATTTTTTTTAACATGTATTTTCTTTTCCGTGGGGTGTTTTTATATTTCTAATTTTCCTAAAGTCAATGAGGTTTGCAATTATTTTAAGTAAAGGTATCTTCCCTAGAAAAGAAAATTTCAATTTAATCTCATATAATTGATTGCACAGAAATGCTATCAAAATGATACACATGGATTACCCAAACTTTCATATAAGCTCCTCAGGTTTTGACAGCAAAATGTTATTTGGGACAGGAACATGTAATGGTCTTCCACTGTTTAAAGTAGTAGAAATCTTAATGTCATAGTAGAAAACTTCCTTGATATTACCATTTACAAGAATTTTATTATACTGCAGAACTAGTAGAAAATATTTTTTTAACTATGTGATGGAGAAAAAAAAAAATATATAAACTCTGTAAGTTTATGGAAATGTTGAGTTAAACACCGTAAAGACTGATAAGTAAAATTTAAGAATAGATTTCTGTGAGACTGACAGGTTAGAGATAACATATAGATAGTGTTCTTTCCTTTGCTGTAAATATGAGAGTCTGTTTTTCTTCCCACCTATACTGATTTTTTTTTTCCATTGCAATTCATTTTCCACAGTGGAGCTACTAGTGATTTATACGAGTGCAAATAAGAATCAGAATTGGGAGCATTACTTTCAACCCAGCAGTGTCCATTTAACTGTCACAGTGGGTAAAGACAAGAGCTCTCAGAGAAGGTTGTTTATCCTTATGGGAAGGGACAATAAAAATCACAGGGGGTTTCCCTTCTGGGCTGGGTGGAATTTTAAGGGATGGAAAAGGGTAATTTTTATTCTACACTTTAATTATCCAGGACCTTTGATGTAGTGGTAGATATCAGTATAAATCTCAAGGGCATGAAGTTAATGGAATTACATTAAGGGTGAATTTTCCTCAAGGAGCAATTTACACACTCTGCTTTGCAGCTAAGAGTGCTATAGGTCAACAAGGCTTTGCTAATTATTACAGATTATGTGAAACATGACTACTTAGACCACAGAAATATGTACTGTTCAATTACACATGTATAACCAAAAAGACAATATTATTCTGAATCTTTCCTGTTGAACAAAATACTAGAATTTTTTACTACTAAACGCCAGCCAGGAGCACTGGTATGCACTGGAAGACTCAGTATAAAACAAGGTCTTAAGAGTTTAATCCTCATTTTTGTACTTAAATCTTGTACTTTTTGCATTCTCTGTTACTGGGACAGTCACACAATCCCTGGTGACTCCTGGGACACAAAATGTGTATCCTGTGCAGCCAAAGGAGCAAAGCCAGCACTGTCACATAATAAATAAAACTGAGGAAGATCAAATGTTATAACATCCTGGAGGGTGTAATAAGTGAAGTCAAGCTAGGGAAGAATGTATCCAGAAAGGCCTGTGAGGCAAGACCAAGTGTTTTCAGTTCAAATTGTCACAATGGGCGTGTGAGGGCATTATTCCATCATCTCTGGTGGTAAAACAGAGATGGGGAGGAACAAGGACCGAGATCAAGGAGGAGAGCTACCACCAACACTTTCAACATCTCCAGTGTATAAGAGTGGTCATCATTAAAAAGCCAGCAGTGGTCACATGAGGTTATATGATATTATAAGCTCCCTTTTGGGAAGAGAAGTTGTTCTGTGACTAGGCTTGGGAACTACTTTTGCTGAAGACTGGTCTCTATTTGGAAATCATCCATGTCTGTGGAAGAGGCCTGTAGTTTACTCTTATTGATGGTGAAGTTATGGTAGAAATGATTTAGAGGGAAAACTGTGTTCTAAAAGGGCAGTGACAGGAAGAAAAATGTCTCTAGTATATGGTGGCTCAGTCTGCAATAGCATTAATTTAAAGACTTCCTATGCTTTACTATCATTAACACATTGTAAACACATGAAGCTAACTATTCATAAAATAGCATCCATTTTGCGGTTCAGATCACTCCCCTCCTGTGGGAAACCACTCAGGAAGAGCAGGGAGAGCCTCTGGGAAATATGAAAAATTTCAATATTATTCCTTAAGGGAAGCTATTTCTCTGTCCCGTAAACAAACAGCTCATTTGAATGTGAGAATTGGTATAGCTGTAAGACTACCACAGGATCCAAAATCCAACCCCCCTCCATGATTCTGCATCCCATCAGGGCAGCAGAAGGTAGCTCTGGGGCTACAGCATATCTTGTGCTTCTTAATCCACAACTTGATGCTTTTGCCGGTCTCACTCTGGAAGAAGTTCAGCAGAAAGTCATACAACTTGGGGCAGATAAATTAATTGAAAATTATAAGGTCTAAGATAAAGTAATGTGATGAGGTCTGGATTTCAAGCGGGACAGAGATATGCTCAAGATAAAGCTAAATACAGTGAGAGAAGATTTAAAAATGAATAAAGAGATTTCTCAAGAAAAATTGAAAGAATTGAGTTTATTTTCTCTATCACAGAAAAAAAATTGCAGCGTACATCTGTCACTCCAATGTGACGTGGGTTACTCTTTTCCTTTTTCCAGGCTAGTGGATATATTAGGTCATATGTCCATAGACAATGATAGATTTTGCGTCATGCCCAACAATGATGGCAACGTCAAGCTGAGGACAGATATTGCCTCACCTCTCTAAAGACAGCATCTTTTGGTTACCATTATATTTCCAACCAGCACTGTCATCTGCTAAGCAACATCTCTGCCCCATTTCTCACTCTGCATTACTCTGCATTTCTAGAAACCTGCTTCTAGTCACTGTTGCAGCTCCTCCACCTGTGTTTGGTTCCTATGGACATGAGCTCAGCCAAAATTTGCTGAAAGCATGAAAGAGGTACTTTCACTATTCTGTTAAGTTCTGGAGTGGGAGAGTGGGAGGGAAGAGGGTTCACCTCCACCCCTACATTCTCACACATCACAAAGGCCGTGGAACCGGTCTGAAGGGACAGAGGATAGTGTCAGTGTCAGCCTTTCATTTCCAGTTAAAGATGTACATGTGTCTGTGCTACTGAGGACAGTCTGGTCCTTTATAATGGGATATAAGCTTACAGGAGTACTAGACTAATTGTCCCAGCAAAGTTCAGAAAAAAATCATGTGGTAGCGAGTATAAATAAAAGACCTCACAGTCTCTTTCAATTAATATTACTTGTATTGCACTTGAAATGTATACAGTGCTACATGAAGGAAAGCACACACCACCAGTGCAAGCAACAACTTCCAGCTCTGTAAGAAGGGGGAAACACATTTTTTACTCAAATGAGGTTTGGCTTAAATGAGTGGCACTTGGGGGCAGCTGTTAAATTGTATTCTGAACTGTCATTTGCAGACATCACATCCAGATTGAGGCAGAAATTGGACAAAGATGTGATTGGCCATTGTCCATCTGAAAGCCATTCCTGTATTCTCAGTAGAACTGTTGATACTTGAATTGGGGAAACACCCCCTCTCTCCATTATGTTGTTTCACCCCTCCACCAACAGTAGTTTTGTTTTCTTGTAGTGAGCCCCTCTTTTGGACAGCCTATATTCTGGGAGCAAGGGCTGGGGTGTGGGGGGACCCACTCTTTACCTTTCATCTTCTCCAGCATGAGACCGACAACCTTAGAAAGCCAGCATCACTTGCAGTGCAGCAGAAAGATAACCTACAAAACTTGGCTAAATGGTTGCATGAGATACAGGTGTGTAATTAGGTATATGTGTAAATTTCTCTTGACAAAGAAATGGCAAAGTGCAGCTGGGCAGAACAACCATCTTAACCTCCCTTTACATTTTTTCTTGCAGAAGTTTAACCAGCAAGAGAACTCCAGAGCTCCACTGAGCAGTGATGAGGCAGAAACCCTGGGCTGTGTTTTAGCCTGTGACTGATGGATTCTCAGACTTGAAACCAGGCATGTAACTTCCCTGAGACCCAGTTGCTGTGCCAATAAAACAAACTGGTGAAAGATATCTCCCTAGGGCATGGTGAGGACGAATAAATAGTTGAAACAGCATTGAGGTACTCAGCTGAAAGGTACTTGATACTGTCAAATAATTGTTATATTCATTATTCATTGATAAATAGCTATTTGGACAGTCCTTGGGAAAATGTGGATTTTTGGAAAGAGGCCAATAATATTCTTTACAGGAAAAGCAATGACCATAAATTTGAACATGCTTTATATAGGTTACATCTGAAGAATGAAAATATATCTGTAGATTAAATTACTACATTTGTACGGTATAAAAATAGGATATAGTCATAATCCCCCTTTGAGTAAAGCAGGCAAAAGGAAAAAAAAAAAACCAAAACAGCTGCTATGCAAAGTTTCTAGATGCAGAGTTCAATAAAACCTTGATGTATGTAGGATGTATAAGCAGAACTGAGCTTGGATATATTAATCTCCAAAACCCTTTATTTTGCAGCCAAAATATGCCTACATGGAGTAGATTAAAAATATTTATACAAGGCAAAATTCCAAGGCTAGTGAACATCCTGTTGCCAAAGACATTCTGCGGACAACAATATATCATTTTACCACATACAGTAGTTACTGCTTTCACAGTGAAAGAATATGATAACATAGATATATACACATGAAATTCCGAAATTATGTTTGTACCCACAAGTTGACTGAAGTGTCTCATATGGCCATGCAGGAGACCAAATCCTCCAAATGACTCCAGATGCCCTCTTTCCAGGCTGTGAATAATTGTTTGAACTCCAGGAAAAAGCTGTGTAAGTTAAAAAAAAAAATGTTGTTTAGACATGATTGATGTCTTTGGTTACTTGCTATAGACTTGGAGTGAGTTGCCCTGCTGCACCACAGATTTTCTAAGTGAGGCAAGGCCGAGATTTAAGACCTTCACATCACTTTTAGAAACGTTGGTGACATGACCAGCCAGAGTTAAAGCTTCCTGTGCCCTTTACTGGTGGGCCACAGAAACCTATTCAGAAAAACAAATTAAGGAGGATAAGAGTGGGTCAGGCCAAACATCCAGACTGTCCAGAGCCCCATATCTGATAGCAAGCTTTGAATTATTTCTATGCCATGAGTGTCTCTTATCTCCCTGAACCTGCTCCTTCATCCCATTGCAATGAGTTCTGCCATTTTATTTCTTGCTGTTACACACCCTTACGTTTCTTTCAAGTCTGCCACAGGTTTATTTCATTTGGTAAAATCCCCTCTTGAAAAAAATGAGGTACAGTGACCATCTCCTTCCAGTTCAACTTCTTTGAGGGACATAACTGTACATATTTCTACAAGGTCTTCCTCAGTCTGAAGACTCTAAGCCAAATTTCATGGGTTTTTTGTGGAAGTAGTTCCACTTAAGTGCCCACCTTTATCTTCCTTCTCTCTCTCTTCCTAGGTTGCTATAATCTCTCAGAGGTGAGGGAATGAGGACACGGTGATCAAACTGCACATGTACCAAAGACTTATACCACAAAATAATGTCTATTTTTGGTGTTTTTCTTTTTTATTTCCTCTTGTTCTTTTCCTCTTCTATATTCCCTTCCAGAAACACCTTCTGTTTTACATGCTACTTTGGTATAGGCCTTCTATGGGCTCAACCTTCCTCTGGTGGCTCCTGTCTGTCTTCTTTGGCTACAGAGAAAACTCAGGGAAGCTGTGATCCTAAAGCATACACACCATAATTGTTCCAAGTTAAATTTCTAAAATGAGGCAGAATTAATCAGACTTCTGTCTCTCAGGTTTTTTTTCTCAAAAAATCCCAAAGAATACTGTGAAAATTAGCCTGAGACACACTCAAACAGTATTGCAATAGAACATGTCAAATACGATTATTTTCATTAATTAGCAATACTCAAACTTAGTTAATTTAATGAAGTGTGGTTATCTCCAGTTTTGGCAAAAGAATCCTGTTGTTATACCAATTTTATTGAGAAAAATAAAAGCAAGGTACATGGAAAATGCTAACATTAGATAGAGATGTTAAACATGCTCCAAAACCAGGTATCTTAACATTCTGCTTAAAATAAGTATGAAAGAAAAATTAAACAAATGACAATAAAAGCTGTCTTTTCTGCATGATGCTGAGGAATAAACAAAAAAACTACTTTTGCTGGGCATTAAATGAAACAGTTTTCATTCTGGCGCAGCGTTATTAAGGACAAAGTTAACATCATTTTTGTGTTTTCATAGCACATTTTGTAAAACAATTTATTTCTCTTGATTCCGATATTCACTTTGAGTTTTGTAAAGAAGTTAGAGGTCTATGAAAAGAATGTGAGGAAATTCCTCTCCTTGGATATTTTTCCATCCAAAAAGGGAATATTTCTTAGATTAAAAAAAATAATAAACAATCATTCTTTCATATGTCATTTTGAGCACTTTTTCTACATAAAATTGAATAATCATTCAGATCTTGAATTTTGGAATATTTGAAAAATGGCTTAAGAAGTCATTTTAGTATGAAGAAATGTAAAATGTCAAAATTTTTCTTTCAAAGTGTGTACTTTCTTCACATTGCTTAGAATTTTCAACACAAAATTGCAAAAACCAATTTGTTGTCCAACCACTTGCACTTTGTCAATATTTATTTATTTGTTTGCTTTTTTTTGTTGTTTGTTTGTTTTAAAACTCTTGGGCAAGCAGATGTATTCTGTTCTAATTATAATGCCCCATTATACCTAAATAGTCCCATTTTTTAACTCTACAGACACCAAACATGAACCTCATCTTAAAGAAACCAGAGCTAAAAAATCGACTTTATAAAATAAATGAGTATCAGGGACCATGCAGTTTTGTCACACAGAATAACTTACGTAAATAAACTTTATTGGAGTCAATTTCCAAAATTATTTAGGCTGTCCCGTGGCACACATCAGTGTCAAATTTTTTAGATGATTGCACATTTCAAAACCACTTAATTTACAGTGAAGAAAGGCTGGACTCTGCTTTTTATCTTTACCAAGCTTTCAAGAAGAAACAAATACCCAGGCCTCCCAAAACCTAAAACAGAAGCAATGAAGTACCAAAAAAAAGATGAGAAGTTCTCCATTCCAAAACAAAGCTGCTATTGGAAGCTGCATTCCAGGACATCCTGTTTTGATTTTTCTATTTAATCTATTCTTCAGCTCAACTGTTTTTCAAACACTTTCAGTAAAGAACTTTAAACAATTGTGGAAATGTTTTCTCTTAATTAAAAAAAAAAAAAACAAAAATGGGGACATTTCAGCCCAAGAAACCCTTCAGGATGGTTCCTGAACCCGGTGCCACTGAGGTATCACCTGATTTAGGTGTACAAGGACCATGTGTTTACAAAAGTGATGTCCTGCATTGCTCGAGGTATCAGGTATTTCCCTGCTCCCGGACTTTAGGCATCCTCTACATAGGCAAGACCTAATCCTGCAGACACTTAGACGTGTTAATTGGTAGTTCTGATAGTCACAGACACAAAGTCACTGACTCAATGTTCAAATGCATGAAGTCAGAGGCGTGGAAGTGTAACAGAGAATTAAACATAACCTCCATTTTTATTTTTCATCCAACTCTTTTTCCTGAGCTACATATTGTAGTAAATACTTGTTTACATCTGCATTTCCCAAGACTTTTTCTCCCTTACTATTATTTGGTGATGACACTTTTCTATAGTAATGGTAAAAATATTTTGAATGCAGTATATATTAAGGCTATTGTTGATTGAAAATTACTTCAAGATATATATGAATTGCTTTTAGTTTTGTTTTACCTCCTTTTGCACTCTATATTCTATTAGAAAAACACTTGGCCTGCTCATTTTTTTTTTAAATAAAGCCCATTCTTTTCCAATCTGGCAAATAAAACTTAATAAAATTATATTCTTTGATCTCTACCTAACAAAGAACTGTATATTGTTAAATGAAGTGGAACTGCAGCTACACAGTTTGCTGTGGACACATGCTCCTGGAATCAATTATCTATAGATTTTAGAGGAGCACAGAATTTACAGACTTTCCAAATGGTAACTGATGGTGAGCTGAAGGAAAAACACAGATGTTTCATAGTGGTGCAGTGACAAGAAAGAGATCAATAAAACACTATGAAGAAAAATTTAAAAGGAAATAATATTTCCAGATTTATATGTGATATTTCACTGGGCACCACTGGAGGAAATAATTTAATTATTTGCAGAGATAAATCTGTACATCTTTTAAAATGGTTTCTGTGAGAGTTACTGAATAGTATGGAAATTTAATTGCAGTTTTAACACACCTAAGTATTAAGCAACTTTTATGTATCACATATTGTTAATAAAGTGGTGATATAATGTCCACTCACCACACAGCAGGAAGAGTGCACTGCTAGAAAGTGCACCATAACCACCACGGGTGATGGAAACTGCCACTATTACAGCTGCTGCCAGAGCTATGTCTGTGCTTTGCTGGACATTCAAAATGCACTACTTATCATGGTGAAGGAAATGCTTGTAAGTTTTCTAGTTCACCATCAGCAGATGGCTGCTCTGAGCAAAAAGTTTACAAATGGACATCCAGCTCTGTAATCATTTGATGCCAGATACATTCATATCCACATTCAGGAACCATTATCTGAGCCTGGAAAATTGGACATAGATTTACACAGACTTCCTTTGCATTCAGTTGAGAAAGAAAGGGTCTCCAAAGGGAGATTGTATCTCTCCGGTGATTGTAAAAACAGCATAGAAGGTTGACTCAGATGCTGACACTTATGCTGTAGATACCTACAGCGAGCCAAACAAGCCTCACGGGTGCCTCTGTGGGTGATTTAAGCCAGCTGAACACTTTAATTCAGCTCCAAATCAGCAGCCCTAGTTGTAGTTGCACGCTGAATCTGCATCTGCTTCACTTGGAGCTGGTATAGGTGTTAGACAGAATGAGTTCACAACTCAAAGCCCTCCTAGGTGCATCCCTGGCATATATCGAGAAAACATTGTAACAGGTCCTAGAGCTTTGATAAATATAACATACTTGAATCAAATGCTTTGAAAAAATCAAAACCCAAACAACAGTAAAGATCTATTTACCTTTAAGTCTCACCCCTAATTTTGTCATTGTAGATATATTGCCTTTAGAATTTTGGCTTCAAGCAGTCCTGCTCTTTGGTAAGGTATCCAGAGTGTCAGATAGAGACAAAACAAGATATCAAATGAGCCATGAAGGTTTGTACAACTGGCAGAAAGGTAAAATCAGGAGCTACTATGAAGAAACAGCACTGCTGGTCATAGACTTTACTGTGGAGAAAAGTACAACAAATAGAAGATTTCTCAAGGAAAGGAGAAAAGATATGGATTTAGGACAATGAGTCACGAGGATGTTTCTAGCTGTCTCACTTCTAAGGTTCTGTAGGAAAGTCATTATGTTTTTGTCTACTTATTCTTTTCTTCTTCTCCTTTTTGCTAGCTATTAATCTTTACATTTTTTGATGGAAAATTGCAGGTGAGGACCTTTCCTGATTTGCTGTCCACAATGTTCTGAATTTAAAATGTGGATTCTGTCTGATACCTGCTGTCCTACATGATCTTGATTTTAGTCTTACATCTTTCTCCTTTCACGTAAATATTTCAAACTACTCTTGTTCATGTAGTTAAATTTGGCAAAACTACAAGAGTGTCGTGGGGCAGGGAGAAATAGAAAGTAGTAAGTACTTCATTCTATTTGTGATTGTTTTCTTCCTATGATGCACACCTCTTGGAACTGGAAGGGTCTAGTTCCATCTGTCACCTTTTCCATATCACCATGAAATCCAAGAAACAGGAGTCCTGCAGTAATTAATTATTTAGCTTATAGATAATGTAACTGCAGCTCTGGCAAGTGCTCTGACAATGAGACCATCACTCCATCCTAGACAATCATCATATCCACTCCCTCACTGGAGTGTGGGCTGCTGCAAAAGTTGCGTGTTACTGTGAAGAACATGAAGACCCCAGCTCTGTCTGTGGTTATCCAGCAATGAAGCAACTTCTGAGGGTCTAAGTGTAACTAAAATGAAGGACTTATAATTCTTTCAGTAGGTACAGATGAATTAATGAATTGAGGTGCCTAAAAGACTAGGCAGCTCTAGGAGCTAACTTGTTCTCTGGGTTTGAATAGATTTCCGGATGTCACCTGGGTACCACTCCTAAGGAAGTGGAAGCAGCAATTAGCAGGAGTGGAAAAATCAGAATGATGTTTAAAGCTGTGGCTCCTGTTTACAGCCTAAACACGTGCCAAGCACAGCTGCACTCAACGTTTATCAGCGAAAAAGAGGCCTCCAGCTGTCTTGTTGACAGGTACTAAGCTTGCATTGCTCTGCCACAATAATAGATTGTACTTATGATCAAAAATAAAATATTCTGTTATACACCTGTAGCCACTCACCCTTTCTGCCCCGTACTCATCAGCATTTACATACACATTCAGTAATTCAGTGCTCGTGCCACTGTGCAAACAATAACACTAGATAGCACTGTTTCTTTTAACATCTTCCTTACAGATCTCTGGTTGAAACATAATCCTGACCTAACCATGCCCTCCTCTTCTAGAAATGGGATGGTATTTGAAAATATGATGGTACTATGAAAGCCTGTGGAGCTGAGAATGGGAACATTTAAGCTGAAGTGTTTGATCTTTGCACTCAGAGTTAAGCATCATTTAGACAGCCAAGTGGCTTAATTTTCAGAAGGGCGGTCTGACTGCAAATGTGCTGGGTAATTAACATCCCAACAGTCCATTTAAGTAACTTAATAATGTTATTCCTGATTTACTGAGTAGGCCTCTGGCTCGCAAATCACTAGCACAGCCAGAAGGAGATCCCAGAGCATGTAACTGCCCCTCCAGCACTTCTCTTCATTAAGCAGTGAGTCAGGTTTAAACCTCTACAGATATTTTGTGGATAGAACGGGTAACCTCCCGCAGCAGGTGGGGTCAAAACACAGGCATGCCCTCACCAGGGACTTCCTAAGTAATATCAGATCTGCCCACACCTTTGTTCCTTGAGCAACTTCCCAGGTTTTGACTGTCTCACAGAGAGAGTAAAATCCAGCCTCAACCCAGTAGTGGCAGTAACATGAGCTCCCCCCAGGGCCAAAATTTTTGATCACACACTCAGAAATATCTGTGTGAACAATCCCCCTTTTAATGTTATTTCTGTATAAATTATGCACTGCTCCTTTCCAGCCAACGTTTTTTTATCAGCAAAAGTTATTTGGTTAGGTTTTTGTTTTCATACTGAGTTTTGATTAAAGAGGAGGAAAAAAAGAGCTTCATTTCATTTTCACAGTGTCTCTCGGCAGAGCAAGCACTCCTGTTTCTACTGTGGGATTTTGTTTTTCTCTACAGTATGTCTTGACAAATAGCCCTCTCTGATTACTGTGCTTGCACAAGATTTCATTATGCTTTTGATAACATGCCACAATCTTTAAGTTTCTGTTTGATATAAAGAGTCTGTCCCTGAACAGTAATCATGAGAGAGTGGGGAATATTGAGTGTTAGAGTTTCCATATTTTATGAGCTGCCAAAATAAATGATTTAGGGCAGAGAAGCCTGTATTAGTAGCAGATCTCCAGCTTCACTGAGGCAAGATACAGTGCTGACGAGTGGGCTGGTTTGTGGGAACTTATTTTTAGTTCTATTGTTATGACTTCAGTCTTCAGAGTCCAGATTCCCAGGTGGTATGAGTTGATCTCGTTGCATTGTCTTCTGTGCAACTGTGAGTTCTCCACTAGTTTATGATTCTCTCCATAGCCCATGTCTGTTTAAGCATCTGGTGCTGATGAGACAAGTCTTTTCCGGACATATCCAAAATTTTCATTTTACCACTGCCCAACATAAGCAGTGTTTTGATTATTTGCAGTGCTTCTTGGGGTCTTTCTGATCCCTGCTATACTAATTCTGTATCTGACTGTAGAAGCTGTATCAGTCAAAGGGGAGTCAAGTTAGTTTTAAACTTTGGCTGGCTGCAAAAGAGGAGTAATACACCAGAGATCAAAGGGAAATATTTTCCAAGGATCTCATCCAAGGGAACTCCTCTTGGATGAAAATATTCCAAGGGCCACACAGACTGAAAAAAGTCTCTCCAGAGGCCAGAACTGCCCATTTTCAGAATCTCTGTGTTAACAACTTCCAATTCTCTGTTTGAGCAAACTTCTCTGGTGGTTCCTGTTTCACTGTGTTGTTTATTATCTGTCTGCTTGGGAAATCATATGTAGGTAGTGTTTCCCACCACATTAATTTTATCTTACACATATCTTAAAAAGTAACGCTGAACTGCTCCCAAGGCTGTGTGAAGTCGAGTTTCTGGGAAGTTACTGATTTAGGATAAATGTCTTGGTGACATTTGTCCAGCCAGTAGAGTTTTGCTAGAAGTGATTTGAGATGATATCACCTCAGCAGATTCTCATATGTTTGGGGTTTTCCCCTTAACAGAGAATTTCAATGCATCTATAATCAAAGAAAAGGACAGTGTAGTTTGTAGTCATGCCCAAATTTTGTATAAAATGGGATTGAGTCAGTGTATTGGACTTAAATTCCAGACTGTGGCCAGACTTGTACTCTATTACCTTCTCTCACAAACCAGAGTGCCTGAGGGACTTCAGTTTGCTGCAATCATTCCCAATTAGTCATGGTGACTCCCATTCTTTGCATACTGGACTGATGAGTAAAGATCTTGCTCAGAATCAGGGAAGGAAGGAAGGAAGGAAGGAAGGAAGGAAGGAAGGAAGGAAGGAAGGAAGGGATTTAGATTGCCCACTGTCATTGCTGTAAAGGATGTAGGATAACATAATCAGGTGAAATCCATTGTCTGCCATGTGTTGTCTTAAGCAATAAAGGTTTAACAAGTCACATTATCTTGGTGATCCACTTCATACACTTGTGTCCTGCTATTATTTTCAAATTACATTTTAAAAGATTTGTGCCTATACTAAAGGAGTATACTGAGGTCATTTTTTCATGGCTTCATATTCTGAGAGGAATTTTTTTCTGAACTTTCATTTGACCTTCCTAATATGTTGAAAGGGAGGGGAGGAAAAATAGTGAATCAGAGGATCGAGGAAATAAGGGAACTAGAAGGGGTCTCTGGAGGTCATCTAGTACAATATCTTGATTAAAGCAAGACTACAACAGTAGATCAGACCAGCTGAGGCCAAGTCTAGCTGATTCTTGAAATCCTCTGAGGACAGACCTTCCACCTGGATGTGGGTTCCAGTGTTACACTGCTATCCTATTGAAGAAGTCCTGATGTTCAAGGTGAACCTCCCAAGTTGCAGCACTTTGCTCTCGCCTGTGTTAAATCATTTGCTACTCCTGGGAGTAGTTTGGTCCCACTGCCTTTACAACTGTCCTTCAAAGAGTCGTAGGCTGCTATTAAATCACCCTTTTGCCTCCCCATCACTGCTGAAAGGCAGGGCAACATCATCTGGCCTTCCTCTGGCCACGCTCCTCTTAATGTGACCCATTACGCAGTTTCCTGTGCTTGTGATCAGAGCACCCTGGTGTCCATTAGTCTGGTATTCCCTAAATGCCAAAGGTCCTTTTCAAAAATGCTGCTGTTCAGACAATTTACTCACTGACTTGTGCTTGCCCCAGGTACAAACTGGCTGAATTTTGTGAGACTTCTGTTCACTTAATCTTCAAGTTTGTCAGGGTCTCCTTGGCTTAAAACTCCAGTAGTAGAGTGTATCAAACCCTGCCTTTTCTGCTTAATTAAGTATTGTCCACGCATTTGACAAGGGTGGCTTCTGTCTCATTATCCAGGTCATGGCAAAAGATGATGAAGAGCACCAGTCCTACTATCAGCTCCCAGGCTGCTCTGCTTGTTGCTGGCTGCCAAATTGATACTGAGACACTAATTAGAATGAGGTGCCTTGGCCAGTATTCAACCCATCTTGAAGACAGTTTGTCTAGCCTGTATTTCCTCAGCCTACACATGAAAATACTGTGTGGGATGGTGTCAACAGTTTTACAGAAGTCAGAGTGTATTACATGTTATCTGCACAGACACTCATTTCTTCATCAAAAGCACTTGGGCTGGTGGTGTGTGATCTGCTGATGTCGACTGTTCCTGATTACCTTCCTGTCCTTCAAGCTTGTGAAGCAATAATACTAATGTGGTGGTGGTGGTGGTGGAGAGGATGGAAAGCTCCTCTGATGGAACAGGTTTCAGTCATATGATACAATAAAATATTTTACCAAATGACCATGCATTAAACCAGTGCTGGTTTTGGCAGCACCAAAAAATTTGTCTCCTGAGACTCTTCTTCCCCTTAGCAGAGCTTCATTGCTGCTGGAGATTTTTTGTGTCTTGTCTTGGAAAGCACATAAATATGCAAGGATATAAGAACATTTATAACTATGTCAAAATATAGTTTCAGCAAATATAGTTTGTTCTTGGCACCAAATTAAGCTCTTACAATACCTGGTCTTTCCTGTGCCATGCCCTTTTCTCCTATTCTGTTTGTCATACTCCTTGATAAACTATTTTAAATATCATTGTTTTTAAATATCACTCCTGGACACAAGTCAGGATGAATAGCTCATTTCACATCTCCCACAGTTGTTGTTTTAGGGTTTCCATAAACTCAGCTAGACATTAATGTATCAGTTACATTTGGGCCATATGTTCAAGACTTTCTTTAAAACATTAGGAATAGCATCTCATATTTTATGCTGCTCAGTATATTATAATGTAATTTTTAAAAATAAATATAAAAGACAAAATTAAAAGGATTTTGGGTTTGGTCAGACTCAAACCTTTCAATTGACCCCAAATTAATTTCATCTTGCAATTTCCCTTCAGAGAATTTTGAAATTTTCTAGTGGGGAAAAAAGCCAAGGTTTTAAATCCTTTGTGAAAAAGATTTTCATTCCCTGCAGTGCTGTAAAACTCAAGTAACAAACATGTACATGTTTTATCCCCTCCTAAATCACATGTCAGCTTCCTGCAGGCGAATGCCAGCAGTTCCTGTCAAAGGTATAAGGTATAAAACTATTCTAGTAGGGGCTGAGCTTCAGAGACTTCCTGGCTAACATGGGGATTGTAAAAAAATCCAAAATAGATTGGGTAGGCAGGCTGCATTCATGTGAAACATGGAAGCTCTGCTCCAAGATCAGAGGTGATTTTTAAAGGGTCAGGATCCTCTGGTTTGTTAGAATGGCCTTAGGCTTTTCTTTGGAGAGATACAGCTTGAAGAAGAGAGTTTTAAGGTAATAAAAATTACTCCAGTTACAAGATTCTTCAGCTGGAGCTTTCTGAAAACTTTGAGAAGAAATATGTGTCCTCCCTGGAGCTCACACAAGAACTATGAGTGGATAATGGATAAAGTGAGAAATGATCATTTTTCAGGAAAACAATCCAAGCCATTTCAGAGAAGAAACTGAAGCCGAATGATAATAAATAACTAAATAATATTTGGTTATCTGTGCCAAGCTGTTTGAGAATGTCTCTAGCTTAGATGAGTGTAAGTCAGAAGACATGCAGAATGAGGAAGTTTTGCTTTAGAATTAGTCCTTAAAATAGACCGAGATACTCTTAAAGTAAGTAAATGAAGGTTATATTCAGTGTTTCACTCACAGTCACAGCAGATGCAAATAATAGATAAATACTACCCTATCTGGTGTATCTTCTGGCCTGTGCTGGATTTTTTTCTGCACATTAGCCTCTTATTATTTTGATTTTTAGGAAGTTAAAAATTCCAAAGAAGTGTACACAACGATGAATATTATTTCGGAGACTATTCTATAAATAGTCTATTAAATAATTTTATCAATGAGGGAGCTTTTTCGATCTTAATCCTAAGGACTTTTTTAACCTAAAATATAACATCTGCAGTGAATATAAACTAATTTTGTCTAATATTTAAAATTGTCTGTAACTTTTTTTTTTTTTTAACCTGTACACCTGGATTTGCATTCATTTAATCTGACAAATACAAATGTCCAGCCTAGGTACCAAAGGTCAAGTAAGTTACCTACATTGGCTGTGGAACAAGGTCATCCATGGATGAAGTGGTAGATCTTCCAGAAATCCACACCCTGACTTACCTCACTGCAGCTTCACCAGTGACTTGAGCCCATTTCTGTGAGGAATTAATGGAAGCCACTGAAATCAAAGGAAGAAATCAAATGCTTTTGTACAGTCCTGCTTAACTCACAGACTTTAAAAATTATTTTAATTAAATTAATATAACTTGCCTTCTAGCCATATCTTATTTTTCCATTTTATGTAATAAAAATTAATAATTAATATTTAATAGCAATTACATAAGTGTTATTTTTTAATGTACACTTCTGTACACATTTTTTCTCTGGGTGGATATGCCTTTTCTTCATCTAGATTCTTGAGAAATCTTCCAGACTTCTTTGTGTCCCCAGCACAGGGGACTGTGAGCCTGATTAAACTCCAGCCCTTGCTGGTTTGCTGCTGCTTGGCAGTGCAATCCTGATACTAATGTCCATTTGTTTTAAAACAGTTACATAAAGCAGAGGACACAGATACAGGTAATTCTTGGAGTTGCATTAATGAAACAATCTTTTCCAGAACTGCTGAATTTTTTGGAGCAGCAAAACTTTATGCAATCTGCAGAGTTGCAGAAGGATGGTTCTCACATTATGAAATTAGCAACAGTGTTAATAGTTTGGTAATAAACTGGCAGATACAATTAATTGTTGATAAATGGACCATCATAAGTCTACAGAAAGCAGTGTTGATAACACCTACGAGATCAAATAATATCTACTTCTCTCAGATTTGCAATGCAAGTTTAGGTCTTTCTCTTATGGCGAGTGATTGTCATCTGGTAATTTTCAAATAAAGATAAGATTACATGGAATCTAGTTTGAATAGGAGCTATGGCCTATAGGTGGTCATGGCCATCAAGATGATCAGGATGTTTAGGAAAATGTTTAGCAGTCAGCAAATGTAAGGTCTGAACATGAAGACCTTCATGACCAATTAAAATACACAAAATACACACGTCACATTTAATTCCAACATAATCAAGGAAAAAGATTATTATCTTCCCAACTGAGGTGTTTTTAACATTTTTTGGACACACAGTATTTCCAATTCATTTCAGACTCATGTTATATCTAATCTACATCATCTTTCTTAAGTTTCTGTCAGAATTGTTGAATTCTTGGTTAATTATCAATATTTGTGTTATGACTTTTTTTTTTTTTTTCTGTTTTCTTGCCTTTTATTCTCTCAGTTGTCTTAAAAAATTCTCTGTCCTTAAAAAAATTGCAAATCTTCCCTAATAACCCCTGGAGTAAATACCCATTTTAACAGTGTGAGAAAACCCATTGACATTTAAGTGCCTTACTTGCTCTCAGCTGGCCATGTGCTTAACAACGTTTCTGAACTGGGGTTTTAGAGCTAATCTCTAGATAAAGCCTTCTTCTTGGAGTCTGCTGTGCTGAAAAAAGACATTTCTGCCACCAAGCTCGCCTCACTCCTCCTTCCTTGGCTCTGGCCATAGGTTCTCCTCTGCAGCCTTGCTGACAGAGCTGATGCTCCTGTCCCAACATTGGGCAGTGCCTGTAGGAACAGGTCAGCCCAACACCAAATTCTGGTGAAGTTGATGGTGGCAGCTACCTCCACCAGAGCCATTGCCGGGACAGGAGCTGCCTACCACATCCCAGCTCCCTTTCCTCAGGAACCAACGCAGAGGTAAAACTGGGGAAAAGCCCAAACACTTACAGAGCTCAATATAAAAGTGATTTAAGGTACAATGTGTGGCATGCTAGGAAACACTTCATTATGATTGTGGGTGTTACCCAAAGAGTACTAGTGTGTTCACCATTTTAGATTTTCCACCCTGCAACACATGACACAAGGTTTATGCTGCACGTGGTTAAGTCAGAAAAGGTGTTATATGTAGAAAAATGGGGAAGGAATTAAAGAACAAAGAGATTGCTTAGTGTGTTTGAGTTCATAAATAGCTTCTCCAAAGTAATATCTTTCTAGAAGACGAATCAGAAAAACATTATTTGCTTCTCTGTGAGCCAACAGAGCAAAAGTGATTCATTCAGCATGACTGAAACATCTGTAGGATGGTCAGTAAACATCCTGCTCCTATATACTCAGTATCACACAGTCATTGGCTGAACCAAAATGGAGAAGTAAGGTTTGTTTATTTTGGGGACAACTCACTGCATTTTTTCCAACAGTTCTTCCTACTGTAAGCGAACCTGCATTTATTTAGGGCCAGGCACATCAATGTAAATTATCTCTCACAATGCAGGAGATGGAGCAGATTAATATGGAAAGGTTTTATTTTTGAAACAACAACAAATGGCCACAATAAACAACAAAAAGTTCTCATTATAAACTGGAATGATGAATAAGTTGCACACACATAGGATCCCCTTCCAAGAAAGGAAGGTCAAATAGTTAAAGGAATTTTGAAACTTTGACTGTGATCTATGTGATTACTCAATATTTCTCTCATCAGTTGTTTTAAATATATATATAAGGATGAAAAGCTCATTTAAGGCAGGAAGGATAGCCTGCTGGAAATGGCACAGCCTTTGAATTTAGGAGTAGTGCTGTCTAAATAACTAATCTTTCCACTCTCTGTCTGAACTTAGGAAAAAATTGTTTCAGGTCAACCCAAAATGACTTTTTTGTTAGTTTTGCCAGCATGAAAATGAAAGAAAAGGTATTTCAATTTTAATCAAATTAAACACACTGCTTGATTTAAAATACCTAATTTATCTTGCAGTTATTTTTTTCTTCATTTCAATTTTAGTTTAGATTCAAATAGGCTTACTCTCAAAGTGTGTCAATGTGAAAAATCTGAACATTCTTTTTTTTTTCTAAAAGGGGGTAAAAAATTCTTATTTCAACCACAGACTTTATTTTCAGTTTACGTCATATTTTAGCCTTACATCACAAATTCTCTTCATCAGGAAAGTCTTTGAGAAGACTTTTTGACATCCTAGGGACACAGCAAATATTGAATCTAATGACCAAGGTAGACAGTCCAACATTTTCAAAAGACAAGGAATTAGGCAGACATGTGTGACAAGGGATTAATAACCAGACCCAGCAGCATCTTTCAATTTAGAAGATTTTTTTTAAGCAACATGTCAATATTGATTTGAACTGTGAATCTCCCAAAGTCACCAGCCTTCGTATGTCTGGAGTATAGTACAGCCACAATGAATGGAATACATTTATAACTGTGGAGGATGAAGCCTCATTTCTTTTCTAGATCTACTTCTGTTAAGTGAGCTCGTTGCATACATTTGATGTCATCTCTACCTTTCTGCCATTTTCATGATGAAAAGAATTATCAAATACAATAAATGTGTCTGGGAAACAGGCAGAGCTGCCCTGCCAACATGGTACTAATTTGTTTCTAATCCAGTGGTGAATTATTCTCTTCTAAAAAAAAGAGAGAGAGGGAAAAGTTCTCTCAGAGAGAGAGGGGAAAAAAAATAATGAATATTTTGCAGAAGGTGAACTTAGAGATCCTGACGTAAATCCTGAACAAATTACAGGGAAGCAGAACCAGCTGGTGGAGGAATAGTGCTGCAGCAAGCACAGCTCCTGGCCTGGCCTGGCAGCATTCTGCAATTCCCAGCTTTACTGTTGCTAAACACTGTGGCAAAATATTAGGCAGAATGTGTTGCATTTATTCAAGAGAAGCAAGAAATGATCCAAGTTATTTTATGAGGGAATCTGAAGTGGACCCTGGGGTTTCTATGCCAGGTCACTCTGTGTACTCAGAAAAGCTCGGCACAGGAGGGTTGCTAAAGGGAAGCATAAGGGGATGTGGAAGGCAGAGTGGTCTGTAAGAAAGGGAGGCTATGACACAAACCTCATGGATACAGGAACACCAGTAGTTTAGGCAGAGCTCATAGCTCATCTGCTACACCACCGAAATCCAGTGATTCTGTGCATGATGCAGCATGGGTGATATTTTGTTATTTTATCTTAGTCTTGGTTTTAATTCATTATTTCAAATTACTCATTGGGGGCAGCCTGGCCACCATCTCTCTCTGAGGGAGACCTTTCCAGAGGGCTCTCCCAAGGTGTACAGCCCTGCAGGTGCAGCTCTGGGGAGAAAACTCACCATGGTATGATGCATTTATCCATTACTTATTTACTCCATTTTCTGTGTCCAGCCTCTGAGCCTTTTAATTTTTTTCTCTGTCCATTAGTTGTTGCCTATGTAATTTTTGGACGGATGTGTCAGCATATGCTCATAATAACTTCAGCATGACTGATCCCTAGTTTGGATGGACCTCAGATTCTACCAAAACCTAAATCTTAAGTAATGATGTTTTACTTTATATAGAACATAGAATGTAAATGAAGTGAAAGAAAGCAAGTGAGAGAGAAGGGGAAGGTTGCAGTTGTGGATGGATCTTTGCTGTAGCAGACTATTTAATATCTGAAATCTGGAACCACATCAGTAACTTCCTTTTTCAAGCTTAAACATTGAGTAATTAAGGATTCTTGAGACCTTCATGTTTAAAAGGGATGGTTTTCTAGGAAAGATTAAATAGCTCATCCAGAAACTGCTGTTTCACTGCAGAACTCCTCTGGCAAGATGTTGTGACCTATAATCTGCAGGAAACCAGATTCAATCCCCCAGATAGTCCCTCATGTTCCTCAAATGTATGTGTCTGCTTACTACAGCTCTATTTACAAACAGTTAATGGGTAGTCAGTAGTTTTTTCACAGGGTGTCAATAAAAGGCTAATCAGTCCTTGTAGTAAGAGATTCTATAACAGTTTCTGCTGATGGACTGTCTCTAATATGGCTTGTAAACCCTTTGTTTAAAGAGTCTTGATATAAAATGTTGTAATGACGATAATAATCTGAATGTGCAACCAATTCTGCCTCCTCTGCTGCCAGCAATGCTGATAATGAGCTAACAGAAGCACTGCTATTATTGCAATGAAGCCTGCAGGGAGGAAAACCCTAAAGGCTTTTATTAGTAACACCAAGACATGCTGCTGTTTCATTCCAAACCAAAATGAATCACCTTTTCTATTTCTGGATTGGAACAGCCATTGCCTGCATTGCAATACGTTGCACAGTATGGCACAAAAGTGCTGCCCCTACTGTTAAGTAAACTCAAAGTATTCCTCTGAGTTTTATCCAGGAAGTTTACATATTCTATTTTATTTTTACAAAACGGGATATATAAACTTGGGGACTTCAAGTAAGACAAGCTGGCTTACTCTTGCCTTTCTAAACATGTGAAATGCTTTGGAAAATTTGTATATTTGCAGCACTGGAAAATAAAATCCAGTGTTCCAGGTAAAGCAATGGTGCCACAACAGCACCACTGACAACCTCACCCCTACTTTGGAGTAACTATTTAATAAGAAAAGGAGATTCTTATGCAGTGTTTGACCTATATATTGAGGCAGCAAGCAAGAAACTTAAGTAGAAGGGTACGATTGAGAAGTCTTGGATTTTCTTTTTGGAATATATTACTGATATAAAATATCTGATTGGATCCGTTACTCATTTCATAAATGCTGTAAATGACACAGAGGTAACTCAAGTCCCGTTTTCTATAAGTTTAGATTCAGAGTGAAGATACGAGTTAAACACTGTTTAAATGGTGTCTTGTGCGTGCTCTCCTCAGAAAACCAGAAGCCATATTTAGCACAGTACCTCATGGTCACAGTTCCCCTTGGCTCACATGGAAACTATTAATTGCCCAACACCTCTGGAAACCAGGTCTGAATTGTCTCCAGCCGGGACCCAACAGATGAATAAATATATACAGTACCAAATGAGAAGTGGCCATGAAAACCTTGGCCTCTCAAAGAGAAAATCACAGTAGTTTATCCCCATGCCTTGGTTGCACACCTTAAAAACAAACTACAGAAAGCTTAAAAACAAGATTGGGGTGGGCCGAGACCTTGCTTCTGACTTTTTAGGTGCTGTTGAAATAGAGCCAACAGAGCAGCACAACGGAATCTTCAAGAAGCCAAAGTGTTATTAATTACTATTATATTTACGTGCTAATGCTGGTAATCTTAAGTAACTGTTTGTGAGAATGTTTCAGCCTGGCTGAATCCAGAAGTATTGTGTAGATGCAGTAACTGTCAAGAATATGAGCTGTGGAACAACAAAAGCCACCTGCATTGCTCATGAAGGTCTGGAACCAAAGTACCGGAAAGACGAGGTTACATGCCAAGAAAAGAAAAATCCATTCTGTATGTTCTACATATGGACAGAGGCATGAGGCCCATAAAGATGAAAAGCTGCCGCTAATTTTAGTGGGATGTTTCTATGACTAATGGGCTGTGTCAGTTATAGGTCCTCTGGATACACCACAATGCCTGCTCGGAACTGAGGGAGAGTTGTTTGATTCCCAGATGGACACCCTGGAAAACTGGCATTCCCACGGGCCATCGTGTACCTTTAAAATGATGCTGTAGCAATGGTGATGAAAATAAAACACAGTCAGATCCTGTGCTTTCATGGCTGGAGGCAGCAATCAGCGGACCGTCACACTGCCAGAGCTGACTTCATTTGCTCTTTGGCAAATCTGTGCAGCAAATCTGAAATCCAGGTATTATTATTTTCGGTCAAAATTCCAGCAACTGACATTCCTTGCTACTTTTCAAGTAGCCCCTAGTGACTCGCCAGTGCTAAAGGACTTTGCCATATTTGCAGGAGCACAGCCACTAAAAATAGTCAAGCATGTGCCTACAAGATGGCTTAGTCTGCGCAGGGTTATAAAACACACACTGGACATGTGATTTGCTTTGCTGTCGTATTTTCTGAGTTGTGGAGCAGCAAGCTGCCAAAATAGAATTCATTTAGTGATTTCTTCAGAGCCTTAAGCTTAAAACTGGTTTTTCTGTTCTTAATTTATGTCATGGAGTCTCAACAGCAATTTAATGCAAAGCCTCGGAGTGGGGGAAAGCCAGCTACTGATGTCTGCAGGCTGGTTGAATGTGTGCTGGCAGAGGGCTGGAGTCAGAAGCTGTGCTGGTAACTGCTTCAAAGAAGTGGCTGCTCAGTCTTTAGACAGTCTGAGCATTTTCCTTGAGCAGGTGACATAAGAACTGGAGCAGAAGTCTAGAAATGCAGATGCTGTACCTGAGAGTTATGACACCAACTCAGTATAAACAAACAACAAAATACTACTCCAGTGATCGAAAAAGCCACAAGTTCACCTTCAGAGAAATAGTCCGTTTCTTTCCAGATTTATACTTGAAAATTTGGAAAGGGGCTCAAACACTTTGAAATTTAGAAAATATACAGGAAAACTTTAGTTTGAATGAATTTCACTATTAAGAAATTATTTATGTCCCTTCCTTCCTTCCTTCCTTCCTTCCTTCCTTCCTTCCTTCCTTCCTTCCTTCCTTCCGTCCTTCCTTCCTTCCGTCCTTCCCACTCCTCAATCTGGTTATATGGTATTCAGTGGTGTTTATTTTAAACATACCAAACTACATGCAGAAGGAGAGAATACCCCTGTAACAGATGTACTCACACACTTCTAAAAACTGAGATGTCTCTCCAAAGAGTGTTAAGCCTTGCAATTATCTGACTGTTGTCCAGTCTTTATCCACTGAAACAGAAGCAATTTGTACCTCTGTATGTAGAGTCTGGAAATGGTTGCTTCCAAATCTACAAAATCTATTGACAAGAGAGCACTGTGATAATGTGGTCCCTGTGATTCCAAGGCATTAATGCACTATTTCTTACATATAAAAAATTAGCAAGGCACATCAGAGTTTATTTTTAATGTTGTTTATTGAATTTTATCACATAAATCAGTTTTGACAGGAACTTTTCACAAATAGCACTGCCACTTGAGAATTTCAACACAAACATCAATGTGGGAGTCCTAGGAACAAAAAAAGAGAAATGAAACCTCAAAAAAATCAAGAAACCCAAATCCTATATGCTAAATAGAATCAATATACTAGGACTGGATTCTTCTGCTACTTGCAAGAGCTCCTGGTGAAGCCCTTGTCCCTCCTCCAGAGCAGCTCTGGCAGGGCCACCTGGTACAGGCTGCACCATGGTCACCACCACTGGGGCCTCATAAGCAGCACTAATGCCCGGCTGAGGCAAATTCCCATGTTACTCTGGAAGTCAAGAAACATTACCAATAAATAGCTGACGAACTAACCCACATTTTTGAGCATCTAAAGGTTTCCTTGTTATGGTTATGTGTGCATCAGTTTACTTTTTCTCTATATTTTCATTCAAGTTCTTTTCTTCCACTTCATGAAACTTCCCAACAGGCCAGAAATTCCTCAAAATGGCTCTTCCACATCAAAATTAGAACCCTTGCTCTTTCTACAAGTGTGTCAGTATACCACAGTGTATTCTATCTGATTTTTTCATGGCTGTGGTTTTGGAAAAAAAGCAAAACTAAGTAGAAAGAGGTAATTTTAAAGATCATCTAGTTCCAATGTCTCCATGGCAGAGGGAATCCTATCAAGTCCCATAGACTTACAGGGATCCAGCTGGAGCAGCAGATCCCACACAAGTTCGTATTCAACTGGGAGTTTATCATTCTCAGAACCATGGTCCTTCCTTTTTTGCCTTCGCTCCAAAAGAAGATTCCTCCTCAGCCAAGCCATTCTTCTGCCTCATTTGCTTCCCTTCTGACATTTAGGAATTATCTACTCCTGTGCCCTTAGGAGGGGGTCCTTAAAAAGAAGCCAGCACTGATGGACCCCAGCACCTTCAAATGCATTTTCCCAGGAGACCTTATTCACTAGTTCCCTGCACAGTCGGAAGCCTGCTTTCCTCGTGTCCAGGGTGGAGGTTTTGATGGAGCTTCTCTTCCTGTCAACAGATTTTAAACTCAATCACTTCATGGTTGCTGTGGCCGAGACAGCCACCAATCACCGCCTCACTCATGAGACTTTCTCTGTTAACAAGCAACAAATCAAGGACGGCATCTTTCTTAGTCACTTCCAACCTAAACCACTCCATGACCTATGGTTATTTGGCTTGTAAAGAAAAAACCCAAGCTCACTTCCTAGTTTGCATTTCCTAGCTGCGGTGGAAGGACTCTCTCCTGATATTCTGTTTACTACGTAGGTACCTAGACCTGAGGTAGTCATTCTAGGTCTCCTTGACAGCCAATGAAGATGAAATAGGTGCAGTTCTGAAGGGAACAATCCCATTTTAACATCAACGTGTCAGCTGAGTCACCTGGTATCCTAGAAGTACCTACTCCCACTCACTGGGCACAAAGGGAGTTCAGAGTGACCAGCCTTGCTGTAAACCTCCAGGTTACAGGTGGCTGCCTGGAGCTTGATGGATGCTGGCACCTCACACCGCACCAAATTGTGTTAACGTGGGGCACAGAACCTGGGAACCTCTGCTTTACTCTCTGCTTACAAAAATTTGCTATTGCTGCTGTTTCCTACTCTGTGAAATTTTTTGCCCGATGTATCATGTGGATAAAGTGCAGCCAATTCTTTACTTTGAGGACAGATGCAGGGAAACCTAAGGAGCTACTGCTAAAGTCCCAAAGGTGGCCCATTGTTATTGGTTTAATTTTCATTTGGAGCATTCATATATGTAAGCAGCTACAGGGTGCAGGTGGTTCACACAATGCCATTTTCAGCATGCTGTGAGAGGACAAATATGATATCACGGATATTACTTGCTTTTATTTTTATTTATTCATGTGCCTGACCCATGGGCTCTCTTCTTCTCACGATACCCAATTTATGTACATATAACATATTCATGGAAACCCAAAGTGTATCATTTGCTGCCAGCCAGCCTACATTGTAGTAAGTACAAAAAGGAGACTACATTACAGTGTGGCAAGTGTGGTGTCACAAATATGTACAAAAGTAAGGGCTCACCTCATAATTCATGCGTGAGGGAACAAATATGACATAGCTAAGATTTTCATTGTTAATTTTTTGCAAGCACATTTTAATTGTTAACAGGCAGGAGCTGTGGCTATGTGTGGTCTCTCTCCCATCTTCCACTTTTGGCAGTCAGAGGGTGTTGGTGAGGAATTTGAGCGGATCTTGATTATCTCGAATCACCCCCATAAGCAGTCACAGAGATGGAGCTGTTAAATGAGCTAAACATGCCAGCTCCCTTCCAGCTGCAACCACAGACCTGATGTTTCTCAAGACAGCATCCCTGCCTCCTCAGAGCCAAAAAATAATTTCTGATCAGACCAGAGCCCACTTCTCTGGTGTGTTATGACAAATCTCATGGCTTATCAACTACAAACTGGTCCCACTGCTGTCAGCCAGGGAGTTGTCCACATTGTCTTTAATGAAGAGGATTGGAATAGATGCTGCTGATTAAAAAAGCTTGCTTTGATTCTGTTTTAAATGTCTTGTACAGTGAGTTTTCCAATTAAACATCAGAGTCATAATGTACCATAGGCATTGTAATTGTAGTTACAGATGTTTCTGACTTTCAGAAAAGATTTCCTTATGTCTTGTAATGTTGCATACTCAATGTGAAAAACAAACCCTTTACTAATTTTTTTTTTTGTTCATGGGGGGCAGAAATGTCCTTCAGTTTCAGCTTAAGACTTTTTTGTTTGTTTATTTTGCATTGAGGTCAAAACATTGCAAGATCCTTTTATTTATTTTAGGGGTTTTTTAGGAGAAAAATATAGAATTAAAAATATATTTTCCCACTCACTTTGACAAGGCATCATAAGCCAGTAGTGATGGCTGGGAATTTCAACAGTATTTTCTGGCCTGGAGATAAAGCTAAAATGAGGTTTTCTCTTCAGCGGTTACCTCTGATTTTTGAACAGTCCAATTAGCTCTTACTTGACCAGTAAGCCCATGAATAGCTTTGAGAAAGCTGGCAAAGTATTGGCTCTCACATTGAAATACACTTATGAACACATTCCTAGTTCTTGTGGTTTCATAGTTTTCAGCAATAAGTCTGCTGAATTCAGTTACGTTTTTGTAAATTATACTAAAAAAATTAGCAAAATACATTTCTTTCTTAATGTCAAAAAGATATAATAATCAAAATATAATCTGTTGTGATGTGGCAGTATGAAACCAGTCTTCCAGAAAATTGATTCCAGCAAGTAGTAGTCCTGCGAATGCGTTCTACCCACCCCTGCATTCTCCAGCTGATGTCAAAGCCTTTTTAATATTTAAATGGAGAAATTATCAAACACAGTGATTCTTTTCCCTTTCACTTTTTTCACTTCTCTCTTTTCTTTAAATGAAACTAAATGCATCACTTCAAAAAAAAAAAGATTAAGAAAAGTAAAAGTAAATAACATTTGTTCTCCCTGTTGTACACTTCAGAGATTTTAATGGAAACTCAGAAAAATCCTTCTCTTTTCAATTTTTGGTCATGTGAGTGGTGAATACATTAAAAGTCCTTAACAGCAGCAGTCTGGCTGTAGGCCACATGCCTACAGGACTTTACTGAATGCAAAAAAGGAACAAAAAAATAGTTATAAGGAGAGATAAGAGAGATAAGTATTATCTGAAATGCAGATGCCAATGCACAAGCTGACTGCACACCTGGATAAATCTGACAGACATCCTCTGTCTGTGAAATCCAGAAACAGGATGTGAAAAAAGCTTGGCATGCATTGAAATGACTCAGAAACAACATTATGGCCAGAGCTTGATGTTCCTAACATGAGAGATGGGTTATAGAGGTGTCATTGTTGGGAATCAGGTGAGTATCTTCTTCCACCTTGGTGGGAAAGCCTCCATTTAAATCACATTTAGTCCATGGGCTGTGGTTTTTTAGGACCTAAAGGAAGAGCTTGAGAGAGAACAACTGTCTCTTGAAAGCCTGCAGATATATAGTCATGAAAGATATAACTGCATTAGCTGAGGTTCTTCCTTTACTAAAGAGAAAATAAGGGCAAAGGTGTTTGAAGGGAGAGTTTGAACATTCTTCCTTGAGTTCATTGTGTTTACGAAAGAAAGGCAGAGCTTTGTGGAGTGTGAGTCTTGGAGATATTCTAAGAACATTTGTTTTATATGCTGATCCAAATGCTTGCAGCTATGGTATACCTATACATTTCGATTTCATTGGCATTCATAGGGCAGCTAGATACCATCCAGAGGACTGAAAAACATAGCTGAGTGGAACCAGGACTGTTTCTCGACATAGCTTAGGGATGTTTTGAGAAGGCTGAGGTGCTGTCATCTCCTTCACAGCTGAAATGCACAGGTGGTTCACTATATATTATATATTATTATATTATATACTAAATATTGTAAATATATCATATATCATACATCAAATATCAAATATCAATTATCGTATATCATATATTATATATTATATATTATATATTTATTATATATTACATATCATGGTCAGACAGCTCAGGGGGAGTACATTTAGATATGAGTATTAAAATATGTCTGTTTCAATGCTAATGAAAGAGATTTCCACATCCACTTGAATGTATTGCCATATATGTGAGAAATTATTGTGTGAGCAACTTATGCCTCATGTTTAAAACCATCTACAAAAGTCCAAATTATATTTGCAAAATTTGTACTTTATATCATGCTTACTGGTAATATTAGACATTTACTTGACAAGGAAAACATTTGACAGTGAGAAAATCAGAAATTTACAGAGTTACATATGGCAGACCAGAATCTACATGCTTAGTATTGTCTGTCTTATTTGGCCTGAGCTTTGGTTGAGCCACATTGATACACAGAGAAAAAAATGAAGCAATTGTAGCCAGAAATGAAGGCAGATCCCCTTACACATACTAACAAATAAATTGTCACAGAATATATTATAGAGAAGTCTGGGTACCTCATTATCCTCTGAAAAACCACTTGTTTAAAACGAATTTAATTTATACAGTACTGAACCTGTGTGCAACAGAATCAGAAAGGCATGAATGACATCATCATTGTCTGAGTTTCCCTTTCTTCTTCTGTAGTCTCTGTCTGTGGAAAACTTATCCCCAGTCTGAGGATGCTTTTATGCTCCATAGCCACCAAATAATGCTGAGGCTCAAAAATCACCAGGTGTTATTCAAGGACAGTGATCCAGTGCTGTCACCTGTGCCAGGGGTTTTCTTTGGTCTGCAGGCAGGAAGCGGGGGAAAATGATAACTCAGGAGGAGACAGGGCCCTTGCAGACAGCGTCTACCATAGCGTGGGCCTGCAAATAGAGTTCAGCTCACCTGGCAGCTGCACTGAACTCTGGATCTCTGCAAAGTTTCTGTGATGCACAGTGGGGAGAACTGCAGTTACAGAGTGTGATTGCCCTGGTCTGTTGGGTTCTGAGGGCGCCTGTCCATCCCCATCCACGGCCTGACGGAGCTCAGGTGGGTCTCTTAGGGGCCACACCCGGTGTGGGGCAGGGAGACCTTGGCCTGGAGCTCCCCGGTCACCCCGCTGTTCCCTTCCTGTCCGAGCAGCCCTGGAAGAAGCTCGGCGGGCTAACGGGAAGCAGCTCGTCGGCTGAGCTTCCAGAGGCAGCTTCCTTGTGCCGGTAGGCAGGAGGCGCCATTGCCCAGCTTGTGAGGGGGAAGGAGCGCGGAGGCGAGCGGGGCCAGGGGCGCCCGCGGATGCCAAGCCCCCTCCGGGACCCGCGGCCCGGCCCGGGGCAGCACCGCCAGCAGCTCACACGTTCCGGTCAGCACCTCCCGCGCCAAGGAGCAGCTGCTTCCCAGCTCCTGGCCACGGAGAAGGAGGAGGCTGCAGCCCGCAGCAGCGCAGCCTCTCCCGGTGTCTGCCAGGTGCGCCCCGGCCGCGGCTTCCTCAGCCCCGGGCCCCGCTCCGCCCGGCGGGGGCACCCGCGGCGGCGCCTCGGCAGAGGATTCGAACGTATCAGCAACCTACTGATCATGAGAAACGCATGAAAAGTATAGCGTATGCTACCTTATGTGTGCTTCTAATATTTGAAGTCCTTTAGCGTAGGGGATAATTCTGATATTAGCACAGGGCTTGCCCCCGGCAAAACGCAACCGAAGGCGGCACAGCTGAACTGGGGCGGCATTCTGTCCGCTGCGCTCCAGGGCTGCAGCTGCCTCCTGGAAAACTTGTATTTTTTTTCTGTTCTTTTCATTTCCCAGGTAAATAAATTAACTGGGAAACATGCCGCTTCCTTCTCAAAATAATAACAGCAGCAAAAACCCCCCAAACAAAAATAACAACAAAATACACCCCCAAAAACAACAAAGGAAACAAACACAACAAGAAAAACAAAACAAAACCTCCAAATCTGTGGTGTTTTCATTAAAACGTCAAAACTTTTTAGTTAGAAAATTTTGAAAAATATGTTTGAGGAGCTTTTTTTTTATTCATATGGTATGTGCAGGGAGGGGAAGGGAAGAACAGACAAGAGGAAAATAAAAAAAAAAAAAGAGAAAATGTGGGGGAGAAAAAAGCCTGAATGAAGAGAAAAAAAAAAAAAAGGAGAAAAAATAAGCTGGTACTTCTTGCAAAACTGTTTAAAAAGAGAAGTAATTTTCAGCTGAAAATACTTCAGCAGCAATAAAAAAGTAACTTTAGCAAGTAGTTAAACCACACAAATAAATTTACTCACCTGCATAGCATGATTTCCTTGTCTGAACAAAGTTTAAGAACTGCTCATGTGTCAGTAGAATGGATTCCTGGTAAAGAACTGATTTATTTCAGTGGAGTAATCCTAGTACAAATTGGGTATAAGATCAGGATAGGTGTCTGGCTTCAGTGATTCCTGATTTACATCATTAGCCAGCGGAACTGAACTCTGACATTTCTCCTTAAACATGCTTAGTATTAAATGAAACCGGCTTGTTTGACCTAACATTGTTCGCTGCTCCACAGAGATAATATTAAACTCTGCCCTAACATGTATGTACATTAACCCTGATGATCCTAAAGGGAAGCTGAACTTGTGCATGTATCAGAGGGCAGAATTTACTCCTGTACTTACGATAACCAGAAATTTCAATTATATGTCTGGCACATGACGGATTTTAAATTGATTTCTGAATAAAAGCAAGCGCTTTACTGGCTTTAGCACTCAGCCAAGCCAATTGGAAAGAATGTGTAAACTTTACCTTTTGCCTGCTCCATTTGCCTGTGCCTTGAGAGTTGCCTCTGCATAAACCTTACTTGGGTATTTGTTATCTACTCTACAGGCACACTGTGATCTTTAGTTTCCTTTCAACCACAGCCACCATCGAGTCTAATAAGAACTGGCATTATGTTGAGTTTTTGTAAAATAATACCGGGGTTAAGGCTCATGTTTAGGTATGACAGTAAAAACCAGCCAAAGCCACGCTCTGAAGAAGCTCAGGAAGGCACAACGTGGATGAGAGGAGTTCAGGGGTTCAGGACAGGTCACCCCTTCGGCTGCCTAGTAGCAAAATTCTGTGGTGTGAAGGACTCGAGGACTTGCAGGGGGTATTTTTTGCTCAGTGAAGTTTCTCTCTGGCCGATGGCTCAGAGCTCCTGGAGGGTTTCGGGAGGCTGCGGGCTCTCCGCTGGCCCCCGGAGGGAGCTGCAGGCTGCCGCAAGCTCCGCTCGCCGGGCCGGGCACCGGGAGTTGGATGGGGACGGTGCGGGTAAATCACCACTGTGACTGAACAGCCCGCGATGGGAAAACAGCAATCCAAAACCCGACGAGGAATTCAAGGTCTTTTTCCACCTACAGCTGAGAATGTGTTTGATAAGCAACACCTAAAACATGTTAGGAAGGAGACAGTTTGTTTGCTTGAGTGTGACTTTCTTGGCAGCAGGATTTCTCCCTAATTTATAACCATTATGTAAACTTCTCACTTCCAGATTCACACTGTGAAAATATTCAAGATGAACTAATCAGGGTGGAAATCTGAAATTGTTTCTGCATGGTTTATATCCCCCATCTGGCAGCACAGAACAAACAGTACGACCCTGATGGTGTTTACATGACTTACCTTGTTGGAGGAAATGATTGTACTTAGAAAATTGTCCTTGCTCAAGAAATGTAACAACTTGTTGGCCTAAACAGAGCTTTATATCTTTCAAATATCTTCTCTTTTTTTTCATTGTGTGTGTTTCAGGAGGGGGAAGTTAATAACTGAATTAGGGCTTTTACACCACATCTGTCTTTTAACTACAAGCCGAACTTCAGTTAAATGTTCAAAAGTTATAATTGGTCCCTTTGCTTACTCTCTATTGAGAGCTGTACTGGGGAGCAGTCTCAGAAATCCTGATTATTATTCTTATTACCTATTAAGACACACAGTGTGGCTCTTTCCCTCCCTAAAAAACTTGGCTGTCAGCAGTTTCAAGTGGCTGTGTAAATGTAGTGTGCTCGGTCAAAAAGCATAAACGTGCTCCGTGATTTGCATTTTGCTGCACCCTTAAGTGGAGTTTCACTATAGCAAAGTTTATTATGGCCAGTTTTCATGGTATTTGATTGGATTTGCAGTTCTGTCACTCACCAAGGTTTTCTTTTAGGAAGCGCTAGAGAATAGAAGGTATAGCTTGACAAATACTAATAATGATAATAAGACAAATTTGTCTTCATGAGCTATGGAGTTTTCAGCAACTTTAGAAGAGGAATTTTGTTTTAGTCATTGCCTTGCAGTGCAGAATACTTTACATGTTTGGAGCTGAGTCTGAATCTGCATCCAAAAGTGTTCCAGAAAAAATATAAACACATAACATTATACCGTGAGAATTCATAACCCTAAAAGGTAATTGTTTTCATTAAAAGATGGTCATTTAAGTCAGAGATGTTGCACAAAGTTATCATGGGGAAGACAACATGTCTTTTTTTAAAACCTAAAATAAATGAGGTCTTGTGTAGTGAACCGTTTAAATTTTTTGGCTCTAGTTTGTATTATTCTGTAGTTTTCAGTTGGCCTTCTAGTGATCACTGTGAATTAATGGGATATGACTCTGTCATGTGAGCTTTCCAAAAAAATGATGGAATTACATTAAATTTATTTTACTATGAATTCCATCTATGTTCTCCCAGAAAAATTCCTGGACACAAATAATTTTAAAAACAACAAAACTGGCTTGTCTTTCAGGCTGAAAATTATTTTCCAAACAGTTAAATTCATAATTAAAAAGTGGGTTTTCTTTCATCCTAATATAAGGAGCCAAAATAATGCATACTTTGCATTAAAATTTTGGCAAGTTTTATACAGTTATTTCTTAGTCCAAATCAAATTTATGTGCTAAATGATTTACATTAAAATTGTTTTATGTTTCTTAGCTTGAAGGTTTAAGATGATTTGAAGGAAAACAACATATCCAATATCCCAAAGTGACTTTGCATTAAGACCTGCTTACTAAATAAAGTATATATTTCATTTGGATTTTTTTTCTTTTTTTTTTTTTTTTAATGAAATAAGTGTTCTGTGTTGGAAGGAGCTGCCTCTATATAAGGCAGTAAAAGAAGTGGATCCTATAGCAAAGCAAAAGTACCATCGACCCTTAAGGAAACAGAATTAGGGTGAAATTATATAAAGAAAAAAGTGGAGATTTTAGACATATGAAAGAAAAACTTATTTCCTGAATGCATTGTAGTGCTAGAGAGATCCTAAGGGTGTTTGAACATGACAAACTTTAGGAACTGAGAGACGTGAAAGAATGTTGTGAGCATTTAAAAAAAAAAAACATATCCAGTTAATTTAAAAGATCAGATTACGTATTACTCAATAGAATGCAAGGAAGTAAAAAGAAAAAAATTCTTTTTGGAAGTACTTTTTGCCTTGTTCATAGGTCTAATGTGAAGAGCGCAGATTTTTCTTTTTAATCACAATTTTTTTTTTCAGACAGCTGAACAACTTATTGTGAAATTTCAAGGACTATTTTAAAGTGTATAGTTACCAAATAGATCTTAGATTTGTTGATATGCATTCTCTTATCATTACTTACAGGAAATATAAATTTTAAGGGAAAAGAAAACCTAGAGAATGTTGAATAATATCTAAAATAATGTGGTAGAATGAGTGTTAATTTCAAATCCTTTACATGATGAAAAAAAAAGAAAAAAGTGAAGGTAAACTGCTGTTTAACAGCTTCCCACTGTTATATAAACTTTCAAACAACCATGAAATGTAGGTCTCTGGACATCACTTAAAAGAACCACAAATAAACAGAGGGTCGTACCACACTTCTGTTCCCTAATGTGTAACTGAAAGGTTTAGCTAAGAACAGAAAGTGTCTAAAACTCCTTTTTGTTTATCTACTGCCTTGTGTACCATAAACACAAATAAGCAAAGCAGGGCCGGAGAGGGGAGGTAGGATGCTGCCTGCCTGTGAATAAGTCACAGAGGAGGTAAAAAGCCTGTTAATGTCTCTGGAGGGTCATCTTACCTTTGTGTGTGCAGCGGGCTGGGACATTTATGTAGCAAAGAATCACCTACTTAAAATATAAGGATGCTGCACTTAACACTTCTGTGCCAGAACATCTCTGGGGACTTGTATATCTTTCATGGAAATTTGCTGAAGTGTAACTGTTTAGCAATTACTTGGGACTTAGAATAATGGTGCCCTTTTAACAGAGCAAAACACAAGCTGGGCTGTTGTATCTAATGTACCTCCAGCCTGCAAGGCTGCATCCTTCAGACTTGCTGTGATCATGACCAGAAATTTGTAGTGGTCCTAAATCATACAAAATTCCTCTGAAATTGAGGGTGGCCCTGTATAAGCTGGAATTTCCTCCTGGGAGGAAGCATTTGTATCTCTGCTGTTACTGGTGCTGCGTATGCCGAGCTGGGGAGAAGGGTCTGCTCCTGGGGAGAAACCCAGCTCTGGGTGATGGCCCAAACCCACTACCAGAAAAAATAATAATTTCTTAGCTGCACTGGTGTAAACTAAGAGTTACACAAGTTATCCAGAAGTATACCCAAGCAGAAAGATTTATTTTCTCCAAAGATAATACTTGCAATACCTTTATCCTTTGACACCAAAACAGTGTAAATAAAACAGTGCAAACAAAACCTGGAAAGGTAATTTTCTTTGAGTCTTGCTCCAAAACTATCTTATCTTTCCCACATCCCTAACCAAAAAAAAAAAAAAAATCTCTCCTTTGGGGATTTCATTTTTGCTTTTGTTTTAGCAAATAAAGTGTTTAGGCAGCACAGCAAAAGCATAAATCCAATAGTCCACTGAATGTCGCATGTTTAGGAGAAAAGTGGGGCCTCCGGTTCAGACAGAGTAATTAATATCTCTTGGAGTATAGGCTTCCTTGAAGTATTCATTATGTGAAATCAGGTACTTACATGGGCAGCAATTAAGTTGATATATATGTGTGTATTATTTATTTATTTGTGTAATGCATGTGTGATAAATTACCAGTATGTGGACATATTTTAAAACCTGTTCCTAATCTCACTGTTGGTTATGTAACCTAAGAAGGAATGAAGATGTAGGCTCGAGTGATGATGGTTATACAACACCCCAACAAGAGCAGAACATAACACAAATGTCATTACAGCCCAGGGCTGCACACAAAGCACTCTGACTGCTTGTAGGTTTCATTCGGGTGGTAAAAAAATGTGTCTGTGTGTGTCTGTGTGTGTGTATGTGTGTAGCAAGGATTAATCAAAGGATCCATATGCTCCCTTTGTTCCCATTTACAGGAACATTCCATGGCAGGAGCTCACTGGTGGCATTTCCAGAGCAGCGTGGTAGGTGGGAGACTATGCAAAGAGTTACAAGCTGTAGAATGAAGTCAACAGCCTGCAAGCGACCCAATAATAATGCAATTTGCAGAAGGAGTATGTACAGGAACAGAAAGGAAAAAATATATTCCCCATCTGGGCAGTTATTGAACATTTTTGACCGTGGAACATGCAAAGTGGGGTGGAGCAGAGATTTTCCTGGCTTGCCTTCCACATCAATCAGTTTGTTGGGAATTGTGCACAGCAAACACAGTTGTGCCACTCTGAAAAAGACAATGGATCAGAGAAACAGCAACAACATTTTTCCAAAATGACTGGTGGTTCTAGGGTCTCATTGGACATACTTTGAAGCTGTCACACTTTCAGGAAGCGTTGAAGCCCTATTCTCTGAAACTCAGGCCCTCTCAGTCAACTGAGGGCAAAACACATTGTGTTTAGGAAGGCTCCGAGTGAGGGACATGAAAATCTTCATCCGAGATAATTGTGTTCAGGGGATTTCTGTCACTGCAGTAAACAACTGTGGGAATTCAAATCCCCTGTTCTTATTATTGATGTGATTTTCAACCAAAATGGAGAAATAGTACATCATTGCAAAACAGCAAAAAAAAATTAAATTATAGATATCGTCTACATATGAAAAGCATTTAAAGGAATGTGCTGATTTCACACCTTTTCTGTAAGAAGAAATAACATGCAGACCCACTTTTTAGTCATGCACATGGTTTTTAAATAACATATACAGGTTATACAAGACTGGAGTTTTGCCACTGAAATGACTTTGTGTTGACTGTTGAAGAGTATGTGAAAGGCTTAAGGCCCAAAATGGTACTTTTCACTTCTCATGCTCTACAAAGGTGTTTGTGGATTCTCAAGACTATAATGGAGATTCACTTTCTTGAAATTCAAGCTATTTTTCTGATCAAAAAGTAAAAACAAGAAAACCAAACCAAACCAAAAAACCCCAAACTCAAAGACCAGTGTAAGAATGTTCATGTCTATGTAGAAGACCATATTAGCCTAGGGCTAGCACTGAAGGTTGTCAAATTTTCAGCTGAAGTTTTTTTCAACGAAAAGTCAATTTTGTTGATATTTTTTAACTTTTAAAAAAGAAATCAGGAAAAAAACAAATGTTTCTAGGAATCAAGGTTTCTTTTCAAAAAGAAAAGCCCCAGTTCTCTGGGGTTTTTTTCCTTTCTTTTTTTAGAAGCTGAAAGCAGTCAAAACCCAGTTTTATGATCAACTGAAAAACTGAGAAGAAGGGAGAAATAGTTTATCATTCAAAAATGTCATTAATACATTTAATTATTACTGGAAGCTAAAGTCTCTGAGTTCCTGAATATTTTTCTTTTCCTTTCTTTCCTTTTCCATACTTTTTTGTATGTGTGTGTGTGTATCTGCCTTCACAAGGCTATAAATTGTGATTAATCTCCAAATCTATCACCAGGATTGAATTGCACTTTGTACTGTGCTGCAAGACTAATTAATTTAATAGCCTTATGTAAGTGCAGTCTAGATGTGGTGTTTTTGAGCCTCCTCACACATTTTGAGACTCTGAACTGAATCTGAAACTTTTTAGGTTCATGTTCTGGACAAGCCTGAGAACGTGCCAGCTCTGGCTGCTGTGGGCTGCGCACACTCAGCTCTGCCAGACGTTATTTGGTTAGTCAAGCAGAAGGACAAGCACACGTTCCTCCTGCACCCATCCTCTCAATCCCATGTAAATGCCCCATTCCTAAGAAATCCTTTCTCAAATATATTCCTATAACTAACCTAAATAGACTTTCCAGCTTACTGTTTTCTCCTCATGGTCCAGACCCCTTCAGTTCTCCTTTGAGTTTTGAGAATGGTTGGGCCAGAAGCAGTAACAGCTCCTCTGGTTGATTATATGGCTTTTGCTGTTTGATGCGCAAAAATGTAAAGGAGCTTAAAATAGCACATTGACTTGAGAAAGGTTCTTCCTCATCAACTCGGAGAAGTCACCAGAGAGACAGAGGTAGGAATGAATTGAGCCCAGAGTATATTTTACTGTACTATTCCTACGCCAGCAATGAAAAAGTCATAATATTGGAAGTAGAAGAGTAAAGTTCTTTACTCAGGGAAGGAATTAAATTCCTCTTTCCATGCAGAGACGTGCACATGCACATCTGACCTTATTTTTTGTAACAGAGATGTGTATTTTCAGCATGTTCTGATATGCATTTCCAAAACGACAGAGCTGGTTTTGTGCATATTCTGTTCTGTATTTTCTAACATTGCTGTTGGCTTCCTGCCCATGGTGGATGTGTTTTTGCATTGCTCGTTTTGACTGTGAACTCCTTTTTTTAAAATTTTTTTTCTTCTTCTAATTTACATAGTATGAGCTTTTACTCAGCTAGAAATCCTGGCCTGGGTTTTTCCACAGCCCTGAAACTCATGAAGAAAAGAGGAAGTTCATGAAATGAAGACAAAAGCAGGGCTTCCAGATCAGGCCGGTGGATTTCTTCTCCTGCTGTACATAGCTTGAAGCTCAAGACAATGTCTTGGATTCTGAAGGTGTCCTAATCCAACTTGGAAGGATTCCTAATTTCCCTGAAAGCTAAATTAGCTCCCTAACACTGTCATAGTGAGACCACTGTCACCTATACCATTGGAATACCATTGCCTGGGTTATCTCAGCTGCATCCGTCAACAGCTTTACAATTTTGGCATTTGGGAGAAACAGTTGTAAGATTTTAATGAGTGCAGACACTTACCACTCCCAAGTAGCCAAATAGGCTAAAAATATCCCTTGTTTTGGTATTCCTAGGTTCCCTGAGGTTAGTGATATGTTTAATTTGCTGTCCGTTTGAATACAGGAACTCCCTTGACAGATTCTTGACAGTGGAGAGTTTTGTTAACAGAAAGGTTTGAATCAAGTAACATTCCCACTCAATCCCCTTCTTTAGCTGTCCTCAACAGTATATTGCTCACATTTTGTTCATAAAATGACGGGCAAGAAATATTCCAAGATCTGACAGGTTCCCTGTTGTTCTTTAGTTTAAAAATAGAACCATTCCCCAAGATTTTTTTTCCTATCAATTTATTCTGTTTAAGTCAAAAAAACCCCAAACAAACATCTCCCCTCAAAACAAAACACCATCAAAACCCCACAACAAAACCCTACAAATTGAAGAACACTTTATGGCACTTGTGAAGTTTTCAATTTAGGGTTCTCTACTTGAATTCTCTTACATTCCTTCCTTACTGACTGTGGCTTCATGCCCCTTGCTTAGTAAAATGTTCAGAAGCCCACGATGAATGACAATGGGCTGACTGTAGGAATTGTGACAGAATATGGGCCTTCCTTGCTTGTTGCATGTTAGGAGCTGTACTGGCAGCAGCCACACTGCTGAAGACGTAATTGGTTCTGAGACCAGCAGCTTCTGGTAGGTGAATTTAGATCATTTGCACATCAATTTTGTTCTAGTAGATTACATATTAAACATCGAGAGGAAGGGTTACACAGGGAAGAAAAAGTGCTGTTTACATATTAAACTTGCTTCCCTTGCATGAGATACATCTTACCTTTTATATGGAAAATGTATACCCAAAATATTCTTTTCTCATTCCTACCTGGGATGCTTCAGAGCCACATTTTCTACTAATGTCCAGCTGAATAACCTTGTGAGTTAGCTGAAACATCCCTGTTTACTTTGGCTAAACCAAAGCTTACTTCATCAGTGGAATAAAGATCCAGGAAAGTGTCCTCAGCATTGGTCTACAGGTACAATTTGTTTTGGGGAGGTTGAACAACAAAGGAGCTGGGTGGAGACCAGCCCTCCCCATGCGGAGACACATTTACCTGAGAGGAAATGTGGACAACAGGCAGAGCCCAGTCTTTTCCAAATAAATGTGTTCTATGATTCTATATGACAGAGAAGAATTATCACAGAGCAAGAAAGACCTGAAAAGCAAAGGCCTGAGTAGCCCCTGAACTGAAAGCAAGGTTCAGCGCTCTAACAAATGCCATTGTGTCTTTACCAGGTGCTTTGCACAGCACTGCCCTACACAGTGTACATGAAGCTCACAGGGATTTCTGTACCCCATCCACTGCTCAGCCAGAGTGAGCCCTAGAGAGAGGGTATGCACACGGTTTGGGAATTCCTGGAAGATACCTCAAACTGTTGTGCAGCACTGAAGTATATTTGTGTAGAAGCCATATGATGACTACAGGTCAACTACTATTTGCAGTCAGGAATTTACTCACAAGGTTTTGGTATTCCCACTGTTACTGTTATCCCGCAGTCAGCTACAAAACATTCTGGAGTTTTAAGTGTTTTTAAAAACCCATATCTTTCTAAGTTTTTAAAGTGGAGCTTTATGTGGGGGAAAACCCCCTTCCAAATATTTCTGCTACTCTTTTCTTTCACAGATTTCCTTTCACTTGGTAGGGTTTTTGGGAAGAGGCATCCAGAAGTGCAGTGTGCCTGTGCTGAAGTGTCTTAGTCATACAGGCTAAGTTTATATGACAGAGCAAACAGTGCAAGTGCCTTTTCTCTGACCATGGGGCCAGCTGGCATTGCCATGATATTTACATATTATTAAGTTTTCTTGATTTCCAAAATGTGGACTATTTCAAGCTGCCTATTCTGAGTGGTCGTTCTCCGATATTAACTTCTGCACTCTGCCAGGAAATTGTTTGGGAAATGCTAGGTGATTTTAACAAACCCATGTCAGGGACCATTCTTACAGTTTAACCATGTAAGTTGTAGAGTTGCAGTGCCTAGAATTTTCCCTGGAAAAGACCTAAAAAAGGACTATTGTGTCCATAACTGGCAGTATGATGCCTTCTTGCTTGCAAGCCAGAACTTATTTTTGGCAGTTCTGTTCCTGTGTATTAGAATTACATTTTAGATAAAGATTAAAAGAAGATGGCAAATTAACAGACTGTTTATTCATCTTCAGTATTCACATATTCTGAGTAAGAAGTTAGAGGCTGCCCTTTCCATTATTTAAAGTTTGATTTATGTTCTGAAGTTCAGTTGATCTGCACTATTTCATTTTTCATTTTAAAATAGACCCAAAGACCCTGACCCTCTTAAAAAGAAAGAACATTAGCTTGTGGTATTGCTGTACAAAAAGTAAACATCCAGTTTTATGAGGAAAATGTCTTTGGGATGCATAACTATCGCATGCCAAAGACTGAATGTGGGATGCAGTGTGTGACAAAGACTCAAAATGAGGGACACACAAAAACTATTCATCCAGTAAATTTAAAATGTGGTGGGATCCAGTCCTGTAGTATAAATAAGTCTTGTTCTAACCTCAAAATAATGATTCTTTATTTCTGATATAAATGGTTGTCAACAAAAAAATTGTGGTACAACCACATTTGTGTGGAAAGCAGGAATCTGAGTCTAAAACTAGATATTGGAAAGGAATGTCTAAATATATGATATATACCTATTTATTTCTTGTTGTTGTTCATGAAAGTCTTAGTTTAGCAGTGGCAACTGGTTCTTTTACTTGTTATATCACATATTTTGGACTGAATCCTCATTAGTATAAACTGGATGTCAACCTGAAATCAACCTGCCAAAGACGAAATGAGGGACATGTGAGGCCATTCTGATTTCCACCAGTTGAGAGCCTGGACTTTCCTTATTCATTTTTTTTCTTTTTTTCCTCCTTTTTTTGTTCTTTTTTTTTTTTTTTCTCTTTTTTCTGTCTTCTTTTTTTTCTTCTTCTTCCCATTTTAATACAAGATAGCACTTTAAATTTCCAGAAGAAAAAATGTAAATAAAAACTGGTAAAAAAGTTATTTAATGCAAAGTTTGTTTAACAGTGTTATTCAATGTTATGAATGCTACTGTACCTAGTTGCTTGGCTAAAGGAAGTCAATCAACTGGAAGACTTATTTATGTGTCTGAAACCTTGTGTAAATTGGAACTTGTAAGGAAGTGCTAATGCAGCCTCTGTCGTGAGATAAGAGTGAAAGTGTGGTTAGTCATGTAGCTAACAAGCAATTCCTGTTGCTGTTTTTACTAAGTTTATGGATTAAAATCCATTAGATGTGGTAGTAATGACCTGCATCTAATCCAGACAGATTTTATAGTTCTTAGCACCTCTGACTTTAGTGAAACAATTCCAGGATCAATCTGATGCAAATGAGAAGAAAATCAGGCTGCAAATGCTGCAGTTCTAATGAAACCCTTCTCCCTGATCCTGTCTCTGACCTCCCATATTTTATCTTTCAAAGATCAGTTTTGTGGTGTTAATTATGGGGTAAGTAAGCAGTTACTTCCTAGAGCAAATCAGCAAAAGTCCAGGTTTGCTCTAGAGGTCCCAAAGATCAGAGCTCTGTGTTTCTTCAGGTTTCAATTTACCAGGCTCAAAACACTTAAAAGCACAAGGAGGAGAGGCTGGGGAGTGATCGGTTTACAAGTGACCTGGGAGTTCACAGTCTCCATCCCATGAAATTACAGCCCATATAATAGGTCTTGTGCAGACAAAACCGCAACAAATTAACTCTAGCATCTTTGTTTGGAGGAGAAAAACACCTCTGCTTTATCAGCAATTCCCAGGCTGCCCTTCACGGCAGCGCCAAACTCTTTCTTTCCAGGAGAAATGTTTTGGACGTGACACAGAGTTTGCTATTCTGCCAAGAAGGTGAACAGCATTTACCAGTGTGACTTGGTTTGAGTCAAAACTCAAACCCCAGCCCTTCAAGAAGTGACGAGGACCAAGGACGTCTCTTACGTGTGTAGTTACACTGAACCTCATCACTCTCCATCTGTTACCACTCAACTGAGTTCCCACCAAGTTTTCATGGTCAGAAAATTTTTCTGTGACCAGTATGAATTTAATGACATGTAAAAGTGTTTGAAAGACTTAGTGCAGGGTGAGGAGTGTGTTTTTTTGTCACACATCATTCAGTGTGCCTGATGCCATCTTGTAGGGTGGGTCTGGGAATGTATATGTGTCTATATTCTGTTGGCCTACACCAAAACCATGAGTGTAATGAGTGGCTATATCTAGAGGAAATTGACAGAGACAGGTCAGAAGCATTGGCCTGTAACAAAAAAGAATATGCATAAAAATGAAAGAGTGTTATCTGCAAAAGTGGCAACATTTTTGTTAGGACTTTCAGAAAATATTTTCTCAAGTCATGTTCAGTTTTTGCTACCCCACCATTACTTTTGCAGATGTCAATGCTGAAAAATATTTTATAATTTTACTATGATATCTGACAACTTTGCAAAACCAGGAAGTTTTAATTCTGGGTTTGAAAACTTTCTTTAGTTCCAGCACTGAATCCCATTACTTCTTTTCAATAAACTTGTATTTGTAACTAGGGTGTGCTGCAGCAGCCCTGAGGTTAGACTGCAAGCCAAGATTCAAGGTGGTTAAATTAATCTCTCCAAGAAAAGTGCATTCAGAGGTGTTTATAATCTGTAGCAAGGAATTTAAACAAAGACCCTGGAGATGGAAGCATGTTGCCATCTCTGAGATTAGCAGTTGTTTCTGGGCTCTCACCTACTTGTGCAATATCCTTGGCAGAGTTCCAGAGCATAACTTCTCTCCATATAAAAATATCATATAAATAACATTAGGAATATGTCTCGGTGGGGCTCTGTGCCTAGGATGAAATGTTGCCTGGTGCTTCTGTGTGTTTGGGGAACAAAAATGAAACTAATTCTATTTAGAAAATCATTAAGGTCCAAAAGAAGAGCCTAATTATTACTGCATTTCTATTCTCTGAAGGTACACTGGTCTGTAGAAGCAGCGAGGCGAGCAGAAGACAGAGATGAATAAATGAGAAATAAGTTGCCCTTTTATGCAGGTGCTGAGACCCAGAAACGGCTTGGAAATACTGACTGTGCAGGTGCAGTGAATGTGCTTAGCTCAAATCAATCAATTATTAAAACTAGGTGATATTTTGCACTCCAGACATTTGAGCAGAGTAGTTTCACAGTCAGTTATATAGGTTTTGTGACTTCTTAATATCTGCACATGCCGACACTAAGAACTATGCATGCTCTCAAAAGTCCCAAAGCTACTGGAGGAGAGGTTAAGGTTGTACTTTGGCACATACAACAGCTTTCTGCTTCTGTAGAGGCAGCCTTTGTCTGCCTATAGCAGAAATTTAGAGCTGGGGTAGGGGAGAGAAACTTTGCTAATGAAACCAGACCAGCATATTTCTGATACGATGGTCATGCAGTGCCTGAGCTAATTAGGGGTAGGGTATGGATGGCAGAGTTCACTTTTGGACAGAGAGGAAAATCAAGATTGCTTGGGCAATCAGTCCAGTGGATGACACACCTGATACATTGCAAAAAAATGGAGCAGTCAGAAAACTTTACAGAAGATTATATTCTCACTCTGCAATACTTGCAACACAGGCTTAAATCTATGCCCTACAGGATACTGTGTGGGACCTGATTAGCAGGCAATGATGAACAGTCCTCCTGCCAGCTGAGCACAGCCGTGCAGGCCTCCCTCATGCTCCTTAGTGCCTTGAGAGGGCATTTCTGCAGACTCTGGCTGGTGCCCAGATGTTGGGAGATGGTTAGAGACACTTTCTCAAACTGCCCTTGATCATTTCAGCCTTCAAAACAGACCTGGACATCATATGCTGGCTCACCTTGTACCTTAGGAGCCTCAGGGACTTAAAACCCTGCCATCGAGGGAATTGCAACCCTGTTTTAGGGCTGTAAATTTTTGCAGTGTTGGTAAGTTAGAGTTCAGATCCAGAATGCTGACCTGAGCTTGACATGCAATATAAATGTATCCTATGATGGGTTTATAACATCCTGAAGTCTGTTGTGGTTGTGGATCCAGACTTCAGACTTTTTAGCTGTGTCCTAGGGTTTCATTTTTACCAGCAGGTTAAACAGGGCACAAGCACAGACGCTAAAACTCCATTATCTGTAATGTTAAATGGTGCCTTGCCTGATTTTGACTCAAGATAACTAGCACTCTCCCTGATGATTCCCAGGTGTGGTTTGAGGATAATGTATGGCATAAAGATATTCCCCATGTTGAGTCTGAGTGTGGCCACCTTATTTTGAAGGTAAAGACAGATAACAATATCATGCTCAGTTAGCTCTGGGGTCACAATATGATTCATTTTAGTAGTAGAGGTTCTCTACAGAGGCTCTGAGAGGAACCCACTCTTACATGGCATAGACTTCAAGCTGATGGAGAGGCTGTTGTGTTGCTTGGGAGAAGATAGAAAGCCTCTCCATGGGAAGGGTGCAAGGAGTATTTCCATACATACATGCCCTAAGGCAAACTTTACTTTGGAAATACAGAACAGAAATATGATGAGGATGTTTGTGTGGAAAAGTCTCAAATGAGTTACTGCCTAGTGGCTTCTAAAGGCAAATTCTCTGAGGCATCCCCAGAAGCTGATTTCAAGGGTGAGTGTGTATTAAACTCTATTTTCTAATCAGTTGCACAGCACATGCTCTTGATGTTACACTTTTCCTTGTAAAATCTTGAAAAAGGCTGAGCTATGGTCTGTGCTTCAGCAAGAAAATACACCAAGGGACATGAAGAGGAAAGGAGTGAACGAAAGTAAATCAGTACCTCATAATCCATTATAAAATATCATATTTCTGCCCAATGTGGCCTGCAGTTATTATCACAGTTTTGATCCCCAGGCTGTGACTACTAGAAACTCATCTCTCTCAAACTGTTAAAATACAAAAGAACAAAAGTAATATCCATCAGAGAAATTATTATAATCAAAAAAACAGACATAAAGTCTTCTGCTGCTGATGCTGTTCCTTCTCTAGCACCTCTGATTCTGTGCAACAACTTGACTATAAACCAGGACAGAAAATCTACTAAAATCTGAGTATATTCTTAGGCTGAAAGAATTTGAATGTACTGACACTTCAAAGACAAGCCCACTTTTTTCAAAATACTTCCATGGCTTCAATTTTCGTAATTTTTAACAGACCACTGCTGTAATTATTTATGCAATCAGTTTGACACGTTTTTTATTCGTTTTACAGCTCTTCTTGACTTGTCTTTGCTTACAGTGTAATCATGACAATTCTTTGTCATGAGCATGCAGAAAACAAAGTTAAAGGATCTTCTGTAAAATGTCCTTGCTTCAGTTTAGCAATATTACTTCTTCTTTACATTGTATGAACATTCTCATTTGGCTGTGGAAAAAAGTCTTCTATATCTGTATTTTGACATGCAAATATTTGAAATAAAAATGTTTCAAGGCAGCTGTCAGATACTTAATAAAAATATTAGTTCAGGTTACACATATTTAGAGCACTGAAAACATGGGATATGAGAACTGAATTGAGAAAGAACGTTTTAATTGTAAACTAGTGGTATAGAAATTTTAAACAATAGTAATGAAACCCAGGATATAGACATCTTGAATTCTGCAACCCCTATTAAGCAAAGTACAGCCAGACGCAACAGTTAAAAATATGTAACCACACAAGTTCCCCATTTGCCCTCTTTTATTTGCTCTGTGTTTTCAATTTGTAATGACAATTTTGTATCAGAACAATAAACCAAGAGGATCATCTTTCTTTTGCCAGCTGTGACCCAAATGACTAGATTTGACTGTCCCACGAATGGAAACTGACAAATGAGACTTCAAAAGACTTTCCATTGCCAAGTTTAACAAAATTCTGCTATCTTTTAACCAAATATTTATGTATTACATGACTGTGCTTTATTATATTTATGTATTACATGGCTGTGTCCTATTAAATTTAAGACCCCTCTGATCAGCAATACACTCTTTCAGTGTCATTTGTAATATTTGGTTTCAATTAATATACATGGGACTGAAAGAAATGCACAAAACCTTGTTTATTTTCCAGCACTTGATGGTAACTGATTAAATCATTGCACATGGCATGGTCTCCATCCCCTGTTTGCTGTACAAGGCAGCTGGCACGCCGCACCTGTCAGCCTAGGAGAGAATCTCATAAAGCTGCCAGTAAAACAGTGTAGCTGAATACACATCTGCTAATAAATTCTTTTCATCATATCCTAATCAAACAGCATATGTAGTTTATGGCCTTGCTAATAAAGGGTTTGAAATATCTGCCTGTGAACTTGATTTTATCAATGTCAGCCCGCATGACCAGTTTTTATTTACTCCGCTGCTCGGTGGAAAGGTGTGTGGTGAAACAGCCAAGGCACAGGAAAAGGGGAACGAACATAGGTTGTTATCATAGACAATGGGTAAATCCAGCCTTTTATGAATGCTCTTTGTCCATTAATGGGACTGCTTCACTGCCCTACTTTGCCAGTTGTTCTGTTCCTGACTCCAGCCGCCATGTGCAGAAACTTCCCCAGTGGTTCACATGGGCAATATTCTAATAATGTCTACTGTAATACAAAAAGTGTGAGTGACAACTTGAATTTAAAGGTGGCCATGTCCAGGTGTGTGGTTGGGTGACTGCAGCTTAAAATATCAGACAAATAATGGTTAATACTTTTTAGCTAGTGTGTAAGAACCAGGATATTTACATGGCGTATTAGCTCGTGGCACTGGCTTGAAGTGTTGAATAACACAATGTCTTTTCACAGGACAGTCCATTGATAATAATCAAGAGTGGCTATGACTAAAATAATGATATTTAAAGTTGAAATGAACATTTGTGAGACAGATTCTACTGTTCAGATTGGAACAGACCTCATCCAGTGTGGCTCTTCTGATTGATCTTCCTACTGGAACAGTGCTTTTTCCTCTACATAATCCATTGCTGTTTTAATGTGTCCGTTTGTCACGTAACATATTCTTCCTCCTTGGTGTTTCAGTGAGGTATACAGCAAAAATATATTGCACAGGCAAAACATCTTCCTGTGGAGTTGCTAATCCCACTGCACTAACTTCTGGAGTGTCCTCAGAAGCCGTACAAAAAGTAGTAATTTCTTTTCCTTACCAGTCCCAATGACCTGCTGCAAGTGTCCAGCACAATTTGTTCTTTGCCCTGGTTACTTACGCTATCCTACAGCTCAGCCAAGTGTTTCACCATACGATTTTATCTTCCATACTGATCCGGCAAAATGTCTCCCTTACCATAGCTCCACGCATTTTTAAGTTTTCTGAAGATGTATAGTACATTGTATAGCCAGCTATAGCATTTATCTGTTAACTCATGCAGTACTTTTACTCTTTATCTCTTGTGCTACTATGACATTGCTTTGTATAAGAGCAATGCTACTTTTATGTGTTCAAATTAATGTTCCTCTTCAGTGTCTTCCTAACCCTTCTGACAGACCTCCTAAAATGTGTGGTGAGTTTTGAAGCCCGGAGTTGGATGTAAGAGCACTTTGTTGTTTTCAGGAATTCCTTTGCACTCTAGCCCACACACACCTGATGTCTTCTTTGTTACCTTTTCTTTGGCACCACTGAGTTGTGCAACATGGTGATGTCCACTCTGGCTTTTTTTCTTTTCCTGGATGTCCAACATTATCCTTCTGGCCTGCATATCTTGCTCCTCTTGTGTGGATCTGGTATCCATGTGAACTACAATAAGTGGAAATTCCTCGGTCTTCTTCAGGATATCCTTTGCTTTTTTAGTCACACAAATCTTTAGAAACTTTTTTAAATATGAAAGACAATCACACAGATGATTCAAATATGACTGTCATTTTTGTGTTACCTTCCCTTCTTTTTTTGTTTCTTTCTCTTTATGGTACATTGTCATCAGCAGGAAGTTTCACTCACCTTGCCTCATTGTTTTTGTGTCTCTGGACTATAGATAAACCATAGGACTGTTATCTTCTGTGTATCTAGCTCTAAAGAACCTAAAGAGGAAGGAAAGAAAAAAAAGTCAAGACATTGGCAATGTCACAACACATCCTCTCTGAACTAGAAAACACCACTTTCCTGTCTTTGGAAAAAAATCTGTGTGGAGAAAAAAACTGGGAAACAAAAAATTCATAAATGTTATTGCTGCTTCAAAAAGAGAGCACACTCCCACCTCCCCTACCACCATAGTATTATATCTTGAGTGCATATATTTTTAATGCAATTTCTACATGAAGGATTTTGTAATATTTTTAGAAATCAATATTTTTAGTATACAGTATCAATATCTAGTTATTCTTTCAAAAAACTTGGAGTGCTTTATATGTCTGAGCTATTAACAACCCCTTTGCCATTACATTAAGGCTGACAGAGGATGTCAGCGGAGAGTTATTCAGTGCTCTCTGTAGTCTCAGCAAATTTTCCCAGAAAATCAGCCTTTGTCAGAAAGAATAATTCAGTCCCTCATAATAGTGTTTCATAGATCCTAAAAAATATTTTTGTTTATTCATGATGTTTATAACACTGGCAGGTTTTTTTTCACATTTCTTTGAGTGAGGAAAGCACTGCTTCCTGAAGTGATTTACAGCACTCCAAAAGGACACATGCCTGAAGCACCTGATAGAAGAGAGCTTCCATGAATAGAAAGAGGATCGATTTTTGGTGCATAAGCAGCTGACTTAGGCAGAGACACCTAGAAATAACCTTTTAGAGATGTAACTGACGCACAGCAATCTCTCTGCCCCATCAGCTTTCTCCTGATCCTGTTTTTTAAGCTCAGGCAGATGTTTAACATATGATTTCCCTGCAGAAAAAGCAACCAGCTGACAGTTTAGAATTTCAGATTAAATCCGCATATCCTGGGTCCAAGAAGGACAATTTTATCATGGTGTCTCAGATAAGTGTCCTGTTCAGGCAGGAGTATATTCTATAATCACCTTTCAGTTTCAAAGCAAGTTGTCCCTTCACTTTTTGGTAGCAGATATTAGAGATGTTTTGGACAAGCCTAAAGGATTACACTTGGCTAGTGAGATAGAGTTTCGTAGAAAAGCTTGAACATAAACTATGAAGCCTTTGGCTGTAGCCTGAGCATGATCTCTAAGCAGTTTGTGGTGTGTAGGGCATGCCCATGGCTTAAACATATTGACTGTAAAGACCTGGGTGTTTCTGGAGAAGGTGACATCGGAGAAACAATTCTGGGAATGACTCTACCTACACCACAGTAGGTGTCTATAGAGACAGAGAGAAGCTTAACCAATCTTGAACATGAGGTTTCTCTTAAAGCCAGAAATGAAGCCTGTGAATTCAGTCAATGTAGTGTTGGTGATTTCCAAACAGCAATCTAAGGATTTCCACATAGGTTATAAGCAGTCAACAAAAAACTAAGGAAAATATTGAGTGTGGATTGTTTGGAAAGAAGCCGAAAGAATAAGGTTCAGCAATAATCTCTGAATGGGGAAAAGTTCTACTGGATAGCTATAGCTTATTTATTTTATACATCCTTGTAGAATCATAAAACAGACTGCAGATTCCTAGCTGATACAGGATAAACTCATATTTTAGTACTTCATTTTGGTGCAGAGACCATTTCTAGGCAGCAAAACATTACGAAAATGTACTCAATGGATATGGGATTGAAACAGACTTTTTAAATTATTTAGGCTGTCACATAAAACGGCCAGTGGCCACTATTTAGAGTGCTTTTAAATTTCATGACTAGGGGCTGTACAATGCATTAATCTCAAAACTGGGAATATAATCCCTCCTGGGCCAATATTTGACTATAATACTTTAAGCAGATATCTGTAATTTTGTAATCAAAGCCAAACAAATATGAACTCTGACCAGAGGTACTCTGAAGCGGTTTCTATTTGCAACTTCTGAAAAGAGACTTTCTGCCATAACACTCATTTTACTTTTCAGCTTGTGAAATAATCAGCAGATAAACGGCAAAGACTTCCAAAGAAGGAGATAAATATATTTAACGAGTAAATATTGTGTTATTAAACCAATTGTGTCATACTTAGTTTCTGCAAACGAAGCAAAACAGGCAGAACTTGACAGAGATCCTTTGATTTGACTGTGGGGTTTCTGACTTTTACAAGCACAGAATATTTGTGTCTGTCAGAATTTTTAGACATATGTAACAAGCTACTCTTTGCAGTAGTGAAAAACGTGGAAAAAGAATCCATTTTTATCTTTAGCAATCTGGGACGAAAAATGATAATATTGTAGCAGGTGAGTCTTGGGAAGAACAGAAGAAGTGATCTTATCTCTCCATTTGACCCAAGAAAAGATCAAGTAGACCTAAACCGTTCCTGGCATGTTTGTCTAACCTGTTCTTACAACCTGCCAGCCAGAAAAACAGCACCAGTTGCCAGGTGAGCTATTCCAGGGCTTAACTCTTCTTGCCATCAGAAAGTTCTTTCCACTGTCTAACCTAATTGTCCCTTCCTGCAATTTAAACATACTGTTTTTCTTCCTCCTGTCAGGGGATCTGTAGAACAGACTATTCTGCTCCTCTTTGCAACAATCTTTTAATTGCTTCATGCCGCAGCCCTGTTCCCCAGGCTATCTATGCCATGTATTGGGTCACCTCCAGGATCCATTCTGGAGCTGAGAAAATACATGTCTTTTCGAACAAACCATGGTTTGTTTTTTAGGCAGTCCAAGGACTGATCTGGTGAATCAGTCAAGCATCCAACATCTAGCCAGAAAACCTGGTTCTTCAACTTACACTCATCCCACTGGACCTTTCACACTTCCTGTTTCCTCACACTGCATCCTTCTGCCCCCAATCTACACCCCTGCTGTCACTGTGAAGAAAATAATAAAAATGATAGATGGAAAAGCAGATATTCTTACGTCGGGCAAGCAGGAAAGGTATGCCCTCGTAAAGAATACCAACATTTCAGTCCTAAAGTTAGGCCACTTGGGGGCAGGAGGAGATCTAACCCTTGTGGCAGGGTAGCTCTGGCTACCCTGGGCTGAGGTGAGAAAGGGCACGAGAGGAAAGAAAAGGACTGTGAGAATATCCTGAGCTGCTGACAGGGGTGTGGCAAGGCAGCCACAGCTGTGAGCTTCCAGTGGGAAGAGTGCAATAGACAAACTCTGTGCAGATCATGTGAGGTCAGTGAACTGGTGTGTGCCAAATCCATGGGGCAAGTACTAAGCCAGGCTTTCCTCCAAGGGCTACAGTGTGTGGACACAATCAGTTCTCATTAACAGGAGGGCACAAAAGCATATGCCAGTTGTTAGAAATTAGGAATGGAATGGGGAATTTTAAAAAGAGAGCATGGTGTGCTACCCTGGAAATCCCACAAAAACTGGGATAGTTGTGCACAGTGCTGCAATCACTCAAATACAACAGCAGGACTGAAAAAAGTTCAGGCAAAGGCAGGGGTATGGATAAACTTCTTTCTGAAGGCTGAAGAAATGGTGTCTCCCAGGTCTGGTAAAACAATGACTGGGGGGCATTAATGGAAAAGGTTGATCCAGCCTAGAGTGATGCTGAGGAGGCCATAAGGTTTGATTGTTTAGCAGGAGTTAGAGGGAAGGCATAAAACCGGCAGGAAGCTCATTCACTTGTGGTGCAGTTAAGTGGTGGAGTTCCTTGGCATAGCATGCTGTATAAACCAAAATTTAAGAGGAGAAGCAGATAAATTCAAGCAAGAGAAACCTGCTGAGCTCAGAAAGTCCCTAAATTATGAGCAGCTGGAGGTAATGAAGTTTTACTAGCTCCTTACCTTATTATGCTCTTGTCTTGGCACCTGCCTTTTGTATTTGTCTTTGGGTCTAGGTGGGCTTTTTGTTAGATGCAGTACAAACATTTCAAGGGAGGGACACTATGAATGTGAATCATTCTGGGCCACTGACCTTTCCAAAAAGGAGAACAGAAAGCAATCAGAAAGGCTGTAGGGACACTGCCACGAAGTTTTTGTTCCAGCCTTTGGCTCTTGCTAGCACCCATTCAACCCTTCCATCCTGTTGTCCTCACCATAGCCATCTGTGTCCCCAGCAGCACACTCTGCTAACAGCTGGCCCTGCTCTTTGTCCTTGCTCAGCAGCAGCTGTTTGTAGGTACCTTCATTCTTTTGACTGGCAAGTTTTTGTGGTCCCTCATCTTTTCCAGAGATATTCTTAGGATTTCCCACATCCTCCTAAGGGCAGAGTTCAGGATTTCCATATTGCTACATTATCTCTTATACACAAAGACTAAACCTGTGCTGTCAGGAAAATGGTTCATGGCCTGATATCTGGACCTGAGGGCAGATGGCACAGCATGGACTGCATCCATGCATCTAACACGTTTCTCTGTAACACAATTTAGCTATATCCAAAGAATCTATCGGGATTAATATGCTTGCCTTAAACCAGGCTCAGCTGCTGTCTGGAGAAATGGTAGCTGGCGTAGACCAAAGGTGTGTTAACAATTTAAGCATATTGACAGTCACATTCCAGAGCTTGGGTTTTCGCTGGGGCACTACTGCAGCAGTATTTTAAAGTTGAAACTGGGTTTCAGAAAAGAAAAGTCTTAAGTCTGATCATGATTTGGTAGGGAGTGCCACATGCTTATGAGAAACCTCCAGAGATGTCCCATTGTCGACAATTTGGTAGAAACAGTCACTCCAGATGAAAATTTTCTCCTTGACCATGGATAGTCTACAGCTCATATCTCTGCTAGATAGGATCTTAGGTCATATTTAATCTTGTACTGTAAAGCCATTTTCTAGCAATACATTGATTTAGGTGATGCTCAGTCCATTCTCTGCTTCATGCCTCTTTCAAGGGAAAGGAAAATATGTGCAAAAAATTGTGTCTGCCCGGTAAGATTGCAATTATGGTTTAAGAGTTTGGCATAATATTTTTATACCTTTTCTGATCTCTTAAAAAAAAAAAAAAAAGACATCACATAGAAAAGTATTTTGAACTTCGAGAGATGTTAAATTGTGTGTTAACTCATTATTTAAATAGTTAACCAATAAATGTCCAAATTTTCATTCATTTTACGATTGTACTCTGAGCAATCTTAAAAACATGATCTAAAAAAAGACATGCTGAGATTTTTTCCCCAAGTGTCTCATATAAAGGAAGTCGACAAATGAAGTGATTTTTAGGGAGAAAAGTTTAATTTTGTTTTCAGTGCATTAATATTTTCATTATTTTCAGTAAGGCTAAATAGATTCTCCAAGTTACATACATATATATATGACATGCTAATTATTGCACATGGTTAAGGTATAATGTCCAAGCTGAATCCTATTCTTTTCAGATGCTCCACAAGTGCCTCTTCTAAGTCCTTAATCATTTTCATTGCTTGTATAGTATTCTCATTCAAGTTAATAGTCTATCTAGAAGAAGTGTTATACACTTTAAAATATATGTAAGTGAAATGTGCTTTGGTATTAAAAGGTTTCTTAGCAAAAGTAAAAATTTCAGTAATAACTATTTAATGAGAAAATTTGGTCCAAGCATCGTACATGTTAGCTGTTCTTAAATCACTACAGAAATGGGTTTGGACTGCAGCTTTTCCTTTCAATATAGGTTGGTGAGCAACCAAATTATAATCAACATCAATAAAGAGAACAGGCTAGAATAGTAAAAAAATGTTGAAACAAAATGGTTCGTGTCAGTTGAAACAGGGAGATAGATTCCCATATGGCTCATAAAGGAAAGGAAGATAGCCCTAATGAACAGTACATTGAATCCAACCCTCTAGTCCTTCCTGGGGCAAATCTTCCCTTGACTTCAAGCCATGTTGTTTGTGTAAAAAGTTGACCGAGGCTGGTGTGGGAGAGTTTGCTTATTTCCAAACACAAACCCCTCAATCTTCACAAGCCCTTTAACTCTGTGTGTTCATGTGCGTGCTCTGAGTGACTGAGACTTGTGGTCCATGAAGAGTTCTGAGTTACTCCATTTTCAAGTTTTCTTCTGTTGTTGGAAATATTTATTCCACCTTGTTTTAATGTGGACTTCAAAGCACCCAGGAAAAAATCCCAAAGTTCAGAATCACAGAAAGTTCTTATTTTACACGGGAAGTCATTTTGTTCTGTTGTCCTCCTGCTGGGCTGGATTACTGGGTGGCAATGAGATGTTGAGCCTTTAGCAAATACAGATGTTCAACTCCTTGTCATTAATTCCCGTTTGAAAATCTATTTTTGAAATTTAGGGAAAGTATAATTTTTTACTGTTAAGCTTTAAATTACATCCGATGCTGAAAAAAATGGAAGACAAAATCTAAATAAATGTATGTAAAAAGCTACACATTATACACAACAGAAATATAGTAAACTTCTACCTTACTTAATCCAAGCAGAAATCCAGGCACTGACTTTCATGTTGAACTAGATACACTGCTCAGGAATCGTTGTCAGAATGCCTTCTTGTCACTCAGACACAAAACATAGTCAGGATTCACCTGATTAAATGCATGCTTTTTCAGTGGAAATCTCTAGTCAGGGCTAGTTATTCAAGTTCCCTTAATAGTCGCTTTTTGTTCCCTTTATAACATCTCTTTTGTAGTAGAGAGAAAGAGGAACCTCTCAGGATTAATCTCATCCTAAATGCAGGTTTCTAAAATGGGTGAGATAAATCCAGGCCTCTAAGTGTCTTTTGACTCTAAAGCAATCCTGCACAGGCTACCTGAGTTTCAGATATCTACACTGTAGACAACTAAAGTTAAATGACTCGTATCCTACGTAAAATGTTTAAGTGCAGAAGAGATAATTGGACAATTTAATATGTTAAATTGAGCAAAAATCTCTGACTAAAGAATAGCTTTTGTTTGGCTGAAGCACATCTTTCTGAATCACAGCCAATATTATTATGAAGAGAAGGAGAATTCACTACTTTCCCCTGTAGATGCTTTTTCTGACTAATCTCCCTCACTGCTGAAAAATGTGTCTTATTTCCAAACTAAACCTGTCTGGTTTTAGCCTGTATCTACTGATTTTCTTTAGGCCTTTTTGCTTTTGTTTAAAAGTCCTTTAAGTGTTCAGGGTTCTTCCTAATGAATATATGTGCATACGTATTCAAGCCGCCCTTAAATCTGCCATAATCTAAATAGATTGAGTATTTCCAGTGCCCCACTGTAAGGCATTTTCTCCATCCTGAAATGATTTTTAAGGTCCTTTCTTCATCCTTTTCAATTTTTCAGCTTCTCTCCCCCCCCCCCCCATTCNTTTTTCTCCTTTTTTTTTTTTCCAGCCCCCCCCCCCCCCCCCCAGTATGGACACCAGATGTGTATGCAATATTCTAGTATCAATCTCATCAATATTACATACAGAGGCAAAATCATCGCCCTGCTTGTATTTGCTACTCAGTTTACACAACAAAAGGTTCGTATATTTTCAGTATTACATTAGGAAATTCTGCTCTGTTGCCAATCTCTAAAGATTCATTTTAGAACTGCTGCAGAAGTTTGGCTGTAGTACCCGGTTGGTTAAAATTGCCCCACCTGACTAAATAAGTCAGCTAATTTGTGTATCATTATCAGTTCTTCAACAGGTTCGTACATCTCTCATTCACAACTGTCTTCTGCCACTATTTTAAGAATATTTTACATTGCATGTGGTCATGCTTCAGCCAGTCCTTGAGAACTGAGACTAAAGGTAGAAACATACTCCATGACTGGTTACTCTGGGGAACTGTCAGTCCATCTTAACCAAATAAATTTATTGCTTTATCAGCTTGTTCCTTTTTTTGACTGGGATTGATGTCCAGTAACTTGCCTAATTCAAACTTTTTTTTGTATATTGCCTCAGGATTTGTGTTTTTTTTTTTTTTTTGTTCTTCTGGAATCTCACCAGTATTTCAAAATTTGTTCAAGAGCAGCATTAGTGATTCAGCTGACTCCTCTGGAAAATAAGGACTCTTGGATTCAACATACCCGGCCTACTGATTTAAAAATATTTAACAGACTTTGCCTAAATTCCTCCTACTTGAAAGACTGGAAAAATCTTGGTCATCTTCATGCAAAGTGATTAAATGAACCTGTTTTCCTACAAGGCAATATTTACTGAAACCTTATCCTTCTCTATGATTACTAACAGATTTAATATCCTTATCTAATGTCAGCATTAGATCACTTCTAGCATATTTTTATCTTTACTAAAACTTTTAAAATTATTGCTTTTTTTCATATAGACAGGAATTATTTTCCCATGCTTATAGTTTCTAGTAATAATTATTTCATTTTGCTGATAATTTCTTAGTTTTACTACTAACTAAATGTGCTTTTTTTGTTTTCACAAAAAATTGCTTTTATATTCACAGTTTCTGCAAAATGATGTTGGGCTTATGGCCAAAGTTTGTTCTTTCTTGATTGTGAAATTGTGGGGGCTTAGCCATTTAATAAACTCTTCTAAAAGAACGTCCAAGTTTCATTCAAAGTTCTCTGCTTATGTTTCAATTTCCAGGAATTTTGCTCATAACATTCCTCACCTTTTAGAAATTATGCCTTTTTAAAGGAGAAACCATGCCATTAATTGGGAGTTTTCTTTGTTTACATTCTTAGAAGAGTGCAGATCATGATCGCTTGTCTCTAGGCCGTCACCATCCTTCAGTCTAGAGAGATCCTTTCTTGGTCTAGAAGAGTAATTCACCTGTATTGAACACCAAAAGGCTGCATTTAAGGCAACAAAGAACAAAATTGTCATAAGCAACATCTTTAGATGAATAACCATGTACTAACTTTTTCAGGTTCTCATGGTTTTCAGTTGTTTGAACTGTAGTTCCAATATTCTTGTTCCAAGTTGGAGCCTCCACGTAGCAAGATAAATTTTTTGTTGGGTTGTGTAAGATACTTTAGAAACAATTAAAATTATTGAGAGTTTTGTCACCTGTATTTTAATAGACCCCATCCTGAATAGACATTGCACAAACCAAACTCTTTTGTTCATTTAATTGCTTAGATTTAGGCATACAAAATAATAACAATCCTTTATGCCTGATAAAGTGATAAGCTCTCTTAGAAACAACTAGAGCTGCAGCAAACTTCGGAAAACAAGCCCCCTCCAGCTTGTAAGTTTTATTGCCATTTTCCAGGTGGGCTCATAAGGAAAAGGGAGGCCTTAAAAAGATGGAAATAGCCAAAACACACTGAAGGGTAATTCAGAAATTTGAAAGCACAGCAGGCAATACAAATGTCATGCTATGGTAAAGATACAAGCCAGAACAGTCTTGCATTTCATTTAAATATGAAATTTTAACTTTCAGAGGGTGCATCTTGGAGGAGACATGACAGGCAGGGCAAGTGCAGAAACAGAGGTAGACAGAGGTGAAGAGACAGAGGTAGCAAAAGTGCTAAAGAGAAAGGAAAGTGTATGGTTATACAAAATTCAGGCCAGATTGTGGATTTGCTATCAGCTATGGAAGAAAACAAATTTGTTAATAGAAGGCACTTGGTTTATATAATGAAGTTGTGACTTTTGCTTCCTCCCCTCCATCTGAAAGGGAAGATAGTGGGTATGAGAAATTGCAGTGTTTTCTACAGCAAGATATTCAGATATCCTTTTGCAGCTGCCAGATGACTTGTTGGGCCTGAGTCGTGTTTCCACCTCTTCCTGAGTGTGAATTCCTGTGGATAACCAGAATCCAGCCAGTAATTAAATCCCAAACCACAAGAGAAGGTATCTCACATAGGAACTGAAGTGTAGCTGTGCCCCACTCTTATGTGAGTGCAATAACCACTGATAGTCCAGAAAACAAACTGAAGAGTGTGCAGTCTTCTTTCTGCTGAACTGCTTGTTCAATCCTCATTCTCATAACATCTGACTGCTACCCTGTCATGAATGTTAGGTACTTATACCCCACTAAAGATCCCAAAGTTATGGGGAAAGACTTGAGGTGTGGAGGGATGAGTCAATTATTTCAAGTCTACATAAGAATTCTGCTTTTGAGCAGAATTTGAGTCTCCTGAGTCCTGATTTCTTATGTACAAATGGTAGCCCACAGGGCCAGTTTTAACAAATACGGCAAGCTGCTCTGCTCTGCTCCAATTCTGTGACTAAACATGCACAATTAAATCCAGTGCTTCCTGGCTGTGTCAGGTCCAACGTGCAGATCATCCTAGGAGGTTTCTGAAGAACCACACCTACTGTAGCAGCTTGGTAGTTCTGCAAACCACCTTGCTTCCTGCTCAGGAGAGAAACAAAACGCAAAGATGGTTGTTTAGATTAGTTTAATGGTACCAGAGCATGAGGCCCACAAAGCACAGGGTCTGACACCATCCCCATGTTCATATATGTATACATCTCCTAAGGGAGACCCTTACAGGGCAAGAAGATAGAAGAATGAAATATTCTAAAAAAATTGCAAAAATCCAACCGAGGAGAATCAGTTTCTAAAAGAAAATATTTAAAAACATTTTCTTCCTGAAAAGTTTAAGTTTTCATTAACTCTGTTTTAATATGAGATCTGGAAGAAACTGACCAGGAAGAGAAAATAAACTGCAAAATATGTTGTAGAGCTTGGGAGGGAGTGGCACAAAAAGTCACTGCACTTTGATGTGCTTTTTATGGTTCCCTCTAAGAGATTTTTGTGTGTAAATAATGTAGCTGAGATCACCCAGAGTAAAGTAAACCTTTTCCATCAGATGCTCTGATTTCCTTCAAGAGCTGTTTGTGTATGCGTGTGTGTTCCCATATAGCTGAGAACAGTCAATGAATTCAATAACATTGAAATAGTACTTGAGAATTATTTCTGAGCCCCCCAGAGTGTTTGGTGCTTTGTAAAACAGAGGAAATACTAACTGCTATTTCTAGAGAATTTTGTTGTATTGTCTAAATTATGGAAATGGACAAGCCCAGCTGCTTTAAGGCCTGGAGTAAAGAGGTACAACTTTGTTGTCATCATAGGATTATTTCCTATCTAAGTCAGATGGGGATCAGATACAAAGATGTCACGTTTAAAAGTGATAGGTTTTACGTTTGCTTCAGTGTTGTACCCTAACTCTGTCAACTATAATGAAAGAGAAAAACCACAAATATGATATTCGGAAGAGATGCTATTGCTGTTCCGCTGATCTGATTGGGCAGGGCTGTTTCAGACACTCAGTTGTATCAAGTACTGCAAAACTCAGAAGGTATTCGGTATCCCCCAATGAGTGGCAAAGAAACATTGCTTCTTTGTGACCACTTCAGTCTACAAGCCATACTCTAATGATCCAGCACAAACTTTTAGGAGCATTGACAGTTCTACATAGTTCTTTCCCGACCTCTGTGGAACATTTGACACCACAAAGGGTTTGGCAATAAATAATCAAGTGGTAATTCTTAGGGAATTGTTATGTTCCCCCAGCCCAACCTATCTTTATTCTGGGAGTAAACTGTCATTTCCATTAACGTCAGTCAGAAATGTTGAGGGTAGACCTACAATTAGTATTTCATAGCTGACTTTCCTGAGCTTCCAAAGTAATGCAGTCTGTGCTTGTTTGCAACAGGGCTAAGCTCTTGCTTGGATTAGTGTTGATTAGGTCTGTTGATCTGAGGTTAGACCACAATTCTTTCACAAATGGAAATATTTTTGGTCATCTTTCCCCACCCACAAAAGGCACTTGTTCGAAGAAAGATTTTCTGGGTGGATAGAGAACCTGTCATTCACCACTCTATAACAGAACAGTCCCTGTTTGCCATCACCCCTTCTTCATTCAAGTCACTGCTGTCAGTTACATTAGTTATTTCCTGAGTACTACTTTTATCCAATAAAGGAAAACAAATAAACAAATTGGAAGCATGTTAAGCAATCTCTCTCTGTTCCCTTCAGTAAAGCATAATGGAATAATTGTGTAAATAAAACTGTAATTTTTATAGACCTCAAGCCAACATAGCTCTCAAGTGCATCAAATTCTCTGGGATGTGGTTCCACATCCTCGTGGCTGCAGCCTTTCCTATTGCATGACCAACAAAATGTTCAGTTCCTTGACCAGAGAAGGAGACAGTACCCAACAGCATCAGCACCTGCTCTGGGAACCAGACACCACTAGTTTCTAATCTATGTCAGTTGTGCTGGCTGCTGTTTGTATTTCCATTACTTCAAAGCCCTATTCTTGAGCAAGGTGTTATGCCAGAGAGCGGAACAGCATTTTTTCATTTTCCAATTAATATAGGGTTCACACACTCATTTGGAGTGGGAAGGGAACCTCCTCATGCAGCAATAAGGTAAGCCATAACCACTGAGTATCAAGACTCGATAGGTTACGATTTTGACCTAGGCTCAGAGTCTTTCTAAAGTGGTTGTTATAGGGCAGTTTCCATGGTGAATCACATATAGGACTGAAAAGTTTGAACTTGGTGCATCAGCAAACATTCATATGGAACAAGTGATGGATGAATTGTCATCTTCTCTAATGACTACCTAGTTTAACACCAGTGCCTTTGAAACATAGTGAAAGATACATTTATGGACTATTTTTGGTTGCACATGGCAGACCCTTTTGAATTTTTTTTTTTCTCTCAGATTCAAGCAGAATCCTTTGAATAAGTTTTGAAAGTACAAGCTATACTGACTTTATTATGGAAACACTTACAGTCTGCAGCTGGATGCTTGTGGTGAAAAAACACTAACTGCCTTGGCACGTGCTAGGTGGATTGGGAGCTGTGAGATATATTATCCAATCAAATATTTGCATCTGGTCAACTGACATCCAACAGTGCTATAGCTGAGCTAATAAACAAGGTATTATCATTATACTTGTCATTCACTACTGTTAACAATAATGAATGAGTTAATTGCTCCTGATTAGCCAATTTGTGATCAGCAATGAAGGCAAAAATCAGAACATAAATGGTTATCATGTAATTTCATGCTTAGTTTTGTATTATCATTTGGCAGAATGCTATGTACCAATTTAAAACAGCTGGTCCAAGTGAGCTAAACTAGTTTAATATCCGGGATATATCAGCAAGGGGATCACTTATTAAATTATAGGAAGTGATCTTAGATTTCAATAGTGGTTTATTATTCAAAATTGTTTTGCCTTACAACAAATTGTAGTTTTTGACCTCAGAGTTTGTATCTTTTATTTTAATATTGTGGTAGTTTATTAGAATCATAAATATTAAGATATAAAAGTTTATTATCCCAAAATTTCAACGGAGACTCATTGGGAACTATTATTCCCAAATGCTTTTTTGATGACAGTAAAATGTACTGTAAGTTAAGTGAAAAATTTTATTTAACAGTTCAGCTATGATGCTGTTTCTCTGTCACATAAAAACGACCACACCATTTCATTAGAAGCAAACTGCATCATTCCGTCTTCATGTAAAGTAAGATATGCTGCTGTTTTTAAAATAGTAGGTTCAGATTATCGCTTCCTACGAGGTTATCACCATCGATTTTGATGTAATTGCTCCTGATTTGCACTGGTTTGAGTGAGATCAATAACAAATTCCAATCTTGTTGAGTCACAAGGAGAAAATACGGTTTCTGTCTTCCTCACAAAATTTGCATAACTTTTTTTGCTGAATATGTCTTCAGACAGATAGGAAAGTAAGGAAAAATTCAGGCCTAGATGAGTAGACTGACAAACTAGAAGGAATGGTTTTGTCTAAAGCTGATTAATCTCGTGACCCTCATCATTCCTGCTGCCAATCCCATATTTCGGTGTTCACTCTTGGAGAGCAGCTGTGCCACACTCATTGACTTTGTGCTGAGTAGATAGCAGAACAATTTCTCGGTGAATCAGAGTGAAAAATATTCAGTATATTTGGCTGAAGTCTTGCCTGTCTGCTCTGTGACTTGTTAGTCTCCCTGGACAGGATTCATCTGACTGGCTGGAGATGTCTATAACATAACGGTTTTTTTCTTTCTGAAGAATTCACCCTAAACTCCCTTTCCACCAATGAGAAAAACATGCATTTCTGGGATATGAGTCAGCTCACAGTCATTTAATATAGGCCTGAGGAATTGTGTTCCAAAATTGCTGACTTATTTTCACTGGCCATGCAGGCAGTCTATGGTGACTTGCTCACGTACAGTTAGGTAAAATGTGTAAGCTGTATCTCACTGCAAGACCATATTCTATTCACTGGGTGAGAAAACTGCAAACTACCTCCTTTCTCAACTCTCAAGATATGATCTTGAGACTGAAAGTGATTTAGCTATTTAGTGGAGAATTTTATCAAATATGATAGGCTCGACCAAGTTAATCTCTTCCCAGAAGGTAGGACAGCATCTCAGTATGGTGCTGCTCTACGCTGTGCAGAGGCATGGACTGTTCAGCAATAACAAATGACTCATGACACTGTGGCACACTGCTCAGTTGGCTCCCGCTGGGAATATTTATTCATCAGCAGTTCTATTGCTAAATTCAGTCTGTAGCATTTGGTGATTGCAGATGCCATATTCCAGAGAGGAAACGACATGACTACCCTATAGATAGTAAAGTTGGACTGTGATCTCCTCGGCACTGAATTTATGGGCAATCTTAAGATGCCCCATTCTCGAGATGGTTCCAGTACATACCCGTAAAGAAATACAGTGATTTGTAGTGCATGTTTTGTCACCCAGTGTGATAAGTGATGCAGCTGGACATGAAGTTATTTCTTCTCCATCTTCCTTTAACCTCCCTGGTGACGAGATGCTAAGAACTAGACATGTCTCCGTACTTACTCTTTTGCAAGTGAAATTTCTCCCCCTTTGAGTAGGCATAGCAAAACTGTCTGGCCTTCCTACTCTGCTTTGAGTACAAAACATTTCCACTGAGCACTGGTTTATGTACGCCTAAACTATGATTTTGATGTCTTTCTGGTAAGGGCAGACTGAAAGTTTGACTTGTCTTTTCAGCCAAGTACCATAGCAATAACTGATATTAATAAGGACAAGAAGTTGGGAGTGACTGTGCTTTTTATCTGTGAAGCTTCACAGAGCAGAGAAAGTGGAACAACTCCTTTGCTTATATTTTTAAAAGGTCAGATTCCAGGCCTGTTATTCATGGTTTATACTACTGAATAGAATCTTCTTCTGTATGAAATCTGAGTGATATTCACATATAACATTGCATGCTAGCTGGGGCCCAAACTGCTTTTTGTCTACAGCCTCTCGGACTTGAAATGATTTGTGCTTTATACTTGGGCTGTCTGGAACTATCCAACTAATATTGGGATTTTGTTTTCATGTAAAGAAACCTAACTATGCAAGAATTTAAAGGCTGGACATCTTCTAGTACCCGCCTTGAAGTCCCCAAACTGGCTTGGAACAGGCAAATTCTGTAGTTGTTCACTAGGAAATCATCAGTGAGCAGTCCAGTACACTTCAGAAAGAAGAATTATGGAAAGTATTACCTTAGGTGTCTGCAGAAACACTTAAGAAGCAACAGTGCTTTATGGCTAGAGAAGGACGATCTGAATGCACTAATTCTGGTGTCAGCCTTCTGTAGGTCTGCCATGAAAACATCCTCTGTGTGAATTTAGCTAAGAATCGGTGGGTTTTTAACAAATAAGAAACTTCTGACTTTTCTTACTTGCTTTGCTAATATGTTTTAAGGATGATTTCCTTTCTTTTATCCTCATAGTAACCCTCATAAAATATTCCTATTTCTGCTTGTCCCTATCTTCTGATCCCTCAACCTGTGATTCATTGTCGGGGAGATCTGCTGGGAATATTGAGTCAGGTTTTCTTCTTCTTTAAGCCAGGATGACTTGCATTGCTACTGGATGTACTACTAGCACATATGGCAAAAACACCTGCTCTGAATTCTGAAGTTCCCTGAAACATCTCTGGCTTACACTTTGAACTGCTTTTCAACTAATCCCTTCCTTTAAAGAGGTAGGGAGGAAGATGACAGTGGTTCTTTGATGTTTTTAAACAGTACCACTGCTAGTTTTTTCTGGAAATTACAGAAGCAGGTTTTTTTGTAATGGATCCATAGAATTGAAATACTTTAAGCATGGCTTTGTAGTAAATTTGAGCTCTGAATGTGCATTTCCACCACTAAACTCTTAAATTTAATTGATCTTTATTGTTACATTTTTCTTTTTTTCATGATTTTCACAATGTTTTAATTATAAGCCTGATGTATATTGTTACTACAATATGAGTAAAGATGAGGATATTAGAAGAAACAGCAGAACAGAACAAACAATAAATGTGAGGCAATGTGGAAAATTATCAGAATATGTTTTTCATTAGATAAATGGCAATTATACTTTTATGCATAAACATGTATAAATGACATTAAGGACTTCAAAAGACAATATTCCTGACAGCCAGCACTGCAAACTCAAGCTGAAACTTGGGAGTCAAGCTTTGTTTTAGTCTTCACTCTTTCATCATAAGAACTAATAGAAAATTTCCTTAATCTGAACATAGCTGGCATCTTCAATGGCACTCGAAGCAGAGCGGGATCCATCTTGCTCCCCACATAGATTCATTATCTTTTTTCTGCTGATAACAAAAATGATCTGAAGATACAGCTGAGGCTTGATATGTCACATGTCAGATTTGCATTGCTATTTTTCAGACAACTTTGAAAGGTGGGAGTTTCCAACTAAGCCCAAGAAAGTAAAGATTTTGGTCTAGCTATTTATTTCAGAATAGTCCAAGTGTTCAGAACTGTATGTAAATGATGGCAAAGATTTGAGTATAATTTTCATTCCTCTCTCATTTTGAAGAGTTACTAAAATTGCAAAAAGCATCGAGTTTTTCTTATGCATTGTATTTGGAAATTTACATGGAGTCTAACACCATGGATATCATGGACTGAAAAAAACCCTAATGCTGCACAATCTAATAAGCAGAAGAAAATCATCCATCCAGGAATTCCCAGAACATTGAGGTGTAGATGGATTTCACAGGGAAATGTCAGAAACATCCCAGAAAAAAAATTGGTAGGGAATCTGGCAGTTTTCCTCAAGTAAGAAATTGACAAAATGTTGGAAAGAGGGTTTGACCAAATCATCATGGAAACAGATGATGAATAATATTTTCTTATAAAAAGTGAAAGTTACACCTCTATATACCTTCTGCAAACAGGAATGCAGTGGAACAGGTTCAGTAGCTGCTGTCTGTGGGGCAAATGTCATTTTGACCACTGTCAGACTGTGAGGCAGGGCAAAAAGCAGGAGCTCTTGCTGTATAAATAACCAGCTGAGATCTGAAACAGATTCACAGCCATTGAAGAGCAGCCACAGATGGAATCACATCTCAAATACTTACCAGTGTAAGAAAGGGGAGCCTGGTAATTTTATGCAGGCTTTCCCATCCTCCCCGCTACTTGGCTTGCAAGATGTAATGAGCTCTTTTTTCTTGTCAAGTATGCAATTGCCTCCTTTGTAAAGGACATGAAATAAAGCATTGCTATGTTGTTTGAACTTAAAGCAGTAAAAAGATAGCAAACTTCACAATAACTAAGGTTGGGCATTCTGGCCTTGATTCAACAGTGCACTTAAATATGTGCTCAAGATCATCCCCATTAAGCAGAGCACTTAAGCACATTCTTAATTTTTAACATATGTATAAGTGCTTTTCCGAGTAACGATAGATTTAAGCACATGCTTGTGTGTCATACTGGATTGGGGCTAAAATCAGCACATATTAGTTCTTTCCAACAAATCAAAGCATCTGTTTCAAAAATAACAGTGGGTACTTCATAGCAAACAGCTGTCTTCATCTACAAAGTGTTTCAACCCAAGGCATGACTTGATGTGCATAATAAGAGAAATACTTTTTAAGATGGACTCAAGTTTTCAGAAAAGGTATTGGTCCTTTCTAAAAATGAAAGACAAAAATGGGTTGTTACATCTTTTGTGTCTGTATATATATATTTTTGTAATAAGAATAAGAATATATGGATGTAAGTGCAGACTTAGGGAAAAAAAGACAAATGTCACAGTTTGGATTTCATGTCATTTCAGTGCTGTATTTAGAACAGCTAGAATTTCAGTTTGCTAAAACATTTCCAAAGCTATGGCTATTTTCATTTTTCAAAAGCAAAGGTTTACATATTTTTAGTGTCAATTCACTTTAATAAATAGGCACCCTTTAAAAAGCTGTACAATAGAGAGAATAATAGTTGTAATGCAAATCATCTAGGGATTAAGGACTAATAATATAACACCATTCATCCCAAAGTATTCCTAAACACTGGAATGACTTTATGAAAAGATATCAGTCCTGAATCACTCACTCTTTCCCTTTTGGGGTAAACCACAGTAATGATTTATCAAGGCATAGCATTACATTTAAGAACAGAAGGAGAAGGATATTATCTTTGACTGCAACAAAAGAGAGAATTTTACGTACTGTAGACAGAATAATTACCCAAATTGGAATCGGCCAGGGCAGAGGAAAAGAAATGGAGGAGGTGAACAGAAGGTCAAAATGAAGAGATGGGTGACTTCTAGAGAGCCATTTGTCACCTAAAGGGGAGAGGAGGAGGGGAGGAAGAAGCAGAGAAGAATTATGATTCTCTGTGGAAATCAAAGCAAAAGTATGCATTCCTGCCTTCAACATTGTTGTTTGGTAATACAAGGTTGTGGGGAGCTTGACAGAGAGCCAGAAATAAGTTTCTTTTACCCAGAGAGACAAGACAGATATATCTGGGAAAGAGGCTTGGGAGCCCTGTAACATGCTGAACTTGAGCCAAATATTATTGGAAAGGACCTGGGAGAAAAGAGAAACTCCAGGCTCGGCACTGGCTTTCTTTGTTGGAAAGATCAAATCTTTTTGTATGTGATTTGAGATGTTTTTATATATATGAGCGTGCAGGGGGGGACACGTTATTTTGCTTTTACAGGAGCAGCACTTTACCAGAAGTGAGCTCATCTGAGTCTTTGGCCATCTCCAGACTTTGGGGTTGCAGTTCAGGACATGTATTTGTTTGGCATCAAAGCCCACAATGGCATCATGATGTTGATTGAAGACTACTGCTGCTACTGAACTATCCACTGTCATGTATGTTTTGAAATCTCTTGCATCCACCTAACAGAGCATTGCAGAGCAAAGACCATTCTGTTGAATCATAAAGGTCACACCCATATTGTCAGAAGATTAAACAGAAGGTTCTCTTTGGGCAGAAAGACCTGAGTTTGTGTCTACTAAGGTAGATTCAGCAATTAAAAGGTCTACAACAATTATTCTGTGGATTCATTGTTATTGTACGAAACAAAAAGGTAAGAGATGGAAAATCTAAATGTTATGCACACTGCATGTGCAGTCATGGCTATGTAGATCATATTTGAGTCCCTATTTACTGAAGATGAATAATTTATCCCTCTAAGTAGAATAGGAATTTGGAAATCTAAGTTTTGCAAATTCTTCCATTCCAAAATATGCTTTCATTTTAATCCATTTGAAAGCAGCCATAACAAAAATGGTTTGAGCCAGTGAAATGTTGTGTTTTGATAACAGAGAGATATTTTGCTTCAACCTTTTTTATTACATCAGATAACACTCATTTAAAAATGAAAAATCATTTAAAATGAAACATTCCTTTCTGCTTGTTATCCAAATTCTTCCTAACCATTTTTCCCTCTGAATATAAATGAACCATCTAGATATGGCCAAATATGTATTAAGAGTTTAGTGAAACTTCACATACTGTCACAAAAATGGGACTTTGGTACTAGAATAAAAGAACATCCCTTTTACTTAGCATGAGGAAACCTTGACAGAGGGAAAGTAAAGCCTCCTAGGACTGTGAGATATCTGTACAAGCCTGTGGGCGGGAGTACTGAAAAAGCTAGAACTTAAATTTTCTACTATTAGAATTATCTTACTTCCTTACCTGAGAAGGACATTTAAAAGAAAAAAAATCCACAAGTTTTTCTTGACAGTTTTAGCCTGAAGAATATTTAATATGCAAACATATAACAGATACTCTGGTTATTGTCACCTACTTCTAATTTTCATCACAGGACTATGCATCTCTGGCTTCTGTGGCTTCTTTGCTCCCTTAGTTCTGATCTCTGTCATTTTGCATGCTACTAATGCCACATGAACCCTTTGACTGCTAGTATGACATTGCGTGTATTTATAATTTGAGTGATTATTCTTTCAGCTGTTCGGCTCCATTGATATATTTCTGAACAAATGGCTGCTCTTACACCTACCAGCTTTGTTGAGGTTTCTCCTAACATCAAGCTTAGCTTCATAAATAGATATACATATCTATCTTAAAATGCAGAAAGAATATCTTGCACTAAAGAAACAAAGAGGCCACTGGGTTGGACAGGCAAGTTATATATGTTTTATATTATTTCAGTGAAGATATCTCCTTAATCCTGCTATCTTCAAACTAAAGGCATATTTTTAAAGTTACAACTACTCTGACTAAACCACTTTGCAAGTGTCCTATAGACACATGTATTAAGAAGCTTGATGTGCTCAATCTGCATAATTGTGCATCATGGCACGATGTATCCCAGGAACTTGAGTGAGTTTCATTCTCTACCTGTCTCTGGAATTCTTTGACCCTGAGAAAAGGAATGTAAATAAATCAGCCTCTATGGAATAAAATTTTTTCAGAGACTGAAAGGTATTTCTCTTGACAAGTGGTTTCTCTGCCACCCCTGCTGTTTGTAGGAGATCCTATAAAAAAGAACACTTTGCTCATGGTGATCAAATGCCCAGTGCCAAACTTTCCTTATCAGAATGACAGCTAAGAGTATACATCCCCCAGAGTCACTCATATTTAGTTACTATCCTAACTTTTGACAGGTTTATTCACTACATATTTTAAAAAAAATGCATCAGCTAGAACTTAATTTTTGTTGTGTTAACATTAACCTGGAGATTTAGAATCATGCCTGCATTACACGTACAGCAATGATGTGGTGACAGGGAGAAAGCCAGACATGTTGAATTTATACCAAGACTTGTACAGCCAAGCTTTGCAGTTCCCTGAAGCTGCATTAACCCTAACACAAATTCACTGGACTGTAGTTACATGTTTTCTGGTTATGACTGTACTGCTAACTTAATAGTGCTAGGATTTGGTCTCCGGATTTGAAGCCAACTTGCACAGCCTTGCTAATCCATGCTGTAAAAATATCTTATTGTTGAAAATAGTGTGGCAATGCTAAAACTGACCAGTGTGAACAGTTAGATTCCCAAAATGTGCTAGGCAATTTTTTTTTTTTTTTGAATATGGTACATAGATTGGCAAAATACATGCTGAAATTTGCAGTAGCAACCAAGAAAATCTAGTTCTTGCACCTTGGTCTGGGCCGAACCAGTGTTTGATTTGTCACTATAGTCATAATCTCAGAGTCCACCTAAGCTCTTGCTCTTCAGTCTGTATTGGCCCACGAGAACAATTGCAGCCTGCCAATTAGCATTCCCAGGTCATCCAGGCATCTTTCTGCCTCGTGAGTTTAGTGATACAGTAGTGAAACTTCTCCTCTTTCAGCAGAGTTCTGTCTGTAATGTGTTACTTGCTGTGTATTTGTGACAATTAATAGTCTCTGTATTAACACAAAATTGACATGGAAATCAAAAAAGTAAGGAAAGAGATACAGGGCAAATAAGGGAAGAGAGGAAGACAGCACTGTAAGAAATATGCCATGTTTTAGCTAAAATTTCTTGTAGAGCAATTTTCAGACAATATTAACAAGATGCTGTTTGTCTAAATGCTGCTTCATGGCAATGTTAATCGTAAAAAAAATAAATGTCTTTGGTGGGTTGTTTGTTCTACAGAAACTTTCTCATGAATGACAGACATAAATTGGGTTTGGACAAAAATAAAAGGCAGTGTTGGAGGGAGCAGTTGTTGACAGAAAAAAGCAGAGACTTGCCTCTTTTTAAGCCAGTGGTGGAGAGGTTGCAGAAGTTTACAGCGAGAAAGATTTCATTGTAGTGCTGATAGAGTATTAAGGGGAAAAAAAGTAGATATCCTGCCTTAGTAATACCTACTGATCTCCTTGCAGAGGTCTTTTTACTTAACGATGGTTTCTTCACGAATCAGAGAAGAATGCATGCACAACACTTGTAAGCTGTTGCTCCATTGAAATCAGTAAAAGAATTTTTCAGGAGCTTGTGCACGGAGTTACATTAGCTGGACTTCTGATATACTTTAGGAACCTTGCCAAGCTCATCACAGGCACAGCACAGGAGTAGGTCCTACATGTGTTCCTGTGATGCTTTAACCCATGGATTCATAAGCTTCGCTTCTGAAACTAAGAAGAAAAAACCATATGTAAAATGTCCCACAACTTTTATATGGGCAAAATGAGAGTTGACAAGTTTCTTTCTTCTTTCTCAACAGCAATGAGCACCATCATTCAACAGGTTCCTAACGCACATTTGTCAGTGATGTGTCCTTTCTTTCTTGGGTTTCTTTGTGCCTCTGGATCCCGCCTTTTTTGCTCCTCATGGGAGGTCAAACTTCATTGATTAACCCATGGGTTTCCAGTCAGTCATAGCCAAGGAATGAGGCTTTTAGGAGGAGACATTTTAAGCAAGAACTAGAACACCTGTAAATAATAAGAGAAATTAGTGAACCCCTTCTTATGGGTTAAAGCAATCAACAGGAAGAGTCACTGGTATTTTCCTGAGGTGCACAACAGACTTTCAGAAGAGGTTAAAACTCCCGACTTAAGACAAACCCTGAAAAAGGCTGGAAAGTGGAATGCCCAGATATTTCCACTGTGAATTCTTCAGCAGATGTACAGATGGTATTTCGACACAACCTGAACCATAAGACTTGGAAGCAAACTTGGCACTGCTGTGTAAAAAATGAAATCTCCCCTCTTATGTTTGCCTAACATTTCACTGTGATATGTGGATAATGAGTGTTATGAGTAAAAAATATTTTTTCAAATTATTACTACAACTCTGGATAAGATTTTTGTGCCTACACTTCTTTGGCATTGACATTGACATCAAAGCAGAGGGAAGAGAACTAATGAAAAATTATATGAATTATATGAGATAAAGATATATAAAGACATTTTTAAGAAGAAATTAAAGGTATGATCATGATCTAAAATCTTGGAATTTAATCACTCAATTAATAATCCAGGTAACAGTTTTGGTTATTTACCTCATAAACTGTCATTCATTGCAGAGAGGCCTTATTCTTAAGATATTTAAAATGAGTTGTCTATGCCTAATCAGACATACAGTTCATCCAACAAGTCTTGGATACCTATATCATGTTCTTAGTACTATACTATTTTACTATTAATATAATTAAAAGTGTAAATACAGGTAAAATTTTTAACGTTTCGTTGTTTTCAAACTTTCATTGGTTGAAGCTTCTCAAAGTGTTCACAAACATAAGATCAAGAAATTTTAGAGTGCTTATCCTATGCTAACAAATAAATTAGGTACTTGTGAGTGAGAAGTGGCAACTGAAATTCTTTACCTCTGTGCCTATATTGTGACATCTGTATTGTTATCATTTATTTAAAGTTTCATTAATTTAGGAAATCCAAATAATTTTTTAAAAAAGAAAAAAGCATAACAAAGTTGTTGAAAACAATCTTCCCACTTTGAAAAAATCAGGTCTTAAAACAAAATGAAATAAATTACAGAAATAACTTTGCGTTTTCCCTGATGGGTGACAATAGCAATGTGTTGCAGAAACCAGTATCTCGAGGTTCTATGCATTAGTTCCTACAAATTCAGGCTCTGAGATGTCTAAGATAGCTAAGTAAATAGCTGAATGAGAATAGAAGGGAAAACAAAGGCACACATCTGTTTGTTTCAGAATGGGTTTTTTTTTCCTGGGTGGCTCATTCCAAGTGGAAATATTTGAACTAAGTCATGCTAGCAATGATCATAGCTCTAGCGTTTTTTCTGCAATTTATTATAAATTCTTTTTGGGAAAGGAAAAGTTTTGTGTATTTTTAAAAGTCAAAACATGGCTTTAAATATTCATATTTTCTGAAAGAAAGCATATTGCTTTTCTATTGAGTCATGCTATGGGAATAGAACCCAGACCTTGCTGCTGGGATTCCTACAAGAACTTTTAGTTGCTTGTGCATATTGTATAATCTGAGAATCAAGGGACTCAGCTGCAGTTAATTTTCATTTGCTGTTTGTATATAAATGCTTTTAGTACTTAAACTAAATTCAGATCAATTAAACTAATGTTGTTTGACATAATATTCCTTGTTCCAAAATCAATATCCCTTCATTTGACAGACTTATTCTTGAATTCAGGATGTTTATTATTCTTAAAGCTTACCTATAGACCTGGTTTTTGTCTTTGATGATGTAAACCAGTTCTTCCTTATGTACCATGAGCCAGGGTATAACGGGGTTCAAATTTCTCTGGTAAATATCTTTAATTGTAAGATCATGTCTGTTAACCTCTTGCCGTAGTGCTAACTTCCTATCCTTTCCTTTTGTCTTTGCTATTATTTCTTTGAGACAATATTCTCCCAAGGAAGGTAAATTTTTTTTATAGTACTCTGCTACTGAGCACATCTTTTGTCTGAGATTGTGGTATTTGGTGATTAATGGTTGTCCACCCGATTTCAGAGGATGAAGTCTTCCAATTTCATTTCAATCAACAGATTCCATAAAAGTCCATGGTCAAAAAATCTTTCTTCAGACTGAGTTTGATATTGTTTGTGTCACTGCCCAGAGACGAAGGAGGAAGGAAGGGGAACTGCAGGGAAGCACTGACTCTCTGTTCATTGTCTAACACTGAGGAGGGTGCAAAGTGCTGGTTCCCCGAGTTTCACAGTGATCCAGAGCTGAAGTGAGTCATGGAGCCAAGGCAATACTTGCTCTCGACTGCTTGTTGCACAAACCCATTCACAGGCAGGAAAGCTCTTGTAGGGAAATTCTGTACCACCAGAGCTAGCACTTTCTTGTCCTGCCACAAATAAAGCATGAATCACAATTTACCCCTCAGTAATGTATTTATGCAGATATACTGATAATAATGTCTGCAAGAGCTTGCCTGAATGATGGCTAAGGATTGAATGGAGTCCTTAAGATTTGGTCCACCAGGAGCACTTTTCTTAAGCTTTAGTTCTGAGAAGACAGAGCAGGGCTCATGCCCTATAGATCCTCTTTACCTTCCCACTGCAGTACTTATAAATCTTGTGATTTTGTTTTGTCTGGCCCTTGTCCAAAAACAGACCTGTCGAATGAAAGGCAGCTTTGGGATCATTTATCAATGTAACAGTGGGAATAGTGGGCTGAACAGTAGTTTTGTGCTGTTGCCACATGAAACCACCATGAGCAGTTACCTAATTGGAATAATATGGCACATGTTCCCATAATTGCTCTCCTTTGATAACTTTACTTAGGTCATGTTTTCTTAGTTAATTATCATTAGAAAAATATCTAATGAAGGTAACAAGGACTAAGGGTTGCAAAAAAATGTGTATAGGCTGCAGTGTGACTTATTTTCAGACAGAAATATTTTCTTTAATGGTAATGGAAATGATATAACTTGGCATCAACTGCAGATGTAATCAACAGCTATGGTTCCCAGGTATTTATTATGACGGAAGGTCAGAGTGGAAGAGGGGTTATTAACGAAACTTAAGGCAAACTGTTTCAGTTGTGCTGCTGGAGGGCAGAGTCCTGACCTCGTCCTCCTCTGCAGCTCCCCAGACCTCCAGACACAGAAGAGAAATGAGATCCTACTGCTTCAGGTAGATCCTCTCAGACAGTCAACCCCTGCGAACAAAATGAATGAAATGGGTATTGTTCCATGCTTAGAACAAGAATGAAGATAGCATGTCTGCTGATAAATTCCATCATACTTCTGGGAGACGTAAGAAAACATTACTGCTCTGGGCAACACATTTAGAAAAAACCCAAACTTTTCACCCTTCCATACTATTCTGTGGAGGACAGTTTATATTTTCTGACAGGGAATTTTCTCTATGAGTTTTTCCACTGTTATTCTTGAGTAAAAATCTATAATTTAACCTACAAGGTCTTTAAAAGTATATTTTAACCTGAAAGATATGCTGATGAACTTATTAGTACGTATTAGGCTGGTATCTCTCACCTTATCTCAGGTGCCTGATAGTTAGAGGTCTAAGTCTGACCTGGAGACCTCAGATTCACTTTATAGTCAGAAGAAAAAATGGGCATTCCCAGACTGCAATCCATCTTATTGAGCTAAGTACACAAGACAGGTCAGATGAATTGTGGCCTGGATTTGCTTCCACTGAGTATAACAGGAAGCCAGGGTAACTAGTAAAGGCTTGGATGTTGAACTTTCGGATGTCTACATTAGGGTAGATGAATTGCACCCTGAAGTTATGCACACTAATAAATTAAACAGTAGAAAGGAACATGCCCTGCCACTTTGTTGCCACACAAACAAGTTTGGATGGCACCTGGCTGCATTTGACGCAGGAGTGCTACTGCTGTTCACACTAGTTCTAGAGTGAGCTGGGGCCAGAGGGTGTTTAGTTTGGATGTGGCTGTTCAGTTTCTGAGAGCACAAGGATTCCATACCATGGATGCAGGCCTCTCCATGCTGGTTAGCTGCAGTGCCAGAGCACGGCTGGGAGCGCATTTAATTTTATAGTATGGACACGGGCTTAGTACCTACAGGAATGAACTCCTGTCAGACCCATTTTACCAGCTCTGGAAGTCACAGTTTCCAACAGATTTCAGTGGAATCAGTCTCTAGAGAGATAGAGGAATAGAAATCCCTTCCTCCTGAAGTTTCCAAGGGCCTCCAGAAGCCATAGCAATCTGTGTTCATAAAGTAGGCAACACTAATCTTACTGATAGAAAATAAAAAAGATGTGAGCAACTGTGTGACAACATCTAACTGAAACATTATGTTTTAAGGACATGATTCTGTTCCCACTAAAGTCAAAGCTACAGGATGAGGATGAGGCCTGAAATGTTTCTACGGTTATTTTTTGCAGGAATGATAATGGCCAGAAGTGGAGATATTTTTATTCTTTATGAGAAACAATGATAAGAGACCATACTTACTTTTCACTGGAAATTTTGAAACAATCAGTTCACTTCAGGGAGGAAAAAAAAAAAAAAAAAGCCCTCTGCACTGAATTATTTCTTTCCACTATGGCCATGAACACTTTAAAGAAGCCTGACTCAGGACAGCCAAGGCAGGATAAAGGCAAGCTACTAAAACCGCTTTCCTTTCCTTAGACATTTGGGGCCTGTACTTTCTTTGTATATTTTGTCAGTGGGAAAGAAAACAGCTGTCTTCTTGAAATCCCTGTTTCTCTTTCTTGGTAGGTCAATTCTCTTTCATGCATTGTGTTTGGCTCTGCTAGTATCTGTGAGGGAACCTGTTTTTTGATTAATAGCATTTTGCTTTTTTTTCCTTTAAACTTGCTTATTGGCAGGGTGGTTTTCATTAACCAAGCCAGTAACTAGAATCAATTACATTAACTAAACAAAGCAGAGTGTAAAACTGTGGAAAGATGAAGATAGCAATAAGAACTAAAGACCATCATATACAAAAATTCTTCAGCAGAAATAACTAAAACAAACTTATGCCACCATCCTTTTTGCTTTATAAATTATGTGAAAAAACTATGTACAATTCTGTGATGCTACTCTACGGGTAGAATCCTAGAATAATTTAGGTGGGAAGGGACCTCTAGAGGCTTCTAGTACAACCTATTAATAAAGGCAGAGTCAGCTATGGGATCACACCATATTATATCCAGTCAGATCTTGACAGCTTGCAAGGACAGAGATTTCATTACCTCTCTTGACAGTCTGGTTCACTGCTTCACTGTATCCATGAGGAAAAGGTTCTTCATTTTATCTGGTCTGAGTTTGTCTTGTTTCAGTTTGTCTTTGCTCTTCTTCTCCTCACCGTGTGCTACTTTGAAGGGCTTGGCTCTGTCATCTTTCCAAACCCTTGTTCAGGGTCAGCCAGTCCCTAGTTTGCTGCCATCTGCACACTTAATGAGACTGCTCTCCAACATCTCCTCCAGGCCACCAGGGAAAACATTAAAAAGGACAGGCCCTGTGACAAGTGCCTGCAGTACTCCACTAGTTACCAGCCTACAGACAGAGTATGACTCTTTAACCACTATCCTCTAGGCCCAGGCACCATATCAGATTTTGATCACATAGCTATTCATCAGTACAGAGCATGGCATCCTAGCTGGAATGCTAAAAGCCCAGCTAAACTCCAGGGACACCCACAGCTTTCACCTCATCTACTTGCTCTTTGCAGAAGACAACCAGGTTGTTGGGCATGAGTTATTTTAAGTAAAACTGTGCTGATTTTGAAAGTTACGTCTTGTCCTTCACATGTCCATGGATTCCAAGAAGATTTGCTTGATGATTTTCCTAGGGATCAAAATGAGACTCAGCAATTTATAGTCTTTGGATGACCCTTTTGCACTTAGCTTTAAAAATGTGCACAGCATTAACTTTCCCATAATCTTTGGGGTACTTGCCTTATCTCCATGACATTTCAGAGATGATAATTGGCTGTCCCTCTCAGAACAGCCTATATGGTCCCAAGGGCTCACAGGGATTGAGTTCTCTTACCAGAGTCCCTGACTTGATCCTCATTCACAGCTTGTACCTCTTGTGCCTTCCTGTAACCACAGAATCCTGGGAAACTCTCCTGTTGAAGACTGAGATAAAGAAGGCATTGATCCATCTCAGCTTTACCCATGGCTGCTGTCACTAAGCCATCTGCCCCATTTAGCAGCAGTGTCACATTTGGTTTTCATTCAGCCTTTTAGTGTTAAAGGTTTAACTCCAAGTGAGCTTTGGCTTACCTGACACCAGTGCTTCATTCCCAGGCAGCTTTGAAAATTTTCCTTCGTGGCACATCCATCCCTGCTTCCATATTGCCCATCCAGATGTCAGGCAGATTAATGTTTCCCATTAGAACCAGGGTTTGTGATCTTGTTTTACTTAGAAATGATGGAATTTCACAAAACAAATTCTGATGGAAAGGTTTTGCCAAGAAATTTCATTACTGAAGCCACAACTAGCATGGATATTTAATTATGGTGCTAATAGCTATGAAAATTACTTATTTATCCTAACATTTTTGATGGAGCTAAAACCACATTAGGTACAGGAATATTTTAAGATAATTATGAGTAATTTTACTACAAAGAACTCGGGAATGCCTTATATTTTTTTGATGGCTCATTTTTAAATATCAACAGTTTTGGTTGGAACAAATGGTAGGGTTTTTGTTTAGTTTCATTGTTAAGGACCAGACTGTAGTATTCACTATCGTAGTGACTAGCTGAAATGAAAAGGTCTTGTTTCACTTAGGTCAACATGATTCTTCAAAAAGTAGCATAAAAACTTAATATTAGTAAATTCTCAATACAGTTAAGAACAAAGTTACTATTTCTCCTTCTTTCACTAGAAGGAAAAAAAATTATAAAAGACATAATAAGTAGGATGTGTTTCATAGAGCAATCTGGCTCAGCAGCACAATGATCCTTTTCTCCAGAAACCAATTGAAAAGCCCTGAATTTAATCAATATTTGAGTCCTGTCCTACTTTTCAAGAGCTTTTCAAGAATTTGAAAACATTGTATCCCATCTGAGTCCAAACTTGGGTTATTGAAGGTTTATATAAAAATTGGAAATTATTTAGAACAAACTGTTCAGAGTTCTAAACCTGTGACCTTTCCCTGATTGCCAGAAACAGAAAATAAAATGACATTTTGAGCTTCATGAAATATGGTACCTTTTTTTTTCTTTTGCAGACATAAGAGGAATACTCACACCAGAAATATAGTTATAGCCTCTCTGCAATTTCAGAGTAGAATCATTGTACTCGTTACAAGAGGGACATGTTTAATGCTTTTACTATAACCAAAGTAGGAAGAGACTTGTAACAGAATTTATATAAGCTCTAAAGTGCCATTTAAATGTTGCCTACCTCCCATCCAGTGTTTTCCACGTTCTAAGCTTGCAGCATTATACTGGTTAGTTGTCTTCTTACTTACACGTATGCTTGTAGGCACTCCTAAATGGGTTTAAGTCCTAAAATTTACCTAATTGATGCTTATACTATTTGGAGTTTTTGTAGTTCAAGTATTCTCTGGCTTCTCTGGCACAAAAGAAGGTTTTTCCCCTTTTTTTTTTTTTTTTTTTTTTACCAGTAAGTCCTTTCTTTCCCTTCAGGACTGTGGTGGGTTGAACCTGAGTTGATGGACAGATCTTTCAACCAGTAGCAATTCTCAAAATTTACATACCAACCTGGCTTTAGTCTGGGTGCTATCTAGCACTTTCTTTCATGATGCCAAAGAACTGTACAGGAGTACTGGCCAGTGTGGATACAACCATTATGCTCCTGAAGTAAAAGAAATGAGATGCATGAACACAAACCATCGTATGCCATGCTCAAGGCCAAACTTGGGTTTGTAGCAGGACTTCCTCACTAGTATGGGCATCCTTTCTTTCCTTGTCCAAACAAATACTTACTTACTCTTTAAGAGATGGAAGAACCACATCTCCTAGTAATTTATAGCTAACAATAGGGAAATATTTTAGGAGACAAGAGACCTGAATCCAGAGGTCTCATTTCATTTTAGAAAAATGAAAGTGTCAAAACAAGAAAAGAAAAATTCCCTCCCTGCATAGCATCTAACCTAGATGGTACAGTACTGGGGGAAAGTAAGTATACATTCAGTCTGCCCAAGGAAAAATAAGTGTTAACACCATTCTTTGACGACTAGGAGAAATCTAGGCCCCAATACTCTTAGAAGCGTTTTGTGAGACAGAGTTTGTTAAATTGTCAGGACTCAAGACAGATTTTGCCTCTGTCCCTTCCAGATGACATTCATGACCTTCCCTCCCACTTCCCGGCCTAGGTGGCCTCCTATTCAGCAGGCTGGATTTTGACTGCTGTTCTCGTGTGTTTAACACTCCCATTTTGTCATTTACCAAAGTCCTTGTACCCAGACAGGGCTCTGCTCTCTAAAAGGGGCCATGGGTAGTAGCAGGGAAGTATTCCCAACAAATAACTTTAGCACCCAGAGGGATGGTAAAATAGGAGGAATCATCAGAACAGCAAAGTTAGAAGTGCTCTAGTATAATACTAAGCTTTTCTGTTTAACTGAATCTTTTTCAAGCCCTCCTTTATCTTTTGTTAATCATTCAAACAGGAAAAACTAAATTTGGAACAAGTTCATTTAAATTTCTAGACATTGAGAGATCTGCCGGTCTCTTTTCTTACATAATGTTTCATCTCACAATTCTTTGGCCAAGCTAGACGTGCGCACACTTTGGAAAACTCCGTCTCCAGTCTTCTGTCCCTAAATGGACAGCTCATGACAATAACACTTTCTAGCTCATCCACTCTGATATTGAAATTCTGGACAAGCCAAATTTCTGGTCCAAACGGACACAAAATGAAACATTCCAAAATGTTTTTCTTCACCAGTGTGTCAACAAAAACCACTCTGGGTTATAGCATATAGAAAACACACTTCAGCACACTGTGTCAGTCCACCTCTGTTCAGGAAACCAATTAACAACATGCCTAAATGATATCTTGTCTTGGGATTCTTTTCTAAAAGAGACTCTTAGGTATTTTGTCTCTGGTGGGTTTTTAAAAATAGCTTCAAAATACTATCCTAAACCACAGCTGCCGTGTCAATACAACACTTTTTGTATAAGGAACTGCATCCAAAGTGAACCCATCTATATCCATTTAGAGAGAAAAAAAAAATTAAATATATATATATATATATACACACGCATAGACATACAAACATGCAAATACATTTTTAAAGTTAGCAAGGGCCTTTCTTGTTTTTCATCCATTCTAAATTTGCTTGTAAGTGTATTAACATTACACTCCTTATGTGTACTAGAAAAAGATCTGCTTTGTTTGCAGTGCTCAGCGTTAACACCAAGGTGAAGGACATACAAAAGAGTGACATCACAGTTTAAAATATGATGTCAAAATTGGTAATTGCATGAAATTTCCATGCACTAAAGGGACACTGTCAGGTCAAATTAGGTCCCAGATTTTGTTTTGATAATAAAAGGCTGTAAAAGTCTTAAAAATGAAACATTATCATGATTATTTGTTCAACATTCCAACGGGAATTTTTTTTCTTTTTTTTCTTCCCTTTCTTTTTAAACAAGCATTGACCTACAGTATTCATAATGCAAACATCACAGTCTTGTACTGATCACTGCTGACCCATGAGAACCTAAATCTCTGAAAGGAGTTTAAAGAAGTTATAAAGCTTAACACAACAAGACTGGTTTTGCTCTCAGAGTTAAGAAAAAAGGGTAAATAAACAACATAAAAGATAAGGCAAGGATATTCTCACATATAAATGATAAATGGAAATAGATTCATTAAAGCCTTTGGAGAAAGATGGATTTGTTCTCTTGTTTTTGTAATGGCAAGTGATCTATATTGAAGAATACTCAATCCAATAAAAAAATTGCAAACACTATATTTGTTTTACAAAAATAGTCTGCTTAAAAATAATACTTTTTCCCTAGACAGCTAATCTAAACAAAATTATTGTGTGTTGTATTAGAGTCCAAACTAAAAGTATGTCAAAGAATTATAGTTGAAAAATGTAAATTTAACACATTCAAACAGGTTGTGAAATCTTCATATGTGGAGGTTTGTAGCAAATGTTTAATAAAAAATGTTCTGCTCGATTCATGAGGATTTTATGGAAATATGTTCTGTTCAGATTGAGTGGGAGAAAAAATTATTTGGAGCTTCTATAGATCTGCCTGAAAGCCTGAACATTCTCAAAAAAATATTAGTCTTTGGTTCCTTTTTACTTTCATAAAAAATTGGAGAATGAAGAAAACTATGTAGATAAAGCATTAAACTTATGAACTTAGATAAGTTTGGGGATTTTTTAGCAATGTTGTAATTCTCAGAAATAGGCCTTTCATATTTTCTTAATAATTTTCATAGAAAATTTTAAAAATAATATTTTGTTAATGTCAATAATAATAAATATAGTAGTTCTTTAGAGGTGTAAATAGGAATATGTATAGATATCCTTGAGACAGCAATATATAGGGCATTTCAAATGGTGGTAAATATCCATGGTAATTGGATAGTTCATATCTCTGCTCTTGAACCGACTGTCATGATTTAGTTTTTGGTCTCATCTCTGGGTTTGGTCTTCTGAATCACCTTAGATTTTATCATCTCTATGTTACTTATTTTAATTGTGAAATGGGTAGGATATTAAATTTGAACATACAATTCCTTGTCTGCAGATAGAAATAAGGAGGTTTTAATACATAACACTTATTAGTATTAGTATTTTACATGGGTCCAAGACCCAGAAATCCTAGGATCATTTACCAAATGTAGCAGATTATTTCCTTTGTAACCAGAAAAGCTTTTTGTTTTATCCAGGATACTGAGACAATATTCCCTTACTCTTTTCATCTTATTGATGTAGAATGTAAGCTCTTCTATGAAAGTATTTTTTCCTTACTGCATATTTATGCATTGCTTAAAAACTACTCTAAATAAGCAGAAATGCTTCATGTGAACTACATGAGGACAGATTCATAAAGGTTCCTTCCAAAGAGTTTTTGATGAAAAATCTCTCTCCGGCTTCCCTGTAGGCACCCTTCAGATACTGGAAGGCTGCTATCAGAACAGTGTAGAAGCAGACTTAAAGATGCTCCAAAAAAGAAAGGGAGAAAGATCACAGTTTTCATCCTTTGTCCTGCTTTAGTAGACTAGAATAATCAAAAAGCAATTTTTTCATAAAACTAGACATATTTTCATCTCAAGAAATAGAGGCATCTACAAGTTTGCATTATACTGGTAGCAAAGCAAATAATACGGTTACTCTGGTAGTAAACCAGAATGAAAAGTGACATCTATACCTCAGAAGTCTGAAGAAAAATGCAATGATATCTTGTCTGCTTTTTAATGAGAGACAAGGAGGGGAAAAATCTCTTTTATCAACCTTTTGATGAAAGATGAAAATGTCTTTGAATTCTCAGTTTGTCTACATGGTCTTGCATCAGCTTAATTCTAAGTTCCCTGTTTAAAAATTAATAACAAAACATCCTTAAACAGACTTGGAATTTATCCAGGCATTCAGAAGCTGCTTATTTTTTTGAATGACATTAAAAGATGTTTTTATTTATAGCATACCTACTGGTTCCAATCAGTCCAAAACGCTGGAGAAAAATAGGAGGAAATGATTGCCAAGAAGACATTTGCACTGAATCCCCCAAGTTATTCAGTGAAAGGGTCATTTATATTTTTGTCCCTACTCCCATGTGTCGGGTAGTGTATAGCTTCTCTCTTTTGGGAGCAGGCCAGAAGAGAGTAACTCTTTGCCCTTGGGTTTCCAGGTGTCCAGAGAAGCAGTGATTTACTCCATATTAACCTCTCAGACCTCTCATGTCTCTCTGATGGGTTAGTCCCTGTCAGTCTGTCATGTGGCCTTGGTCCTTGCAGGACCAAGCCAAGCAAGTTTGAATGCCTAAATTAAACTTAGAAACTTAAAAGTCTTTTCCAACCCAAATCACTTTATGATAGTATGGTTGCAGGAGTTCTTCCTAATCCAGTGTCTAGCCTCAATCACCTGTGATATGTAAAAAGGGAATTTAAGTAGATTGCCACAAAATGCAGAGGTTTTCAGTATCATGTCCAGAGGATGACATTACCGGCACATACCAGTATTATCAGCATAAATGTAACTGTGAGACCTCCAAGAGCTGTGATGTGCAAAATCTAGGCTTGTTTGAGTCCTGCTCCTAAGCAGCTTCGATAAAATTGAATTCCTGTTTGTCATGCTGTCCATGGTAACCATAGGCAATGTGAAGCAATGCAAATATGCTCTAACCCTCCCAACTTCCCCCTGTGTATGTACAGGTCAGGCTAAAATCTGGGTTTGATTAAGTTGAACGCAATCTAGGTCTTGAGCAGAAGGGAAAGAAACACCTTGACCTGTTTCTTTTGGAACAAAGCAGACATCAATGTTGTTTCAAAACCAATGAGGATGCGGGACTTTTATAAATAAAACTAATATTTCCACGTAATTGTCCTGACTATGTTAGAGCCCTTGAGTTCCTATGTATTTTTCCTCACTGTTAAACTGCAAGGGACTTCTCACATACCCTGTGTTACTCAAACAACAGTTCAGACTTAATCCAGCATTATTTGGTATCTTTAAATCATTAAACACTCTCACTGTCTTTGTTCCTCTTCTACCTATTTTTCCACTTATAGGGTGTAAATTTCTAGAAGAGCTCAATGGGTTTTCTAGAAGAGCTCAATGGGTTTTCTAGAAGACCAGGAGTTCTGAGCTTTAAGTCAATGTTTTAGCGGGACTGATTTTGCCATTTCAGCCTCTCACAATAAAAGAATGCTAATAAAGACTGAAACTGAAGTACAACAGGTGCATTTTTAAAGCCTTGTGAAATCACTTAAACACAACAGAAGCATTTTAGCCACGGTAGTGTATTTAAAGCAAGTTTTATATGTAGGGGTAAAACTTTTAAAACTTGCTGGTTAGTAAATGCATTACCTGTAACAGAAACCTTAATGCTTGATAGATACTTGTTACTTTCAGGAGTGATATGACCTCTCTCCAGGAAGTAAGTTCCTTCTGCAGCCCTGTGATGACTTGATTTTAAGGAGTCTTTGCATGTGCAGCAAAATAAGAACTTTAAAAGGAAAATTCTCTGCAAACATCTTTCATGTATTTAATTTGGACCAATGTATCAACATTGCAGCAATCCCTGTTTAAAGAAGCACATAGAGAAACTTTATTTTCCTATAAATCATAGAAGCCGTAGTTCCGGGAAAAATAAAAAGGTTGCTGACATTTGCAGTGTTTTGCTGAATATTTATTTGTTTGTTTAGGTTGGTTAGTTGCTGGGTATATGGCACTTTTGCTGCAGCTTGCTGTCTTGTGGGTTTCAGTTATCTGAAATGCTTACATTCTCACAAAGCTTTCTGTACACGGCAATTTATCATCACTTGAGGAGGATTAAAGAGGGATCAGTTACAAGACAGTCTGCTGCTTATATTTACTCTATCTACATCAACACGTCTTCCTACCTTAGTGAAATCACAGCCTAGAGCATGAGTTATTTGTGTATCTGTAACAAGTTTACCCGATATTAAGAGTAGATTGAATACAAACCACAGGTTGGGGCCTTTTTGTCTTCAATATTTGCCCTTTTCTTGTTGTCACGAATCACCCATTGATTTCAAGAGTACAAACACTTCTCTGTGGTGAGAGTTAATCTCTTTTTCATGCTTGTTTACACACTCTGTTCAGTCCAAAAAGCCAGTTGCACTTTTCACCTTGGTCTACAAGTAGTCATGCAAACAAATGCCTCAAACCTGAGCAACACCCTTTTGTGTCCACCCTGTTTGCTTACCTCATGCTTCTGCTCACTGTTCCTAGCTTGGTTATAGATTCATTTTAGAGCTAAGACTCTGAGATCAAAGGCTCTGAAGGTATACTGAAAAAACACTATAGAGCAAATGATGGACTGACTTTTGTGCACATCCTTTAGTTTCAAAACTCTGTTTTCTGGTACTCAAATCTTGTGTGTGCATATATTTGTGCATGTGTTTATCTGTGTACACATATAATAAACAGTGAGTACCACAACATTCTTCAATGCATCTAAATATGAGACTAATTCAAGTGTTATCCACCCAAAGAAAGTTGGAAAGGCAAAATAAAGGTTCTACCAGGGCCTGAATCCATTACAAACTCTTTTATACATGTAACTGGCAAATCAAAAAATACAAGGTAATTTTAATTATTGTCCCAGACAAAGAAAGATGGCCCTTTTTGGCTTGACTTCTAAGTCAGCACACATTATTGTGACTACATTTCCCTCAATTTTATTGGCATGTGGCTGAGGGCTTTAATATTTTATTTTTAGGAAGGAGCTCATAAGCCAGTCCGGCATTAAGAAAGTTCACAGGTTCCAGGACCACAGAACAAACTACAGTTGTCAATATGTTGGTAATGTTAAAACATTCATGTGTATGCTTGTATGATAGCTTTTGGAAATTTTGTATATAAAGATTTTTTCCCCAGGAAACAAGTTGGCAGATGACATCTAGTCCACCTACAGACTTCATCATCAGAGAGAACAAAACTGTATTAATGGTGCCACAACTTTTTTCTTGTCCGGTTTCTAAACCTTCATAGCAGTACCCCAAGGAAGAGCATTACCAATACACAGTAACCCACCAGCTGTCCAGAAGGTGGGTAAGACAGTGGACCCATGGGCCTCTGTCTCCTTAGAAAAAGTGCATTTATCAAAGAGTCAGCTTCAGCTCTGAGATTAAGACTCCACAAAAGCCCGATAATATAAGGTGGCTTGAAAGGGTCTCTCAAGCAAACATAGCTGGTGTGAAATGGGACTTGGAAGTGACATACTATGCAAGCAGCTAAAAAGCAAGAGATCTGTGAGATGGTTCTCCATCACCACAACAGATGCTTGGAAGATCACCACAAGATTTCCATAGCTTTTCAGTCTTTCTCAAAATTTCAAAGCCAAAGATGCCAGTAAAAATGCAGATAGATCCTGATGTGCTGAATATTTGACAGTGGTATGATGTATGGTTTCCTCTTAAATCAAACCTATTCCCAGCAGTTTCATTTCTACCTGTGTGATTTTGTTTTCGTGCATGAGGAATCCATTGTGTGTCCAGAAATGGCATATCTGGTTTGGCTTTGGTAGCCTGGCATGTCCAAGCACACTCCAGACAAAGCTACTTACAGGATGTGTCAAGAGAGTCAGTGGCTTAGGTCACATGCACACCTTTGGGGCTGGCATCAGGTTGTATTGATGTTATCCTGAGCTCTGGTGTACCTCGTTGCTAGACAGATTTGGCTTGTCTGGCAAACTTGGTCTTGGCAGTCAGCCTGTAATAGCAGAAAAGAGACCTGCAGTAAGAGCAGCACAGATTTGAGAATACCTGAGAAATGATGGGAAGAATGAGAAAAATGTGATTGTCTTTATGTGTCTTTTTTCATTTGTCAGTCAGAGACTGACGATTTCTAAGGAGCCAAATTTGCTACTTAGTCCTTACTAGTGAGAAACTGTATGGAATTTCTGTACAATGTGGAGAAGTTTCCTCTTAGGGTCTTTGCCTTGCTAGTATAATAACATGGAGACACTAAGAAACTAAGACACTAAGAAAAGAGAGAGCATTCTGTGCTACCTCTGCCACTCAGCTTTTCAATAGACATCCGGCACTGGAACATGCTCACAGCTGTGTTGCATTTCAGGTTGCTCCATGTCAGGAGGCAGCAGGGCGTAGGTTTTTCTGGTGGCTTCAAAGGGTACACTGAACTGCCTTGTGGCACCTGGGGCTTGTTAGGGTTTTCCTTCGGGCACTCCAGATGGAGCACTTCAGTGGTACTGAGGCCAAGACTAGTGTGCCTACAACAGCAATCTACTTCAGGTCAGGAACAGGCTTCTGAAGTTAATCATCCAGTTAACCCCTCCAACTGCTTCTTTGATTGAATAATGAAATGGTCTTGAATCACGGAAAATCAACACTTTTTGAGTCAACATAAACCAAAAGGTGTTTTTTGGCATTGGACCTAACCTGCAGCAAGTGATAATGGGCTGAAATCTACGGTATTAAAGCAGAGCTAGTTGAAAACCAAGCTCCTGAAGTGTGTGCAAAGGGGTTATTGCATCCTCAACTCTAACTTAAAAGATGTGCTACCATCAAACCTTGCTTGTGTGAACATAGCTTGTGTATAAAGTAGGAAATTTGAACTTGAGAGTGCTGCTGGAGGCACTTTATAATGGTCGATATTTCAGAAGGAAATGTAGGAAATCATAATTTGATCATTTGCACATACAGAGAAAGGTTTCTTTATACCCTCAGTAAAAAGATCAAGTGCTGCAACTATGCCATGTTGATTTTTATGGTGATTGTTACTACAGCAGTGTAGTACTTCAGTAGGAACCCAGTGATGCCATTGTGCAGAGCAGTGCACATGTACTGGATGACAAGATTTGATCCTTTTAGATTCTAGTCTGAGTGTAAAGCCTTTGTTGATCTATGCTTTGGAGCATAAGAGTTTATTTTGTTTCCATACTTTATTTCTACCAGTGACATTTGTGCTGTGTTATTGCAGTGTATTGTTCATTCTTCTGGAGAATGTACTTGATGTTATGGTTCATTCATAATGCCTCTGTTCAAGTGATGACTTGCTTGAGTGCTAACATGATAAAGCACGCTCTGTCAATCTTAAGATCTTTACATCAGCTTTTGGTGGCACATCTAATAAAAAAAAACAAACCAAAATTCAAGTGGATGTGATTCATGAATTCATTCCTTCTATGTTGTTGAACCAAAGGCTAAAGGTGAAGAATCATCAATGCAAATAGGTACATATAATGAAATATGTCTGAATACATATAACACAATCTTTGTGCTGTGATCTCTTTTCAAGATGATAAATAATTATGAAATGTTAGTTCACACAAAGAAAATGTCTGTGTCACTCACATGTTCCAAGCCCACTGAGTTTTGCATGATTACTAACGCAGATCTTGGAATACAGGCTAACTTTCATGATCTTTCAATTAGGCATAAGTGGGGAGTCTCATAAATTCTGAGCCCTTCTGAAATCTTGTAATGTTCCAATGATTCCTATCCGAATCCCACCTACTAAGTGATGATAGAACCAGGCTTCAAGTTCCTAGCAGCTACTTAGGTCTCTTGATTTCTATTACAGATCTGTGTAGCTGAGTTTGCCTTTTTTACTCATTAATCTGGTTATAGCTTAGGAGATCTCTCTTCATGGTGATGTAAAAATCCAGTGAAGAAGATCTGAGAGATACTGAAGCCTTCTCCATGGAACAATCATGTGGGACCCAGGAGAATACTTTAAAATATACTGACTGATTTTAAACAGGTCCTAAAGCATGACCTCCTTCATTTGTTCTATCCTCTTTCTCTCATTCTCCCTCTTCCTTTTTCCTTTCTATCCATTATCCCTGTCCTTGTTGTCAGCAGTGCTTAGAATTTGCTGTTGACTGATTTATAATTTCTTCTCCACAGAAAGGTAGTGCAGACTGCAAATGGTAGCTCTCCCCATGTTTTAACCATCTCCTTTTTTCTCAGTTAAAATCTCAGGTGTCTCAGGATTCAGATTTGCACCTCCTCCACAATGGAACCAAACAATTCTCTAAACTTTTTTGTAGGTCTGGGTTTATGCTTCAGTCTTATGAAATAATTGGGATTATTTAAGATTATTTGATTAGGTATAAAATGTAATCCTCTTCCTACTGCCAACTATGATTCACAGGTAATAATGTAAATTCTATAAAGAATAAAACATTTCAGGGAGAAAAAAGAGGGTCATAAAAAGGGTATCTCCATGCTTAGTTATCACGTAACTATTACTCCACATATAAGGTTTTTGGGTATATCTGATATTCCAGTACCTCTAAAAACTTCTCTCATATAAAATATAAATAAATTCTGGTATCTTCTATGACAGGAGTTTTATTTTCTTAATATTGCAATAAGAAAGAAAGCCAGCTGAAGACACTCATAAGCAAAATGAATTCTTCCAGTTCTTTTGAACAGGAATGTTATTCAGAAATAATTGCAACCTGAAAATTGTTATTTTTTATGCTAATAGCATTACTGTCACAAAAGCATATGTACTTTTTCCTTCTTGAAATCATGAGCAGTATTTCCTGATGTGTTGTAGCTCTGGTTTCTTTGAGTTAGGGGACTCATATTCCTGTAACATAGCTGAAGATCCTTCCCATAGAGTTTGGGAAATGGGAATACACTAATAAGTGTTTTGGGTTTTAAAAGAAAAAGAATACTTGAAAGCAAAATATGGCAACATGGTGTACAGGGAAAGCTGTTGTTGAAAACAAATTTATCTCAGAGAAAGTAGAATGAAAACGAGTAAGTCCTTATTATGGGTAACATTTCAGTCAGCGTGAGTTAAATCATTAGAACTAAGCCCAGAAAAAGCAAAAGAAGATTTTAATATATGCTCAAAAATATCATCTGTATTATTAAAAGTATAATGAGGAGGCAGAACAGAGACATAATAGAAATGTCTTTTACTATTATTATGTTTTACTTATGTTATTCCATGGCAAATATTTTTCAGTGACATTGTTGCAGTTTGCTTTGAGAACTTTTAGACATGCTTGACCTATAATATGCACACTATAAAATTAATTCAATGTTTTGCTACATTTGCCTTTGAACATGGGTCCTCTTCATTTTTTATGGTTAAGTGAAATGTGGAATGCTAAATTCCAGAGTTGGCAGCTGTATGCTTTAGTAGTTATTCATTTCTATATCACAGATTTTATTTCAAAGGAGTCATTCCTGAGCTGGATTGTATCCATTTTTCTGGGTGTTGTTCTACCCCCCAGATTTGAGTAGACAATCTTATTCTTGATGATTTCTTAAGAGTACCAGAAACTTTATATATGGGAAAAAAAATTTGTGAATTTTATAAACAAACTTTGTCTAGATATGTGTAAAATCTTCCACTGTTTTTCTGAATGTATGGACTTTCAATATTTCTCCTGCAAAAAAACCCAAACCTTTTCTTTATGCTAATTCTATAAAATTTTCCTGAAATTTTACCTTTCATTGAAGATGAAAAGAAGGTTTTATTGGCAGCAGAAAAAAAAAAAGTCTAAATTTATTCTAGATTGTAAGAATATTCAAAAACTTTTGTGGCAGTACAGATTGAAGTAGAGACAGAAATTGTAGTAACATGTGAGAAAAGTCTGCCCTCAAAATCTAAAAGAAACATTTTTGTAAGAGAACAAGTCAGTAAACATCACACTGAATCATGTATCTTTGATACTGTGCAGTTAAAAAGTGAAGAGGGGATTCCTGTTTAACAGTTTTCCTGGAGTGGAAACCCCAAATAAGTTTAATGAGAGGAACAAAAGCAGTTAATAAACTAAAGCAAACCCATAATTATTTTATTTTATTTATACTTTTTATAATTATTTACTGTGGTACAAAGAAAAATGCATAAGTTCTTAGTTACTGACTGTAAAACTTGCAGATTTCCACTCCAGTCAATCCAGTCTTTTCCCAGTGATTTTACCAAGTTGTAATTAACTTAACTATTTCATCCAGGGAATAGATAGATAGAAGTCTTCAACATGCTGAGTAATGGATGTTGCTGTCAAAGGTTACATCATGAAATATAATAATTCTAAAAATTGTCTGGCATAATTCAAGTAAATCATGGAATGCAAGAAGCCAAACATGTTTAAAATAATTTTGAGTAAGATCATCACATTTCAATCATTTAGAGCAGATTATGGCACAACTAAATTTCCTTCCCACGTTGGAGAGAAGCATAAAGCAAGAAAGATCCTGCCTTTCAGTTCTTCTTTGTGGAATGGTGCAGTTTCAGTTTTGACCTCGAAAAATTAGTGTGTTTTAAAGAGTTCTTTTACTCTTTAGGTTTTAAAGGAAGTCTGTTCATGCAACATTCTGCAGAGGGAAGTTAGTGCTAGTCTCTCACATGTTGCAAAGGCAAATAGCTGCTGTCCTGTGGTAAATATTTTGGTTTTTTGAGAGGTGTTTATATGTTTCTTATGTTACTGTTGGTTTAGCTGGTAAATATTTCAATTGCTCTTATCTTTTTTTTCTTCTTGTTTTAATTCCTGCAGAAATGGTTCACTCTTACGTATTCTAAACCCTTCAGCCCTCACTGAAGGAATAACTCCTCTTCAGCTGGACACTTTCTATTTAAACAATAACTATTTTAAAAAGTTTGCAGAATATTTAAAAATTTGCAGGATAGTTTCTGACATTCTTCACAGAGATATATTTTATTTTATAGATGATCTCATTTTGAAATAGCAGCTCTTTTTCCGTAGCAGTTAAAACTGAAGTCCTCTGTTGCTCCAAACCAGAGAAATGGTGTCATCTCTATTTCCTTCTCCTGCCCATGAACTTCCACTTCTAGTAACAAATTCTTCAGTATGAAGAAAAGTGATTGCCGTTTTAGAACCTGTGTTTATCCTTCTGTCTTTTCTCTGAAAAGCACCACTGTTTATCTTAGCTGTATTGTGTTTTCAGAGGAGAACAACAGCTAGACATTTCAGAGATTGGTATCATGCTGATAAATTGCGGCAGACTGAGGAAAAGCTGCAGTAGAGCCATCATTTCTGTTTTACTCTGCAAGAAGCCTGCATAGAAACCACTCTGGCACTAGGACAAAATTCATGGCTAACACTAAGAAAACATAACATTTCCACCTCATTCAAGAGCATTCTCTTGGCCTCTGCTCTACTGTCATTTGCTCACAGCATAACACCAATTTTCATGCACTTTAAGTAAGAGCTGAGTGCAACAGCTGTCCGCTGGTATTCAGCCATCACTGCCTGCGTACGCGTCAGCTCGTATAAAACTGGGGTAAGAAGCTGACAGCTAATGCATGTCACTTTGACAGGCCTGCTGCAGAAACAGTTAAACTTTTGAAAGGGACAAAATGCTTTTTTGCTCCTAATAGTCTGGTACTGCCAAACTGAATATATTTTGGCTGCTTCATGCTCTTCTGTTACCGCAAACCTGAGGAAGTGTTCTCCTAAGCCAGTAGTGCAAATTGCATTTTTTCCCATTTGCTTTACCTTGTTGCATCAATACATCATTAACTACTTAACCTTGTATAAATTATTTTTCTAGGTTCAAAATGATGTCTTCTTCTTTGCTAGACATTGTGGTTTCATCAGAGATTGAAACATAAAAATGGCCAGTATTAGCTGCCACCTTTGATACATCATCTATGAAAATACCTTACTGCATCTTTCACTTTTTCAGCCTTTTACCTCTTTTGTCTGTTTGGCTTGTCAATTTTTCTGAGCTGAATTGTCTCCTAGTATATCCATGCAGAGAATTTAGCAGAGAGGGAACTCTTAGGGATTATCATTCCCTAAATTCTAGGAATTAGAAAAAATAAGCACCAATATGACTCTACTGCTTGGAAGATCTGAAGAGCTGCAGTTCAATAAAAGTTTTACCTGCAACAAGAGGTTTGTTGCACATTTGAGGAAGCACCCATAAAGTTTTAAGCATAATCACAAAATCCTTTACAAAAACTATCTATCTGTGCTTATCATGTTAATAAGTCTTGCTTGTTCTCTCAGAGTTTTACAAGCTCTTCTTTAAAATGCAAAATCTCTTAGTTTATTCAAAATAACTTAAATATTCTTCGCCACTTAAATCCCCACCCTAGTCCAGGAACAGTAACACTGATTAAAAGAAAATGGGGAAATGTCCTGGGAGAAATACCTTCTGGTGACCTGGTAACGAGTGTGTATATGAAATGACATCAGAATTATATGTTTGACATAAATTGTACAAGCTCTATATGCCTTTATCCCAGAAGACATCCATAAGGAAACGAGCCTACATGTGCCAGTGCAAGAAAAGTCTGGTTTTTGCAGTAATTACACAGCAATATAAATGTCACAATCTGTCTGGATGGGAATGAGCTGAGTAAGAAGGATGAAGTCCATGTACGAGGGAGTCTGGAAACCCAGTCTTCATTTTCAGTACTGTTTCTACCTACTGTGACAGCTCATATCACCTTTCTGATGCCCTTATTCATTATCTGCTGACTGCTTTTCCGTTGTTGATGACAAACTCTGTATGATGATGGCATCCTCTCATTGGTTTAAGATCACTATGGGAATCAAGGAATTTACTACAAAATAGAAAGAAAAAAAGGACAAATAGTCACAGCAATACCTTGGGCAACAGAAACGCGTCGCAGTTGGTTTGCTTCTTATATTCACTGAAGTGAGAAGCCAAAGCTCCGGGGCACAAGTGTATAAATATTGTGCAGGAAATTGTGTCATCATTCCTTCCTCCACAATAACAATGTGTTAGTCTGGGGCCAGCTCTTTGCCAGGCATTTGTCTGGGGTTTTCCAGTAGCAGCAGCTAGGCCTAAGGCTTGTTCTTTGGCAGGGTGTTCTCATGCTCTTTGGCACTACCCTGTTGCTGGCTTGGTTGGCTTCTGTGCAATAGAAATAAGCTTAGAGCTAGCCAGCTGCTGAGGATCTGGCTTGTCTTTATTTCTTTCTGACATTTTCTTCGGTTTGAACAGAAAATGAAACACAAAACTGAGGTTGGATTTCTAACATGGGCCTTGCATTGCAAGGGTCCATTGCCTGTGCGTGGCTTGAAAGCACTGCTTTGTTTTGAAGGGTAGGAATTTGGAGTAGGAGGGATGAGAGGTCAACAAGTGACATTATCTCAGGTCTAGAGAAAGGGACGAGTGTTATTCAGGGAGCTGAAATGATCAGATCTAAACCCACACTAAGTCTGAGAATTTCCGTTTTACTAAAGACACATCTTTACAAGTGGTGACGTTATTCTTTTACTGTCAGGGGCACTTAGTGGTTGCATCCATTAATCCTGGTTGTGGAGTCAGGTATCCTGCTGTCCTCTTTCCTTTTCCTAATCTTCTTCTATGTGATGAGGCTTTATAAAGCAGATCCAAGGTATAGCATAGGCAATTGTGAAGTTCAAATTACTCCTGGAAGTTTACAGAGTTCCTGCTCCCACTTAGCCAGGTGCTTGGGACCTTTCAGTATGAAAAGGGAAAAGCTTTATTTGTTCAGTGCCCTTGCTGAATCCCTACCACTCTCAGTTTACTCATGGACGTGGCATTCCACTAATAATTCTATTTTAATCCTTCGTCGTCTAGAAGAAGAAATTAAGTCATAGAAGAACATCTTTGCCTATGGTAATGTGGGTAGTCTATAAGACTGCTAGGAATTCTCAGCTGAATGCAGCTATGCTGAAGAGAGAGAGGAGATTTGCTTTGGTTTGTGTTTTTTTCATTCTTCTTCTTTTTAGTGTTTATCCATAACAGCTAGAAAATCTTCTGAAACTTGTTTTAAAGCTGACAGACAAAACCAATACTTACTGCATAGTAGCAGCAACATTGCATTTGTAAAATGCATCTAATAAAACTGAGATCTACTGCTGTTTAAAAATGTTCAGGTCAAAGAGGTTGACCCAGCCTTGATGAATTCTGTGTAAAGTGTTTGTAGATCAAAAGATTTCAAGGCGGATTGCTTAACTGTTGGTTTTCTGTGCACATGGCTATCCGTGTTTTCCATGCAGAAATAGAAAATATATGTGTCTGGCACTTAGATACATATACACTAATTCATACATGCACAGGCATGTTAGAATCAGAAACAAAACGTGCTAGAGGCTTTTCTTTTCAGGAAAAAATCACAGGGTTTTTACAAAAAACATTCTCTTCCAATGCAAAGAGTTTTACTCCCTTGTATATGTGAGAGGGAAATGCAAAACAGTAATTCTCTTGCTAAATTCTTTTTTTTTTTTTTTTCCTGGTTTAACATGGAAAAGTTACCAAAGAGATCTCATTCAAAATCACATAATTCAATCTGCTTATGATTGCAGGAGACTGGTGTCGGGATAATTTTCTCCAGTTGATAACCCTTTCACCTTTAAATTCTCTTTTTACTTCAAGCTGTCATGTCTTCTAGAAGTGAATGCATTTAACCTACTAATGCAAGATCAGCTTCTAGCCCTTTGCGAAAAAAAAAAAAACAAACAAAAAAACAAAACCCCACACTTTGCTGTATTCTGCATGTAATTTTTCAGTTAGAGAAGTGCTCATAGGCCACAGAACAAAAACTGAAGACTATTTCAGAAACGGTGATAATTTATATTCATCTTGAAAAGAAGTATGCATTTCTTCTGCTGTTCAAAACTGAATCCCTCTTAAGGTGCTTAGACAATAGTTACAAATCTTGTTGGTCATTTTAAGAGCCAAAGGAAAGTCAGCTCTCCTGATCAAAGTCCCCACGGAACTTTGATACGAATTTGTCAGTACTAGGTTCAGGTAAATCAGTTCTCAGACCAGTTCTCTTCGGTGTCGGTATCGATATGGATATTTTGAAGATTTTGTATTTTGGGAAAATACTTTGAAATCCAATAGCAAAATTGTTTTTGCTTTATACCTAAAACATGTTCACAGATGGAGTTCGTGGAATACGAATGCTGATACTGAACTGGTGCATAAAATGGTGATGCAGGACCGGACTGCTCAATACCCATTTTCTTTGTAATGCTTTCAGTTTTCAGAAGTGTGTCTTTTGCTGCTTTTAGCATAGTTATTTTGCTGTGGCATATGCCAGTATATAGCCTAGATAATGGTTGTATTTTCTTCCCCTCACTTTTGCCAAAAAAACTAGTGCACACTACAGCCAGTGTGAATTCTTGGAGCACAGCTTTTGTATTTATGTATCTGTAAGAGAAACTCATCTGGTATTTAATCTGGTTTCATGTTATAAATCAGGAAATAATATATATGGGAAAGACATAAAGTCCGATTTTGCAGTTGCTGGCACCCAACCATTCAGCAGGCATCCAGAATCCACCTGGATAGGAGCATCACTGCAAGATAGGAGTATCATTCCAATCTCTTACCCTAGGAAAGGGTATATAAATGAACTCATATATAAATGAGTTCAATGTTTATTGGAGATTTAAAAAATAACCATAAATATAAGTGTCCTGTAATACTAGATGCATCGCTTTGTGTTTTGCAGCAGAGGTTCTGAACCTCAATATTATCATTCCAGCAATGAGTTCTTATATACAAATATAAAAAATCTGAAATATTCTCTCCTTTGAACACAGATGCATGCCCTTACCAGAGCCAAATGCAGAAATACACTAAACAGCATTTTCTTTCTTCCAGTAAAGAGAAAAAAACCCACAAAACAAAAAAAATCTCAGTGGAAGCATTTGGTGAGAGTTAAGCTCCTGCAATCAACAGAAAAATCCCCTCTGATTTTATCTGAAGGGTCAACATCAGACGCACATCCTTCTTTTCAAGAAATTAATTATTTCAAACTTCATCAAGCAATGTAAAAGAAAAATGGTCTTTGGAAAGTGATGAAATCTTTTCAAAAAAGCCTGAATTAGAAAAGGGAAAAAAGTCAAAGTACAGTTTCATCAAAGGTCAATCCCATTCAACAGAAAAATCAAGTTATTAAATTTCCTTTTACACTAGTTTGTAATTTAATAATAAACTTGGGGTTAGACGCCCACTTTTGCAGATGCGTGGCCCGGTCATCTACACTCTCCACCGAACACTATTTCTCCCAGGAAATCGTGACGTGAGTATGTCATGGAAACAGAGAACTCTGGAGTCTAGATTAAGTCAAGATTTAAGGAGCTTCATCTAACAGAGACCACTGCATCGGCAGCTTTAATAAACTTATCTACTCCTATTACAGTGAAGTAGTCACTGATACTGATATATGCAGATAAATTCAGACAAAACTGTCATTTTTCCTCCAAGTTTTTTGAAGAACGATGCTGGTCTAAACTGAAACTCTCTCTTAAGTCAGGACAGTAGGGGGAAATAATTTCAGCTGGTGAAAGCCACACTATATTTTGTGGCCCCTTAGTAATCCACAGAGAGCTGCTAACAATTCACCCAGAGCTTGGTTACGCTCACACAGCTCTTCTTCCTTGTATGGAGGTGTCTCTGCAAGGGTCAACAGCACATTTGGGCTTTTCTTACCTTACTTTTTTTTCTTGTATAAGTTAGAAATAATGTTGCTACAGTGTGTGAATTTTCTTCTAAGCAGTTTCCAGAAAAAAATGGGCTGTTGAAAGGGAAGTAAATGAAGAAATGGTGTCAGATGAAGAGCAGTGTTAAGAAAAAATGTCCTGATTTGAAGTGGCAGTGTGGACAACACGGTTGGAAATAAAAGTGGAAGCAGTGCAGACTGGTACTGTAGAGTGAGAATATAAGGAAATGATGTGAGATTTTTGGCAGGGATGAATTTGTGAAGGTCTGTGAAGCTGAGTTCCTAGAGCCAACTTTTTTCATGAATGGCTTTTAATTTCAGGTATCTGAGCTGAAAAAAAAAGAACACAACCAACTAAAATCCCAATTTGGAAGGAGGCCCAGTTATTCAAAAAGCTTTGAGAATCAACCACTCTTTAAGTTTGGAGATGGTTGTGGTAATAACTGAGAAACCTCAAATTATTTTGCTCCCTAAGTATAACTGGATGAATAGGACCTCTTGAAGTAATTTAACTGTTTATGAATTGGCATTGAAAGGTCTGGAAATTTTAGGTCACTGAAAAATATTATCACCTAGGCCCTGGAATTTATTGTCTTCAAAACACACTCTTTCACTAGAGAAAAAAGAAGATTTTATAAGCCTAGAAGTGTAATATTTCCTTTCTAGTGCACATTTGACAATGAGACTCTTATCATTAGATAAGAGTTAGAGTAGCTACCATCCCACATTCTCCAAATAGGGCCAGATGGTTTGAGGACTTAGTGAAAAAGCTCAGTCTTCAATCAAACAAAGCAGTTTGCATCTTTATTGTCCCATTTGTTTAGTACGCTGACATGAGATGCCTAACATCCATAAATACCAGTATTTAGGCAGCTGCTTAATTAAATTCTCAAGGCTGCATTTTGATGGGGGTAATTCATTTTAAATGAACAACAAAACGTAAGCCCTTTCTTGCCCTCCTTTTCTCTTAAGAGATAATACTCTGTTATCAGTTGCTTCTGGCTCACCACAAATAACAGTGACAGCTTGAAATGAGTCACTGATCTCCACAGCCCTCCTATCTCCTACAAATTGGTCTCAAAATCTGATGAAAAGTAGCATAGGTGTTTTATAATAGCTTCAAAAGAAAAAAAGTGAAAAACATTACTGGGTCCTTTGTATGATACTTAAATGTCAAAATCTGTTCAGGAGCATACCCGTGTTTATCAGTGGGAAGAGTTTTGATGAAGAGATTTTATCTTTTTTGTTTCTGTTGGGTTTTCTTTTACATAACAGAACAACATTATTACTTTACAAAAGGCTATTTCTTCTAAAAAATTTGAATAATCTAAAACTAACTGTTTTGGTTTCTTTTACCTTATTGAAATCCATCTTGCTTCCTTTGTATATCTAAATGGCCAGTCTTGTTCTTCAAGGGTGTCATGATTAAAATTGTCAATGAGAACAAAGCCATGTGCTGTGTGTATTTGCTGGACACAGGTAATACAGAAGCAAGGAGATGTTCTGGCTCAAACCTGAACTCTGATTCAGTTCAGAAATTACTTTTTCTCAGACAGACATGTTCTTGTGGTCCTCGTTGAGATATCCTTTTTCCTCTAGATGTTCCTGTTCATATGTAATCTAAAATAAGCACCAATATGTCTATTTTTGCTTCCCAGCCTGACAGTTCTGGAGATGCCATTCTATCCCATTTCCAGTGGGCAAAGAAATGATAAGGGAGAGGAAACTGATAAAACTTAGCAGCATATCTGTGATTCATTATATACATATGTACATCTGTATAATATCCATGTTTAACAAATCTAAGAGGCAGTCTCAAGCCAAACATGGCTCTAGCATTAATAAGGCAGTTTAACAAACTTCAGGGGAGTTGTCATAAGAAATAAATATGTTCTCTTTTTTAATTATTTGAACTGCTTAAAGATATGACTGTCTTTCATTTAAATATGATACAACTTGAATTACATTGTCAAATAATTGAAATAATTGTGGTTTTTTGATGAGATGGAATTCTTAATCATGATATCGATTGCAAAAATTTAAAGCTGCTTTACATTTTCTACTAGAAGGTGCTCTACCCTGTAATATATTCAGCAATATATTCTTCATTTCCCATTGTGCTCCTTCCTGGTCACATCCCAGACAAAATTAGCTCCTACTGACTGCAGTGGCTTATCCAAGGAGCAACTAATCTTATCTGAATTTCACAAATACCTCAAATGGTAGCTTGTGACTCTGATTACTAGGAGAGTAGGCCTAATCAGATTCCTTTTCTTAAAACAGTGGTTCATTCAGATCCTTCACTTTGAGAGATCAAAGCTGTTTCTTCTCTATATCTTCAGGGAAGCTCATTAGGAGGAGGTTGTCAGGGTTATAATCATGCAACAGTTTTACTTCTGGGTTATAATGCTTTTCCTTTCTTATCAGTCCGTGAGGTCCAAAGTGAGAGGGACAAAGTAGGTATCACTGACATATGGTACTTTTAATACTTTCAGAAATCACTATGTTTTACTAGCTATTTTATTAATTTCTTTTTTCTGAAAGTATTTTGCAAATGTATCTCAACTATACAACCAGTTTAGAGGAGGTTTTACCTGGCTTCTAACATTTTTAAACGGGCAGCTATGTAAACAAGTTACTTTCAAATTAAAACTTCATCAGTTTGATTGCATCATATAGCTGCTTGCACGAATTGACCTTAAGCATGATAAATCATTTACTAATGTCCTCATCATTTTTTCCATGTATAATTTAAAATAGAAAAGCATATTAAAATATGTTCCTTTTGTAGACTTCAAAGACAGCCTGTACATGGTTACACTGTATGTCATGCAGCTAGAAGCTATTAAAATTTAACTCTGCTATTGTCACTGTAAAGTTTAGTAATTTCAAAACCACTTCACTTACTATCAAATGCTCAATCCTGATTCCAGTGTCTTTTTATGTCTCCCACAGCTTTAAATTCTCAAGGTATTTGACTGGGGAGTTTTGATCAGTGGACCACATTTAATGATAATACATTAATGATGATACCTGGTGACTACTAGGTAATTACTGATCGAACAGGATACTTAACAGGTAAAGCAAGATGTATGACTTCAAGCCTGCAAATACATCCTTAACTCTGTTGTATTCAGAGCCCCAGTAATTACAGATACCACACTCATCCAGATAGTCAAAACTTAAGAGGAAGACTTAGGTTACAAATAAACAAAACCATGGTAGCATGAAATGCAAACATACTTTTTAGATTCTTCTAGTGAGCAATTATTGAAAAGTAACCACTTTTCTCTAACTGGGAATGACTTTTCACCAAATTTTCTCTGAATCCAAAATATAAAAATTTAATAATATGTCTTATAGCTCTAAGAAGTACCTTAAAAAAAAAAGCTAGAATCTGCCTACATTGAGTAATTGATTGTGAAATGGTGGGACTGGAACAGTCACTGAATGAACTACTCATGAAGCCGAAAGCTGATGATCATATCTGATGTGCAAGCCAAACAAATAGAGAGCAATGTAATCCGAAAAGAGTTACAGAGCTTCCAAGAACTGAGCCTGTGAGGCAGTGCCTCCACCACACTGCTCTGACTCTGGCCTGCCTGTGTTTGGGCCTGAGTGTTCCCATTCACTTAGAGCTCGCTCTGCAGTGATGGAGTTTAATGTAGTGTCTTACACACCATTGTCATTGCAGGTTTCTCCACATTTGGGCACTGCATATTGCACTGGGTTTCCCACCTTGCTTTGTGCAAGCTCTGCTGTTTCCTCCTTCATCCTTTTCACGCACTGATCAATGCAGAACACTGCCTTCTCTCTCCTGCCTGCCTCTGGAGTCCTCCCGCCATTTTATCCACTGCTGCTGCCCCTTCAAATTCCTCCTCCCAGAGCTCTGCCACTGCCTACCAGAAGTAGCTCTTTCTCACCATCATTTCATCTGCCTGCCAGCAAGCAAGTTAGTGGGTCACTCCACTCTGTGTCACAGCTAGCTTTTAAGGGTGACATGTCACACTGGCAGTATGTGTTTTCATGTCATGATCTGTTTTCTCCACAATGAGCTCCCTGGAATTCAGCTGGATTTTCTGAGTCCTTTGGTATTCAAAATTCAAAAGTATTTTGTATCCAATCTAAATAAAATAAATAAGAATTAATTTTAAAATATTCTATGGATTGGAGGTTTCCTCAGCTGCACAAAGAATAGTGGAGAGGGTTCTTCAGCTAAATGTGCTGAAGAGGAACTGTACATGTTGTGGTTTCTGCAAGCTTTTGCTACATGTAATCTACCTGGTCTGCTTAGAGGATCAGAATGATGGGAGAAACTTTACTGATGCTCTTTCCAAAATCACACTTTCCCAGGGCATAGAAAGGACACTGATTTTGTGCATTTGAAAATACATTTACATACAAATACATTGAAAATGGACTATTTCCTGAAAATCATCTCGGTTTAAAAATGCACATGCTAGGATCAATAACTATTTTGACATAAAAATGGCACAAGGAATGAATATTCCTGCTTTACCAAATTCCAGATGGTAAATTGTTGTACTGGTCTGTGATATTTTCAAAGCTGAATTTCTCTGAAGTGCCCAGCACTGAACACGTGTCCATATTCCTGCACAAAGCAATAGCGAATGTTTGGCCAACTGGACTGTGTGATTGGCAGAACATTCAGACATTTCATTTTGGAAAAGAAATGACGCTTTATGGAATGAAACTTCCAGCAGACTATTCCACTGCCACTGCTGAAGGGGAAAGATTCTTTAATTTTTCCTTTATTTAAAAGTAGAATAAAATACCATTAAAATATAGGCATGTGCATTTAGGCTTCTGATTTCTGAAATATTATCTAACAAGATTATAGGAAAAAAACCCAATTGAATACTTTCTGTGGGTCATCTCCAGCTTGTTTTGATGATATCCTTATGATATTTACAATAATCAGTTTTACATCAGCAGTTGCTGATTTATGCTCTAAACATTCTTATTATTTTTCCACCTGTATTTGAAAAGTCCTTTTACAAAATCTGCTAAGGAAAACAGCCTTCATTTTACACGAGGCAACTTTGAATTGCTGTGTTTAATTCACTTAAGTGGCCACCAATATGAATCTGAATGAAACTATGAGACAAAGCAAAAGTAGGCTTCTCTACTTGTGCCAAGAACAGGAAGAGTAATAATGTTCCAAAGCAAACTCTGTTATTAGGTCAATATGTGAAAAGGAAGCAGCAAATGATTCCTCTTCCCTCCATTTTACTGAATATTGCAAAAAGTGATAGAACTGAAGAGAGAGCATACAGGCACTAATTTTTTTTATCAAAAGAAAAAAAACAGGAATAAGTAAGCTGTCCAGAGCCAGTGGGCTTTTATGGTCCTCCCTCATCTGTGTGAGATTGCTGTCAGGTTGATTAGAGCATTTGTCTCATGGTGCATACCCTCAATAAGCTGTTTAACTAAAGGAACCAGAGCAGTCTGGGAAGAGAACGAAATGGATGAAGGTTTGTCCAAGAAGACCAGCAGCCCTAAATTTGTTTGTATAATCAAGAGACTAACTCCAGTCCTAACCAAAATCCTGCCATTTCCCAGGAAATTGTTAAGACCTGACTAGGTCATTTTTACTACATGACAACCTGCGACATTCTAGTTGAAATTCTACAATATTTTACAATTTTCAGATTAAAAGAAGTCAGAAAAAAAGCCAATAAAAGTTAATATCCTGGGATTTACATTCCCTAGTCTTCATTCCACAAGGCACATGAAGGAGAGGAGAGAAATAGTGGAGGTGTGTCCATCTCATCTGGGAATACTGTGATCCAGCTAGAGACACCCACCTTGGGTATCAGATAGACACTGTTTTTTCTCTGACAATTCTGTCCTAAGTGAGGATTTCTGGAGCCCCAGTCATGGAGGAATGTATGAGCTGTTTTAGGGGGAGCTCTTGGACAAGCACCAGCATATCTCCTACTCAAGTCATCCAGAACAGGAGCACAACTGAAAACCTCTTAAAAAAATCTCTTTTCAGCTTGTGTCTGGGGCAAAGATGGAGTGCTTTTGGACTGAAATAAACAGATATATCTCTTTAGTTGATTAATAAAGAAGTTAAAAATAAAGCAGTATGCTACATCAGAGGGGTTACTCATCATAATCCTGACCATTTTAAATATAAGCTCAGGCTGATCATTTCTAGCTGCACTTTTAATTTCCTTGAAGTCTTCACAGGATGTCTTGGAAATTTCCATGAGCTCCATTTTTTTTTTCTAATGGCATAGACATTCAGAATAACGAGATAAGATGTTCCTTCTATTTCCCTGTAAAAAAATTCTCACAATTATCTTCCTGGAATGAGCAAACACAGACTGTGAAGAGATCTGAACACAGCTTCTTTGATCTGTTTTAGGTTCTTTGCCACTGACCCATCACAACCCACTCTGGCTTTACTGGATGCATACCATCTCTAAAGCTCCTTCAGGCAACAACTTCTGGAATGGAAAAGATATTTTTATGATTCTCTACATGTCTCCATTCCAGATTTTTTTGCCCTCGGTGTCACCTCCAGAACTGGTTTGGTCCCTTCTACTGACACTGCTTCATTCTCTTCAGAGTCTCCCTCACGTGCATGTGCAGTAGCTTGTGTTTATGGGCCCAGTGAGGTGCTCCAAGGAAGCTTGACTTGACACATTAACACTTCTTGCTGTACATTTGAAGGCATTCAGTGCCACTGTCAGTGGCAAAGGAGAATGGCTCATCACTCAGCATGACACAACGTTCCTCATGTATGTGAAGTGGGAAGTACTCAATTCTTTGCAAACAGACTATCTGTCCATGGAAATCTCCTTACTCGCCTCCAAAATGATGAAACTTTTTGAACTGTGATGAAGATGTGGAAAGAAGGGAAAGCATGACTTTGTCTTTATGTTATTTCAACTATATCGCAATTTTTATTTCTTTTTAATGCACTGAAATACTTGATTCATTTACCTCCTAATGATACAGCTGGTATGAATATTGTTTATAACTTGTTTGCAACATTAAAAGTCTGAAAATATCTATTAGAGATATCATATGACTAAAAGCTGAATTAAAGGATGACAGGAATCTGGCAGTAAACGAATATATAATATTGGTTTAATTTTAAAGTGCATAGAATTACCTTATTGTTCCAAATATTCACTCGCTTTAACTAGCACTTATATTGTTTTAAGCAGCATAATGAATATGTAACATTCCACATATATTCATATTAGAACCTCCTGAGAAATTATGAGCCAGATAAATACATACATATCCTTAATTTTCCTTTCCAAGTTAAAACTGAACCCTGTTCAATAAAAAAAAAAGGAAAAAAGCCAAAAGTAGAATATACTTGAACATTTTTCATCATAAATTATTTTACAAGTGAAATTTTATAAAACATTATTTATTGAAGGATTGTGAAATAATAATATTTAAGTTTTATGGAGATGAGAAAGATGGGGAAACAGGTGCAAAGAAAAGAAGTGACTTGCCAAGATCCCTTTGCAAACTAGAGGTAAAGTTATAAGTAGAATCCAGTGGGTTTTAGCTTGCAATCCAATATTCTCTTTATTAAACCATACTGCTCATAATAAAAAGAAATAATTAAATCACTAAGGATCTGTACCATCTCTTTTTTTTTAGTTGACTTCAATGATCTCATGCACATCCTTTAGTGAGTGACTTTTGCTAGGGGCAGGTGGTGAAACGCTCAGAGGTGTTACAGGATGGAAGTTGGAGGGCAAAGTTCCATTTCTCTGATCTGTGTGTGGAGAACATGTTCTATTTCACAGACATAGGCATGACAATATCTGCTGCTCTTTTGATGTATTTTAGATTACTAGACGTATTCACGACTCTGCCAGTGGTGGGTGGATGAGACAGTGGGTGGAAGAAAAATGAGTGTCAGAATGGACAATTGTATACTATCACCATTTTAGGCTTGAAGAAATTCCTTAGATGAGAAAGAAACTTTAATATATTGTGTCACAATGAAAGCAACAAAGATGGGGACAGGGCAGGAAGGAATATCGTATGAGGAGTGTGTAAGGACTAAAGGTCTGTCTAGTTTGGAGAAAAGTAGGCCAGAGGGGCAACCCCATTGCTGTTTACTGCTTCCTGAGGAGGCAAAGAGGAAAGGGTGGTGCTGAGCTTCTCCCTGGAATGCAGTGGTGGAACAAGTGGGAATGGTTCAAAACTGCATCTGGGGAGACTCATTCTGAACATCAGGAAGTATTTCTTTACTGAGAGGGTGGTCAAACACTGGAACAGGCTTCTTAGAAGGTTGGTCAATGCCCCAAACCTGTTAATGTTTAAGGGACAAATGGACGATGCCAGTCTATTCTGTTCTATTCTATTCTATTCTATTCTATTCTATTCTATTCTATTCCATTCCATTCCATTCCATTCCATTCCACTCCATTCCACTCCATTCCATTCCACTCCATTCTATGCTGTACAATTAATTTCCATTTCTTCTGTAAAGATCTTTTTTAGTGAAGGGGTACGGGACTGGGAGGTGTTCCTGGTAAGGAGCTGTGCTGCTCTCAAGAGACACCTGGTTGTACATAGCCATAGAGTGGACATGTCACATGTTCATGTCTGCAGCAGCTCACGTTTCCCTCAGGTAGGGCTTTCTGGTGACAGCCCATGCTGTGGGCCTTTCTCTAAGAGTTCCCTCGGAAAGGAGACAAAGGCATACATGGGTCTCAGGAAATAGAAAACAGTCTTGTGATTAGGATGGGGACAGTATTGGGTTGGGAAAAAAAATACCTTCTGCCTACAGATGTGTTTGCACTCTGAGCTCACTGTGGTGTAAGCTTTTAATTTGTTACACCAACGGGAGGTATTTTTATTGTTACTGCAATATGAGTTGAGCCCACTTCTCAATTCCACTCTCACTGTTCTGATCATAACCAATTAGTTTCTGTTCACTGGTACTGGACTGATATCTTGCAAGGAATCATTTTTCTGTCATAGACAGGCGGCAAACTCCAACTAAAAAAAAAAAAAGAGACTATGTACAATCTGTGCTGATTTTTGTAGAAGTTTAGTGTCATGTCCTCATTCAACAACCCCTCAGAGAGGGAAAGGACCTTATCAATAATCTTCACAGATCTTTCCTTAAAGGCTCTATCTTAAACTTTGAAGCAATCTCAGGGGCAGAGCAGGAGTTTGTGTGCTGTCTGTATGTGCGAAAGGTGGGAGAAGTATTTAAGTATTTATTGGGGCCAAGTATCTGAACTCATTACCTGCTTTTAACCACCACAGCTGGAGAGGACAAAATCATGTACTCTTTTTTTCTTTCATGGGTCCATCATCTATTGTTGTTGAAAACACATAAAGAATTTTGTATTATGATGTAATTTATGTAACTTGTCCAAAACAATATTAGATTTATTCCATTTGCTATATGAAAGATATCATTAGAATGTAGCCCATTTGGCAAAACTTGTCTCATAGTTCCAGGCAAGGATTCAATCACCTGTTGCTAAGATACTTTAAAAATATTGTCTGTTTTCAAATGTTCCTTTTTAATTGAATAAACTGTTAGTTTGAAATATTGCTGCTGAGGTTAAAAAGGTTTAGAAAATAGTATAACTTTTTTACTGGAAAGCAAGTTTTAAAAAGGCTTAAATGCAACTGCTGTAGTTTTTACTTATTCTATTCTTTAGGTAGACAGTAAAAGTTGTATTGAAATAACGACTGCCTGAAGTTTTGGGAACTGAGTTCAAAGAACATTACCACAGATCAAATTAAAATTTTGATTACCAATATATTTGATCTGCACTGTCCACCTCAGCTCTGTAGCAATAATTTCCGGGAAATAAAACTCTTTCCAGGGGTTCTGAAAATGCACAGGAGTGTTATGCTGACACCAGTGCATCTTGTCTTCATGTAATTAGGCTGAAAGCATAAAGGCATCTAATTCCTGTCACTGAACGTTTAGAATTATATAACATAGTAATCAAAGACCCTTTTTTACATAATTAATAATATATCCCGCTTTCATCAGGGGGATATTGTCAGGAACTGGAATTACACTGACCTCATATTTGATTGCTAAAATATGTATCTATTGCGAAATTCAGACAACACAGAACAGTAGAGTTCACCTTCTGATTGGATTAGTTTTATCTCATTTCAGTAAAATTTACGGGCAAAAGGAGTGTTCTGCTTGCTTAATAAAATTGCACTTACTTTGCTTATACTTCTTAATCCTGACACTCACAGGTGAATACTGAATAGGACTTTGGAGTCTGAAAAGAATTAAGTATCTTTCCTTTGAATTAATCTTTTGCAGTCTGTAAAGAGGAGGGAATGTTTTATACCACCACTGTGACTGCTCTGCTGGAGAACTGAGTGATACCCAACGATTTGAGTATATAATTTTATATTTCGCTGAAGAATTTTGCCACAGAACACTTGCGATGCAAGCAGAAGACAATAAATCCATGTTTTTGGATAGGGGGAAGGAGGGCAAACTATATTCTGTACACTTGACAGATTTGAGACAAAAAAAAAATATATATATATAAATCAAGGTTAGAAGTTGCTATCAAGATTTGATTTATCCCTCTATATGGGAAAGATCTGGTGTAAAACTTGGATCAAAATCTATGCTAAGCTATTTCTCAAATCTATTGCTTTAGAAACAGTTTCAAACAAATAAGATTAGAGGCAATGCTTTTGATTTTTTTTTTCTTTTATCTGGTATTTAAAGTAAGTCTGGAAAAGAAAAGGAAAAAGGAAAACATTTTACGTGCTGTTTTGTTGGTCTGTTTTGGTTTTTTTTTCCCCCAGAAGTCTTCCCCTTTGTCTTTTTATTAGCCCTATGAATAATGGGCTCATTTAGCCGGGAAGATACTGCTGGTAGGTCGTGAAGTCCATTTCCCTGCATCACAGCAGGATTGATGGCTTTACTCCCGAGCCATTCTGAAAGAGATGGGTGGCCCAGTCTTGAACACTGAAGTGATGGTGATTCCATGACCCCTGTTGGAAGTGTGCACCACTTCCCTCAGGTTTATTTTGTTTTCCCTAACATTTAACCTAGGTTTCCTCAATTGGATTTCAATTCCATCCCATTGTGTTCTCTCTTTGAGGACAAATGTGAGCAATTTGCCATCTACTTTCATCAAACACCTCTGCACAAAATACTTCATTATGGACTTATAAATTCAGGTCAGGGTTGCTGAAAGTTTACGTAGGTCTGTAAGACTTACAGCCATTGACAGTGCATATGACTACAGATGTGCTTAGTTTTATTATCAAAATTTTCAAAGAGCTATTGCCTTCCCTGAAAACTTACAGTTTACAAATAATTGAATTAATGAAAGGATGGTTTAAGAATTGTAGTTTGTTACAATTGCTAAATTCCTGACATTTGCAAGCACGCAAAAAATATGTAGCACAGAAAATGCTATCGAAAAAATAGAAAGACCTTCCTAGTAAAAGACAGATTAATAAAGATATTTAAAAATATGAGCAGCCTCCTCTGCCAGACCTCATCTGGACAAAATGATTTATAGAGTGAGGCTGTGTCCTAATAATCACATGTCTGAGGTGTTCAGAGAAAGAGGTTATTGAGGTTAAATCTCGATGTCTTTATCTGAGCTGCTTGCCTACACTTCCTTTACAATGAATGAAGAACATAGTCTCTTCTGCACTCTGATTCATGCCATCTTCTCCTCACTTTCTAATATGGATCACAGGAATCATGCCTCAAAATTGCTTAGTTTCCTTCCTTTGTTGTTAAGCAGTCTGGAGTAATCATTTTATCTGGGGTAGCTGTAACTGTAGACAGACCGGGCTAGATGAGATGGACATCTTCTTGCTGTCACTTTAGCAAGTACCTGCAAGGTTTTTTTATTTTTTAGCTTAGGGTATGTTTAATAGACAATCTGCTGGATTCTTTTTAATTTCATTTTTAATTTCATTGTGCAGAAACTTATCAGACTTCAACTGGAAAGTTGTCACGAAACCTAATGTTTTGATTCATTAAGAAATTTGCTGCATTTTAAATTGAAATATCTCTTTTTCTGTCCTTAAATGAAGATAGTGCATTTGGTCTTATCAGCTAAGAAGAGGCCACTCAAACAGCCAGGAAGTTGTTTCCAAGCACTATCCCTAATCCAAGACGCAGTTAAGTTTCTCTTGATTATGGGGGATGAAGAGGCTTTAAACATATCAGTTAAGTTTATTCACAGGGTCTGGCTCTGACAAATCTGTGGAATGGCGGCTGTACAGGATTTAGATGGATATAAATGTGTTCTCCACCTGCACACATGCACAGCAGCATTGTCCAACTCTGAAGCATTTCAAATTGATTGAAACTATAAATAGTGCTGCTGGCAAAACTGCAAACAGTAACTTCTGGACTAAACTTCAGCCTTTGCACAGTAAATTCAGTCAGATCAGCAAATAGTACAGTTTGTTGGGTTTAAGGTATGTCATTGAGTCCTCTGCTTCTCATAACATTGTCAGACTTACTTCTGTTTAATCTCATGCAGTAATGAGCTAACAGAGTTTAAATAAAAAAATCTCAGTATTAAAAACAAAAGTGATTATCTTTCAATCCCCAAAGGCCCAGCTATTGCCAACAGTTAACCGTTGATGTGTGAGAGTGACCTGTAGGTCAAAAGAAATGCCTTTTCCAACCAGGCTTGGTTTGTGCATGAGACTGAGCTGTGACTAAAAACCTCTAGCAGATGAGGGTATCTTTATGCTTTGCAACAATGGCAAAGCATAAAGATTAAAACGCAGGAGAAAGGAAGGCAACAAAAGCTTCTGCTGCGCAGCTTTTGCCACATGGCTAAAATCAGCTCTGTAGGACTTGCCTGCATTACTGGTTATAAGAAAATCATAGAAACTTGTCCTTGCAAGACAGGTCCCTGAGTTTTACAGCTACATCTTAAATTTTCATCCCAAATATGACTTTTCAATTAGAAAAACATGACTAAGGCTCAAGTTTTCCAACAAGCTGTCCCAAAATTTCTAATCTTACATCAGCCACTGCCCTGCTGTGTGACTGCAGGCAATTTCTCAACTCATTTATTTTCATTTATGATTATTTGTACGGCTCTATATCTATGAGCCAGAACCCTTTGTGCCAGGTTCTATAAAAGAGAACAGAGAGCAATTCCCACTGGAAAAAGCAGAGTCTACAGCTAGGGAACTGGGATGGACAATAAGAAATGAGTGGCAAGCAGCGGCCTTAACATGTCTGTATTCATCATACAAGAAAAATGCCTTAAAGAGGGAACAAAAACCCCAGTAATTTGATGCCTGTAGAGATCTTCTTCAAAAGGTGAGAGATGGGACATGAAAGAACTAAGAAAGCCGTCAGGAGGAGGAAACGTGCAGAACATCTGTGAACTGCCTTGCTGGTGAAGGTTCACTCACGTCTGTCCTGTGACATGAAGGAGGGACATGCAGGACAGCAGTGTGGATAGGAGGATGGCCCATGGAAACAAGCCCTTTGGCAGGACTGCCTTTGTCAAGGCCATGAAAGAAGGTCATGGCAGTATTCAGCGAACAACGATGTGCTGAGAGCTTCCTTGAGGAGTAGCCATGGGGGTTGGTGGGAGAGGTCATATTTTAGAAATATTGTGGTTAAGGATATTTCAGATAGAGCCTGGATAGGAATACCCACAGAGAAATGGCTCAGTGATTGCACGTAAATTGTGAACCTAAATGACAGGACTGATGGCAGTGTGGTGACACTCTCTGACTTGTCAGTATTTTAATATCTTTAGGGAAGGCACTGCATTTTCTGTAACACTCAGCAGGATGTAGCCCTTCCTACATCGTGGCACAGAGCTAATAGAAAATAAGAGTATATAAATAAGTCCCTCAGCTCTGTTTAAATTAATTTTATGGATCTAGGTGTTGAAAAGCTAAATTTGAAGACTTAATTAAGAAAATAACAAACAAGGAAAAGAACCAAATATATCCCTGACACCTGCATACACCATGAATCAATTTTCCTTGGCAAAATGTAGAAATACACATCTTCACATTTAAGCTAACACAATTGCTAAGCTGGCCACCAGATTTCATGTGATTAATATTTATCACTGCCACGTCCATAGTCCTCCAGGATTTAATTCAAAATGTGAATCTTTCCCAAATCACAGCACTTAACTTCTAATCTTGTTTGTTTGTTTTGATTAAACAAAGATGTTCTGCTTTTTTTGTAGAAGTGATGTCACCTAATTGACTACATGTTGGTTTAGCCTCTAAAGCCATAAAATGTGATTCTATTCTTCGTAGCTTTTAAGCTTGATTAAAGCAAGCTCCTCAAGTTGTTCTCTAATAGCAGGCTCCCCAGAAATGGAGAGAGATTCTCAAGTGGTTTAATGTTTAGAAAATGAAGAAACATCTCCACCCCGTCATGTAACCACAGGAAACAAAGTATTAAAGTTGAGGAGGGGGAAGGAATGGAGAAAAAGAGAAGTTTGTTCTCTGTATTCTACCCAAAATGTGAACCACAAAGGATTGTTTTCCTTTCATGTGAAAAGATTTTTAGCATTTCATTTCCTTAGATTTCTATATGGTACGAGCAAAACTCTTAAATCACTAGTTAGCGGTTTCGATCTAAATCTCATCATCTAATTATTTTTACAACGCATTCTTGGAAGGGTAGGAATGGTTCTGCCAGGAGATGTTTCACAATAATTAGAAGCCCCAATGGGTCTCTTAAGAATGTTTAAAGGGTTCCATATGCAGGCTGCTACGGGGAACCATGCTGTACACAGCTCTTCGTTTGAAGCAATAAGTCTTGACAGCCCTTGTTGTATTTTATTATAGCAAACAAAATCCATGCCAACCAATCAGGTGCCTGTATTTCTTACCATTCTTTACTAGGAAAAATAACAGTGGAGATCAGTTAGCTATAAAGACACCGTCATATCATTGCAAGTATGGACTGCTTGAAAGGCATTTCTCTCAAAGAGAGTTCTTTGTGACATAGTGACAGCATTAAAAGGTGAACTTTGGAAAAATATACCCCAAAAAAAACAACCAAAAAAAAAAAGAAAAAAAAAACCAAACCAACCCGAAAAGTGCTTTCAAACCAGTGTTCCAGTGTTTAAAGATGTTTGCTTTCCCATTCATGCAGTAAGCATGAAGAATTGGCTTTTGCAGTTAAAATGTATACCCTGGGATATGCCTTGCTAACACACATAAATGGCCAATTTGTGAGGTTCAACCCTCCTCCTACTGTGTGTGTCAGCCAACGAATAGCTGCTGTACACTTTTTAGCTGAGTATATCTTGCCTGCACAGTCTTTTTGCCGATAGTAAGAGATCCCTGAAGAAAGTGGCTCAGATGAGGAGAGTGACGCCATATACTTTATGAATTTCTTTGTCCATGCTACATCCATGTTTAGTAATGGGTAGTCACTTGGCTAACAACAAGGAAGACAGAAAGTGAGAACTCTTCCACAGCGAAGGGCTGATAAGACAGTCTTCCTAACAAACACAGAAGCAAAAACAGGCAATGGAAGCAGATAAGAAAATAGAAAACTGTCTATTTGAACAGTTTTTATTACTACCAGGGCCTACAAGAGAACACAACTTTCCAAGACCATCCCCTTGCTTATGGATCTCACATACTACTCTGTCTTCCCAACTAGCTCTTGGTAGAACTTTGCTGAAGCTCAGTCTTGGTGCCTGAGGGTAACAGGCATTTTTCTGGATAACTAGCAATGTATGTTTTCAGAAATGTGATTTGCCTGCATATGTGACATATTTGTGGCCATACTGGGGATGCTCATATGCATGCAAACAAATGCGTGTGCCTACACTTTCAAATCCAATCCGTAATGACTTCTCCTTTGGATACAGACACATCTCCCGTGTCAGCTGTAAAGTCATTGGCTTCATCTCTGCTTTTATTTTCAGCTTTGGCAAGGACTCTGTTTGAGACATCGTAGTGTGTACAGATATCTGGACATAATTTTATACTGAGCAGTTTATGTGGGGTTGCCCAGTATTTAAATATCACAAGAAGTCAATTACTTCACTAACATGCTTCATTAAGGAGGTTAATTTTTTTTTTTTCTTCAAGAAATGATTATTTTCTTTTGAAATTTTTTTTGCAATTTTATAGCCATCATTTTAAAATTAATTGAATTGAGTTATTTTGATGATTTCAGACAAAACTTTGAATTTGCATGAGGAGTTTTTTGATTCATTTTTTCTCTTACATTTTTTAAAAGAGTGACTTGGGTATCTGATCTCTTTGCAGTGTGGGAAGAATAGCTTTACTGATCATTCAATTAAAGTCATCATTGCCATTCTCCTACCAAATATAGGCCAGATAAATATGAATATAAAGATAAATATGAAACAGGCCACATAGCTCAGTCCTCTACAAGTGTAAGGTATCATACAGCAAGTAGAGTAGTTCTAATTTCTCAATGTACATGTTTCATAAATGCAAACTTAAGCGTTTCCTGAAAACACTTTCCTACTTCTGTGTCTTGTGTTTCTGTGTTTTTCATAGTTCAAGGAGAGAGTTAGGCTTACTCAGAAGGAAAGAATTGCTGACTCTCATGGGTTGAAAATCCCCTGGTAATGTCCATCTCACTTCAGTGTTTGTAGGAGAAATCTAGAACAAATAGCCCTTGAAGGTTGATAGCTCATAAAGGTGTCTACAATTAGGCTTGAAGAGTGTTATTCTAAGTTTATGAATCAATACCACTACATCTGCTGCTCCTACTGCCCCTTGCAAGCTGCAAAATATTCCCTAGTTTGCCACAAAACTCCAAGGTACCAGGTGCAAAAAATCTCTGCCAAGCATCTCCAAAGGGCTCATGAAACCAAAGGCTGTTTTCAAGAGCAACAGCATGGAATTTCAGAGATGAATATGCTCAAGTAGCCCTGATAAATGAATTGTGTCCTGTGTCACAGAAGACCACAGGCAGTCCTCACCCCCCTCAGACAGTGGGACTTGGGAGAAAGTTCCTTCACTCCTGACTCCAAGCCTGGCAACTGCAAAGCTGAGCTGCATTAGTCCGACAAGCTGGAGATTTTGCAGTGTCTCCGAGTACACCAGCACGTTCTTCCCAATGCTGCAGATCCATTTCAGGTCTACCTCCAAAGAGCTGTGGAAGGAAAACATTTGCCCATTTCTTAGCACAGTCAAGCTATGACACAAGGAGTTTTTAAAAAAATATTTCTTCCCAGCCCCAGCAGGGATCAGAAGCAACTTCAAAGCCCAGATTTAACATAGAACAAGTGCAGTGTGAAAACAAGCCTCAACAAATGGCGACCAAGATACCTTTAGGGTGTTCCTTAGGGATATTAAATAAAAAAAGAAAACCATTTTTCTTTATTAAAAAGGATTCTTTTTGCATTGCTTTTGATTTCTAGTTATAACATCACTCTAGTCAGTTATGGAATCCTTAATTTATCCAAGGTTTCAGGGTTCATCTTGAAACAATTTAGGTTCCTCCTGTCTACCTATCTTCTATAGGAGGCTGTCCTTAAAAATTACAATGTGGATAACTAGAAAACTAAAAAATCAAATTTCTACTCAAAGTTTTTTCATAAGCGTTTTATGCTTGTCTATCATCTTATCCTATACCAATAACATCTTTGAAATGAAGTAACAATTTTTTTATATTTATGATCCAGATGTCTTTTTTATAAAAAGTTTTATAACTTAGGCATTTTTATGAGACAAAACAAACTAAGATTTTTTTAAACCTATTTTCATCAGGTAAATTCTTCATTATGTTAATAACGTGGCAAATGTTACCTAAACCTACTACCATTTAAATTATTTTTACATGACTTACTGCAACCATAATCTGTAAAGGTGACCTTATAATTCTGTAGTGATATTAATTCATCCAATTCCATGTAACTCTTTTTATTAACCTTCCCTCTCACCGGGAAAGAAATTTCAGATAAAGCCTTTTATGATGTTCAAACCCTAAACCTTCTCAGTGTAGTAACCTTTGTTGACTTGATCCCTTTATGTCCTAAAATGCAAAACATTACTTTGATTCTGTATAGAGTTCTAAAATCAATTTAACTAGCTCATGCTCTCTTAATCCATACTATATTCACTTCTTCCATGAAAACCTTGTTTCTTCCTTTGTTTTAGGTTCCTTGTCTCAGGAATTTCTTGAGGGAGAAGAGGACTAGTCATCCCAGGCTCAAAGTGCCCCAGCTGGGGGTGGCACAATCTCTCAAGAAATTTTATTGCCTGACTTTCATTATTAGTGCATGTAATAATTTTTTTCCTTCCCAAATGAAGATGGTTTTCCTCCCCATACCCCCAATCCCACTTGCCATTCTATATTATCATTTAATTATTTCATGCTATATTTATACTTTGCCTATTGTAGGTGTTCCTTAGACAGTGTCTGTACTTTGAGAAAGTTAAGTCCATAAAAGTCTTCTTGAAAGCAAACATCGTAAAATTCCCCAAGGACTGACATTCTCAAGTTATTTGTTGACCATCATTATTTTGCCACTCACTCATTCTTCCTGTCTGTGGAATTTAAGGGTCTTTCTTTTTTCACTGTCTTCCATAAGCTACCATAGTAACTTTTGATCTGTGTCATCTAAAGAATAGACAAGACACTTATTCCAGAATAAGCAACTAGTTCCCAGCTCCAACTGATCTCCTTGAAACTCAGAAATATTTCAAACTCTGGACGGATTTTGAATCCTTTCTGAGTCTTCACGCTAGCAAACCTGTCAGGTAATATACCCAGCTATGCAGAACCATTTCCTATTTTCAGTGATTCAACCTCTTGTCATGCCTTTCCATTCTCTCATGTCTCAGGAAAGACTTTATAAGATGCAAACTTTATTGGGAGCCCTTCCCATAATCTCCCACAAACCTGAGCATTCAATCAGCTTCACAAAGGAATGATCAATGGTCTGTGTTCAAATAATGATTTTGAAGCTGAAACATGAAGCAAAGAACTTTAATTCCTTAAAGTGTACTTCTCTGAAAATAAAATACATCTCTTGAACTGTAGGAACGTAGAACAGTTCAAGCTGGAAATAACTGGAATTCTGAATCACTGCTCAAACAGGGCTAGAGTCCAAATAAGGTCAGGTTGCTCAAAGTACAAGACTCAAAGTTTTGAGTATCTTCAAGGATGGAGAGTCCACAACAACTTTATGAAATCTGTTCCTATGTTTAATCGGCACGGTTATATTTTTTTCCTTTTATATCAAGCCAGGATCTCCATTTTTGCAACTTAGTGTCCACTGCCTGCATTTTCTTCAATGTGCGCCTGCCAAAAATGTCAAAATCTGTCTCCTCTACATCTGCCTGGTATTTGGAGAACAAATAGATTCCTTTTTAGTCTTCTCTTCTCCAGGTTAAGCAAACCCCCATCTCTTTCAGCCTTTTCTCATGTGTCATGTGCTGTGGACCCCTACACATCCCGGAGGTTCTCCTCTAGAATTTCTCTCGTATACTGATTCCTTTTTCGTTTTGGGGACCCAAACTGCACATAGTGTTCCAGCTGGAGCCTCATGAATGCTGAATCAAAGGAAATAATAATTTTCCCTGATCTATTAGTTGTGGTGTAGACCAGTATGGGGTTAGCCTTTATTGCTGGAAGGGTGCAAAATTCAGTCCTCTGCAGCTGAGAAAGTGAAGATATTTTCCTGTAACAGAGCAGGAGTTTTATAGCTCTCTGACCACTGCCAGGGCATTTTGCACCTGGGAGGTCACTCAAGAAGCTAACTTGCACAGTTAACTGAGGAGTCATACAGAGATCCCAGGAAGCTGACATTTGTGGAGGGGATTCTATTCCCAAGGGCTAGGGATAACATGACAATTTGCTCGGTGGCTTTTTTTTTATAAAACAGTACTAAAAAACAGAGACATGAGGCAGAAGTAAAATTCAGACTAAACAGAATGTTTCAAATACACTGTGCTGTTCTTGAGAATTTTTATTATTACTATTAAGGATCCCAAGATACTTCAAAATTAAGCATGACTTTACATTGAAATATTAAATACTTTATTTTAGAAAATATTAAAATAAAAAGTCAGTTTTTCTTCTTGTGGATTTTTTTCTTTACAGAAAGAGTTAAGAAATTTAATGCTGGGATGTGAAATATTCAGGTCTTCCTCTTCTGGGTAAAAAACCTTTCAAGTTGAGATCCTCCAGTGATTCCACATCTTTCTTCTAGATGTTGATTTGCTCAGTAGATAAAAAAACACTTTTGGAAAGTCAGTTTTCCATTTACATTCCTCAAAGCAGCTGGATGAGCAAATAGGAGTAAAGATTGTTTCTATTTCTCCACATGAAAACAAAACCAAACCAACCCATATTTAATGGTGGGGAAGGATTTGAAGTCTTGACCAAGCCCAGTTTGGATCAAAGTTGGTAATTCTGTTATTGGTATAAAAAAATGATCAATGATATTTTTTTATTCCCAGCATGTTTTCCAATGTGTGTGCAATACTAACAGGCAGTGTCAGCAGTGGAAGTGTTGAAATGGTCTTCTGAAGCCAAACAGAAGACATTTCTACTTACACTTGAGCAGATGTGAGGGAGTTCTGTCTGCTCACTGCATGACTGGGGCATGGCACGGCAGTGACAGTGCAGCACACACCTGGGCTTCTACAGCCTCCCAAACCATCTGCCTTTGTGGCTGACTGTCCTTGGACAGGATGTGGCTTTTTGGCAGAGTCAACTTCTGCCTTTCAGGGAAAAGTCAATAACCCATTGCCCCATCACTCTTGAAATCAGTCCAGAAATTGTAATTGCTTTCTTCCACCCTGCTTGGTTCATACTGAGCCCCCAAAGACCAGTTTAGAGCTTCTGTGAGCACTTACCTGGAAAGATACAGCCTCTTTATGCGCTGCATTCAAGGTCTGATTTAATCCTTCCTAGCGTGCTTCTGCAGTGATTGATAGTTCATATTCACATAAAAAAAGACCCTCATAAATAAAAGTCCTTGGGTAATAGTAATACTAAAGTTTGATTGATTTGCTAGTTTGATTGAATATGGATCAGAAGAAACAAGTTTTTATTTTCTTTAATTCTGTCATAAAGGATTTTGTTACCTGAGTATAAATTTCCCGCTTTTTATATAGAAATCTCCCATTGCAGTATTCAGCAGCTGTCCCCAACTCTTCCATGGAAAAATTAATCACATTTTAAGGTGCAGCAAACAATATATTTAAAGGTAAAGAGAATATATGATAATCCCATGAAAGAGTGAACACAATTAAAAGTAGGCACTGCAAGATCCATATTCATTACTTTAATCTGGGAGCTAATGTAAGAAATATATGGGCTGACAGAAGAATGGACCTAAACAGAGTAGTTAAGGGGATGTTATCTGTCACACTTGTAAAAACACAGTAGCTTAATTGAAACACAGAATTCTCGGTGATTTAATTATAAGTAACTCTACAACCTTGACATCAAATGGAATCCTGTTTTCAGTGGTGTGTAATCTTTCCAGTAAAGATATTGAAAGAAACTTGCTGCTTGGTGTAAATTAAATAACAGAGTTTGGCTCTAGCTGAAATAATAAAAAAACCCAATACACTCCAAATCGCTGTAACTGGAGGTAGTCTGAGCTATCAAAAAATCCCAAAACAGTGACAGTAAGTTTTAAGTAACTATGATTTACCTTATTATCATCTAAATAGGAATCTGTGGCCTGAAACTGCAGACACCAGTGACTGGTGTATTCCTGCACATACTGTGGCCGATATTTTCAGCTTTTAGTAAAGGCAAAAGCATAGTTTGATGAAGGCTACCTGTATTTGTTTAACACAATACAGACCTCCATGATTAGTAAAATGCCACTTGAAGCAGCTTTTGTAACCAAGTACTTGGCTTCCAGCCCAAAACTATTGTATAACTATTTGCAGATTAGAAGAGTGGGCTGAAGACAAATGGTGTCTTGAAAGTAAAAACGTGACCTTTCCCAAACAACATGATGCTAAAATGCTAAGCGGGAGATAGCCCTGCAGTGTGACTTAAAAGAAAACCACAGCTTGTGTTTGGTTTTCAGCATCCACAAGCTATTATTCTGTAATAACAGAGGGAAAAGTTTTCTCCAGGCAACCCTTCCAGTGGTTGCAATCTGAAAATAACTTCCAACCACTAAATGGTGTTTAATTTTTTTTCTTTTCCTTTTTTTCTCCCTTTCTATTTCATGCATGTCCATGTTTGTACAGCAGAGCAAATGCACTTCTAAGGATGTGTCACTCTGAATTCAAAGCAAGCTACCCTGAAGAACAGAAATATGCCGTGAGTTGCACTTACACTCCAAAGGAAGCAATCTCTAACATCATAGAATTATAGAATCATAAAATATGCTGAGTTGGAAGCATCAGGATCGAGTCAAACTTCTAGCCCTACACAAGACTCACCAAAAGTCACACCATGTGCCTCAGAGCATTGTTGAAACCCTTCTGGAACTCAGACAGGTCTGGTGCTGTGACCATTTCCCTGGGGAGCCTGTTCCAGTCCCCAACCATGCTCTGGGTTAAAAACTTTTACTGATATCTAACATAAATAGAGGAGAGTGAAGAGATCAGCACCTGCCCCTCCACTACTCCTCATAAGGATGTTGAAGGACGCAGTGAGGTCTCCCCTCAGTCTCCTCTCCTCCAGGCTGAACAGACCGAGTGACCTCAGCTGCTCCTCACACGGCTTCCCCTCAAGGCTCTGCACCACCTTTGTTGCCCTCCTTTGGATGGTCTACAATAACTTATTATCTTTTTCATACTGTGACACCCCAAACTGCCCCCAGGACTTGAGGTGAGGCTGCCCCAGAGCAGAGCAGAGCAGGACAATCCCCTCCCTTGCCTGGCTGGTGATGCTGTGCCTGATGCCCCCCAGGACAGGGTTGGCCCTCCTGGCTGCCAGGTCACTGCTTCCTCATGTTCAACTTGCCATCAACCAGGACCCCCAAGTCCCTTTCCCCAGTGGTGCTCTCCAGCCTCTCATTCCCCAGTCTGTACACACAGCCAGGGTTGCCTCATTCCAGGTGCAGAATCCAGCACCTGCCTTTGTTAAATGACACATGGTTGGTGATTGCCCATCTCTCTAATCTGCCAAGGTCTCTCTGCACAGCATCTCTGCTCTCAAAGAAGGCAACTGTTGCGGTGGCCCAGCCCACCTTTGGGCTGTCTGTCAATCAGGGCATTCAGTGGGCAGATTTTCCCCCGTTGGACGATGGGTCCATGGGTGGACCACAGGGTGGTGCCATGGACTTCCCCCTATTCCAGAGACTTCTGTTCTATTTGGTTGTTCATTGGTTCTTCCCCTCATGTTTATGCATTCCCCTTGTTGACTATGTAATTATGTTCTGGAAAGTTCAGTTCAGTTGTATTCCCTATTGGTTGGGTCGGTTTTATCCCTCCCTACAAGCCCTTTAATTGGTCACCTGTCACCCCACATCATTTCCCTAGTGGTTTGTTCCTTGATCCCTCCCCTCTCCACCCCCTGGTTAAAACCCACTGTCATCCGCTTCCCTGCGTTCTTTGTAGCACTGCCTTCTGACTCCCTGTTCTTTCGGGCCCTGCTGGGGAATAAAGCCTGGAACTGCTGTTACAAAGAGTCCCTCTCTCTCCTTCGCTCCCGCCGATCGCTGCTGTTACCAGCGACTGCTGCCAGCTCCTCGCAGGAGTCCCAGGGCAGGCTGCTCTCTGCAGAGAGCCTCCACCTGGCTGTGAAAGAGCTGACTGTCCTGCCAGTCGGGTCACTCGCTCTAAGTCGCCTGCTTGGCCTCCGGGCGGCCAGCGGTCAGCGAGAGTCAACAGCAGTTCCTGTTAGACCAGAACTGAGTCAGAGCTTTCCCGTGATTTTCTGCTACTTCATTTTTTACAAGGGTAGTTCACTAGTAATATCTCTATGCCCGCCTGCCTTAAAATGTGATCAAGCAAGGATGGTGAAAGATGGTTCACTGCTCAGGCATTGAGTTAGGTTTTATTTTTCACTTTGCCACAATTTTAAATCTTATTTTACTTACACTACTGGGACAGCATGAACAAAGGAAAAATTGGTACAATTTAAAATCTTTTTTAAAAGTTTTTTCAGTTTAAATGTTTTTATTTTATGAATGCAATCATATGTTTTTGACCTATTTTTTCCCCTTTGATACTAATGTTTTTCTAGAGTTGGCTGTTTTGTGTGTTTGTTACACAGACTTTTCTTCAGTTATGTTATGGAAAAGGAGGTAACTAAGAGCAAATCTGTGGATTTAATTTAGGTGCACTAATTTGCACAGGAAATACAAAATCATCCTTGAATAAAGAAGAATCAATTTTTTACCTACTAGTAACATAACAACCCTGCTGAGTCAAAGGTAGTGAGGGCAGAAAGAATGCTATCTATCTACCTTGAAATTTCATGTAATATAAGCACTTACGTTTCACAAGCTATAGACTTGATTTTGAGCAGAATATTTTGGGGTTCACTTGAATATCCAATCTGGTTTTGAAGGTGTCATGAGCTGAAGAAAGCACTGCTTTCCTTATACAGAAGTATTTCATTTTTCCCTTCTTTCCACACTGTCATCCTGTGTCTGTGTCCACTGTCCCATCCCCTTCCCTATTTCTTTAGTTTTTGCTTCTTTTTAAATTTATTTCAAGGATTGTATTAAGTAATTAGAATAGTGAAAATTCGTGGTAAACTGGCTGTCCACTCCAAATCCCATGCAATAGTAACAGTTCCCCACCAGCCAAGAAGAACCCAGAAAAAAAATATCAATTATATCTAGTTAGGGTTAAGACAAATTGACTGTACTTCTGTCAATAACCTCTGTAGTTAGAACATTTGGGAACAGTTCTAACAGAGGCGGTTCTGCCATGTCTTATCCTGGCAACACAATCCCTACACATGGAATTACACCCTAGGAGGTCACTTGAATATTTTTTTTCTGTGCAGAAGCTGAAATCTTACTGGAAGTGTATTTCTTATTCCACCCTTGTGTTTCTTAGCCACTGATTTTATTCATATGTGTTAAAATATTTTCTGCTGACCCTTGCTGAAGTTGTTTCCACGGCTGTAACTTCGACTAAAGTACAACCAAAGTACAACTCCAAGTAATATATAATGTAGTTCATTTTATGCTGCACATTGAAGGTGTAGAACAGTCTAAAATATTTAGGATTGTTGGCATTATCCCAGCTAAAATCTAACTGAATTTGCAAATAATTTTAAAATACAGCTACAGGTTGCTCAATAGTCGTCAACAGGAAGACTTCAAAGAGTTAAATTTATTCCATTTATCAATGTATTTCTTTGCAAACTGCATTGATTTTAGCACACAGAAGATCCTTACAGGAACAACAAAGAATATTACCAACACCTGCTTCAGGTGGAATGTTCTTTTTTTTAAGTTACCTGCCAAAATGGCCTTCTAAAAGCATCATTCAATTGTGTTTTAATGAAAATCAGATGACTTTGAGCAATCTGTGAATATGCCAACTGAAATGTGTGTATTCCCTCCTGTCATCTTTGTTTTCTTTCTCTGTTTTCTTTCATGAGTGTCTTTTGGGCCACAGCCCCATAATGAACTGCACATGCAGGGACCAGTGCATATGAAGGAGCCCATTGGCAGCTGCAGAGCTCCATATGGAGGTGGGGGTCCATCCAGCAGAGAAATGCTCAAGTTGGAGATGTTGGACAGCAAGCCATTGGCAGCAGAGAGCATCTTCATTTGTGTCCTGTACAACATCGGGCATGTTACGGGATGCTTTGTCTCTCATTATGCAACCAAATTATATATACGAACCACATGGGCACAGTGGGGTTCCAAACAAGCTTCTTTACTAAATATAGAGAGCATAGGAGAGCAAGTTACTTATACATGCTGTTGTTCAGGGATGATTCTAAAATGTTGAATGCAGCAGCACAGAAAAGTGTTAACAGACTACTTAGAGAAATCCTACTCTGCCTATTACTCATTCCAACTGGCTACATTATTGCTAAAAAAAAAAAAAAAAAAGCCAGAAATTGTCAGAAAATAAAAATGGGAATTGCTTCTGACTAAATATAATCAAAAGAAATTGTCACGAAATGGGTAAGTGAAAATTGTTATAGTCTGAAAACGCATAGTTTTTCAATAATGCCAAACCACCAGCTTTAAATAGAACCTGATTTTCATTAATAATTCTGCTTTCCAGTTTTTTATGATTTTTTCCGCAGACCTTATGGATCATATGTAACAATAATATGAGACATGCGACAAAAGGTCCATTTTTAGATGAGATTCCAGGATTTTTCTTGGTTTTATGAGCACTGGACCCACACTCCAGTGGGACCTGCCAAAATTCCAACCACTCATTAACTCAAGCTATCAACAAATTTGAATAAAATGCTATTTGTAAAGCTATTTATATATATTTTCATACATACATATACCCATACACAAGCACACATATATGTATGAATATGTATACATATGTGTTTCTGTGACTATGTATATATATGTGTGTATGAGCATGCATATAAACATATATAGATATATAGATATGTGAATATACACGATTGCACTCCTGGAATAAAATGATACAAAAATCATTGTCATCCCTTGACAGAGGTGAAGGCCTCTTTGAAGCCCCAGGAATAATAGACAAAATGTATGTTGAGCATTTAACTTTCTAAAAATGTAAAAATTCCCACTAGCATAACCATAGCCTCTGTTTCTAACTACATGGCGGATTTGAGACATTCAGAGACAAATTACAATTTAACTAAGAGAACTCCTTTGAGTTATATTTTGGAGTCCTGATTAATTTCTTCCTAGACTTATGGCCAATTTGAGACAACTTGGAGGCTGTTGACTTTAAGAAATAATAAACCTCCCTATCCCCTGAACAATAGATCCACTGAATTTTAAGCCAACATCTTTGGAAAACTAAAAAGTTATGGATAAAACCCAGGCAGTCTGAGTGAGATATACTAACTTCATTTATCTGAATCAGTCATTTCAAAAGTGTTTAAGTCATCTAAATTTGTTCTAAATAAAGAAAGCAAGTATGGGTGAAAGCATGAGGGAATGCCAAATGCCTAAAGTCAGGCGAAGAACAACTTCTCCTTTACAACTTCTGACACCTCTCTTTATCTCTTCACTTTATAAAAAATCTAATCTCCAACTTGGGGCAAAAATCTTCAGGAGACACCTAGAATTCATACGTAAATTGGTTGACAAACTTAGATTGAGTTTCTCCACAAGTTTCAGTACCTGAGATCTGAATACACCCTACACAGCACAAACAGAAGTTCATCATTCTCACACTTGAATTTTCTACATACCACAAAAAAACTACAGAAGTTGTTTATGTTGATTTTTAATTCACTTTCTGACATGTAATAGCATAGCATGACAATATCAAGTTGTTAGATTAGATTTTGTCATTCTCTTGGGGGTTTTTTGGTGGTTTTTTAGTTGTTTTTTGTTTTTTTCATTATAGGTATATTAGGCAAATATTTAATTCAAGACTTTAATGCATACATGCATGCAGGCTGAATTTCCATTGCCTGAGGAAAACTAGACTTTCCTTATTTTCTATTTTTTGTGTACTTCAAACTTTACCGTCTTTTACCACTTTTCTTGGGTTTGATTTATTTTACTGTGTTCAGTTGTGGTCTCCCCCACACAAGAGAGACATGGACATACTGGAGAGAATCCAACTAACATGATTAAGGGATTGGAGCATGTTTATATGGGGAAAGGCTGAGACACTGCAACTTTTCAGGCCGTAAAAGAGAAGGGTTGGAGGGGGGATCTTACTAATGTATATAAATAACTGAGCTAAACCATAAAGAAGAGAGCTTTTCAGTGCCACAGACTAAAACACAGAAGGTTCTTCCTGAGCATCAAAAAATACTTTTTCCCTGTGTGAGTGACCAAGCCCTGGCATAGGCTGTCCAAAGAGATTTTGTCTCCTTGGAGTATTCAAAAGCTGTCTGTATATGCTTGGTCACGGGAATCGGACTGGATGACCTCTATCATTTTTGATTCTTTAATTCTCTGATTCTGTCATTCTGTGATTCTGTGTGTAAGGGCAGGCATAGTTTTTATATTTTTTTTAATATATGGAAGACATCATGAGACTGCTCTGGCTGTAAAGATGCTAAGTTGTAGCTTACAGCACTGTATACTCGATTTCCTTTTTACATCCGATATCTTGATTTTTCAGATCCATAATGTAAACATCTTGGACTGAAGAGGGCACATGTCCCATGTATGGTCCACACTGTTTTCACTTTAAAATAGCCAAAAAAATTGTCATTTGCATTCCGTAATGGATCTTCTTGATCAGCCTACAGCTGTGCTACACTACTTCCCAACACTTACTACAAGAAGCTGGAAAGAGCATGAATAATGTTGCAGGCATTCCCTATTTCTTGTGAGAATGCCCTGCCTATAAGATTATGGCTTGTTCATGAAAGTAGACAGAAGACAGGCTGAATAACCATCTTCAGGGTAAGCAGCAGGAGCAAGACACACCTGGACTACTCTATCTGCTTCTGTTATGAGTCTGGTTATACTGGTACCCATAAGCTGGAGTACAAGGAGCCATTCTCTGGCCTTGAGTCCAGCCGGAATGATCTAGCCACATCTGCGTTATGATCTTCCCAGAACAGAATGGGCATGTGGTAAACTCTGAACTGTGTTTGGGAACTATTTTGGAAAATGCTAACTGGGCCCAAACCAAAACTGTTTTAGCATCCAGGATATCAGTTTAACAGCTTAGCTGACCAAATTTTGGTGCTCGCAGCCAATCCCAAAATCCACATTAAATTGCTAAAATAAATATGTTCTTCATATATATGCAGAATTCAAAAATCCATGTCCAGAGAAAACAGATACCATAATTCCTCCAGCCCACAGGGTGCATATTATCAGACCTCCTACTGGAAATCTCATAGGAAGCTAAGAAAGCAGAAGATCCCGGTTCCAAATTTTATCTAGAATCAAATTATCCACGTCACATTAAGTATGTAGAGTTTCTATTGTATTTTAGACCTTTGACTAAGGGATTGGTGCCACATATAAGTATTTCTTTGAAAAGGGAGACCTCAGACAAATGGAGCGCCCAATCTTCCCAACTAGCTAGACTTAGCTTCCTTGCTCTATTTTGATCACTGTTCATGTGTATCTCAAAAGCTTATCTTTGGAGAAAATAAACACTGTTATTAGCTTCTGGAGCCTTGCTAACTATTCTGGTTATTTGGGTTAGGTAACAGTGATCTTGCCCTATACATTCATTCACTGATTATCCTTATTACTGAAGTTACTTACCTTAACGTTCTCCTAGCTATGTTTTAGATTTCAGCATTTTCAAAGCAGAAATCTGACACCAAATCCTGATTTGTATTCCATTAGTAAAAATCTGGAGCATTTCCACTGATGGATTTCATATCTCTTTCATGGGATGTATTCTGAACACTGTGTTCTTTCCCTCAGGGTAGTGTATTTGCAAGCATGATAGATCCTCTTAACACCCACCCTAGCACCAACATAATCAAACAGTCTCTGTAAAACATTTGTATTTTGACAAATAGGCAAATTTCCATAACTTATTTTTCCCTTGGAATTTTTATGACCAACTTACCCATCATCTTTTTCACTCACGCATGAAAAATGTCAAAAAGCTATATAAATATTTAGTATGATTTATGATTGTTTTCTGGGCTTGAGAAAGGCTGCGAAACAGCTAAGAAGAGCGAAAGAAATCACAGTTCAGAGAAAATGTGGCAAGGCATCAATTGCTGTTCCTTATTAATCCCTAAAGTACATCCCAGTGAAACGAAATAAATTAGTTAAGCCTGTTCACCAGGCCTTACCATTGTCCCCCAAACGAATAGCTCCTGCTGCTTAAAAATCAACTGAAATGCAGATCATCAAATTACTGAAATTGGAAAGATATGATTAACCTCTGCAGTTTTTCCATGCTCTTTCATTCAGTATTTCCATGCTCTTTAGAGACCAATACTAATTCCATGTAAATGATATGAAAATCTGAAAGAAGGGCTTCTCTTATAGAATTTCCATCTTATTTTTACAACACAAAGGATTTGGAATTCTTTGAACAAGCTTCAGAAAAGCATCCAAACTTTCTGATGTTCCTCCCTAAATTACATGAGATGCTGGGGACACATTAAAGGATTTTAAAGGGTAGGAAATGTGCTATATCATTTTTTGAGTCCATAAGTGATTTTCTTTTCTTGCCAACTGTACTCATGAGACTCAAGGGCACAAGCAGACAGCCAAAGAGCATTTTTAACGGATTTTTTGCATAAAAATTTCATCTAGTTCTGCTGTCCTTGCCTATATTTTTTTTCCCATCACAAAAAAAAATTATGCTCTAGACATCACTTCTCAAGAAAAGAGAAAGAAAATGTTAAAGCAATAAGATGTGAGTTTATTTATAATAATCCCTCATGTTCATCATGTTATGCATCCAGTGGATTTTAAAAGATTGGCAGACAGCCTACAACACTAGCACTGTGGGGTTTTAGTGTGACTGGTAAAATTTTATTTTCAGGAATTCAAAAAAATAATAGTGACACAAGGATTTAAACAACAAGCTAGCATGGTGTGAGGTAGATAGCATGCTGTAGAAAACAGTGAGTTTGCTATTTATTTGCTCGCTCAACAGTGCAAAGAGCGAATTTTTAAATTTCTATGGACTAAATTAGGTATGCCTTTATTTCTGTTATTTTTTCTATGTAATTTCAAATATAAGTTTTAACAGCAACTTTTGGAACAAAACTAACACTAGTTTTTTTTTAAAAAAAAAGCAGTGTCTGCTGGTTTCAAAGAGCCCTTCAGGTTTGTGTAAACGGTTTTTTTGCAAAAACATGTAAAAAGTTAATGACAAATGTTTCAACGTTTAACTGTTCTAAAAAATTTTACAAAATAAAAGAAGCTTCAAATTCAGGATATTTTCAGTAAGACTAAATGTATTTTAAATGTCTCACATGAAAGACAAGTTACAGTGACACACTGGTTTTAGTCCATATAGTAAAAGAACAAATATTTTAATCCCATAAAGTTTTCCTGTTACAGACAAGGCAGGTATCTGCTCAGTTTACCTGATTAGCCTTGCTGTGGTTAAGCCATACTCGTTTGGTGGGGATATAAGAGAGAGTGACACAGCTAAACCATTCCAGAGAGTTGTGAGTCTCCCAGCTCACAGGTATCTTCCAGATGAATCAGCTGTGAAAAGCATTTAGTGGCAATCTGGATGCTTTGGCATGCTTTGAGCAGCTAGTATCACTAAAAAAATTTAAACACCTCTGTCACTTGGAGGAGAAGAAAGAAGATCAAAGAGAAGACCACCAAGAACACCACCAGTTCTAGTTCCGGGGAATAAGAAGACCCGCCAGAAGAACAAGCCGACTTCATGGCCCCAGCTTAAAGACCAGTTTCCCATGTCCCTCCAACCCTAACTTTCCCTATACCTTTTTCGCGTTCCTACCCCGGACCCTTCCCCTTCTATCCCTTGATCCCCTTGGGTTCCCACAGATTGCTGCTATTTGTTCTTTGCCAAGGGGCGCTGCCCGCGTCAGCCCTCGGCCTACCTACCTCAATCCCTTATCTGTGGGTTCCTTCCTATCCCCTACCCCAACCCATTTTTAAATTTTGAATATTAATTGTTTTGTCTGTCTGAGTCGAGAATGACCTTTTCCGCACAGAAAGCCCTCTTGATCCTGAGCCTCCTGATAATCGTGTTTATGCCTGCTGCCCATGGATTGTATCCCAGCCGAAGCTTCGGTCTCCTCTTGAAACCAGAAGGCATCCATGCAACAGGCAGTCAAGAAGCTCACCCAGTCAGCAGCGACAGCAGCCAGAGCTTCCGGAGGCTGGTTAGAACAACGCTTTAATGAAAGAGGACTTTCCGAATTGGGAACATCTTTAATTCTTGACATTGGACTGATTATGTTGTTTTTGCTCATTCTTCCTGTTGTGTTCTTTATTTTAAAATGTATTATTTATAATCAAGTTGTTTCATTAATAAGTAAAAACGAGGGAGTGTGGTCGGCTCGGCTTCGGTTGCTGCCGCCGTCAGTCCCTCTAGCTCCACCCCAGTGATATGGGACTCCTCCCTGGAGGAGGATCCCGAGGGTGGCACCGTAGTCTGAGCCCATCCCACCTTTCTAGAAAGTTCTGTTAAGTTTGATGTATTATTGGTTGCTGTTTGTTGTGCCCTCCCCTCAGTTTTTTCGATTGGACCCTGGACCCCTGTATCCGCCCCTTTCGCGTTTTCCCATTGGTTTTGAACCCTGGCCCCTCCCAGTTTTCCCTTCCTTTAAAACCCTGTGCTCTGGCTGCGCTCCCGAGAGTTCTCTCTCCGACTCTTGGTCGTCAGGATTGCTTTGACCCTTTGCCCTAATTAAGGAGACAACGGGGGAGACCCCCTCCTGCAGCCCTTTGGCTCCTTCGCCTTCTTTCACCTGCACCTTGCCTCGCCTCGCTCCGGGAGCGGCTCCACCTCTGCGTGAGGGAGCCACGCCAACCCTATAGTGGCACCCCCATCCCAGGATTCCGGGAAGCCGGCGTCCTCGGCTGAGGGCAGCCAGGGGACAGCACGGTGACACACCTCTTACGGCTATTTTCTATTCAAAATAAACCTCAGACAGCCTTTAACAGTAAGACCAGATGTTGTCCAGGTGCCTAGCCCCCTGAGCTGGAAGACAGGATGGAGAGCAGAATGAAGCTCCCATAATCGAAAAGGAGAAATGGTCAGTGACCTGACACACACAAGTCTGTGGAGCCAGATGGGATCCAGCCAAGGGTACTGAGGGGACTGAGAGAAGGGCTCACTGACCTGTTTTGCAGCATTAACCAGCAGTCCCAGCTAACTAGGAGATCCCAGGTGACTGGAAGTTAGGAAATGGTTGAATTATTTTAAAATGGAAAACCTAAGGTGTTGTCTTATCTGTATTCTCAGGTGAATTTCATGGAGTGTGTTGTCCAGAGAAGATTATTTTAAACGCATGCAATAAAATCTTGTCTTTAGTACTGGTGCTGTTCATAATGCAATGTGCTGAAAACAATGCAATGTGCTGAAAAGGACTGTACGATACAAACCAGCAGGTTGGAGAGAGCAGCAGTGTGAAATATCTGCTGGTGGAGGTGGGCACAGACCTAAGTTCAGATCAGCTTCTTTTTGCCAGTTATCTGTAGACAACTGGACCTACTTCAGTGCTTTCTTCTAGCAAGAACCTGTTTATCCAGGACAAAATGTAAAACTAGAACATTAATGGGCAGGCGATGAAATGTGTAGTCATGTTGGTAAGCAGAAACACAACACTGACATGATTAAGTGCTGTTAACTACTGAAATTAATGGGCATCGTTGCCTGGCATAGCTGTCTAGTTTCGTGCAAGCTACTGAGTTCATAACAAATGATAGTTTCTGTCAGTGTAGTTCTTTATTTGATTTAAAATCATGGCCATGAGGTAAGAGTCCTAGCCCTTAACACTAGTTCTCTGACTTAGAATCCTGCAAAATTCCAATTCAAAGGGTTATTTTATTTCTTTTTAAAACTCTTACATTTAATTTAAATAGCTCAAGAAATGCTAGACCTAAAGAAAAGCAGATCCTGCCATTTTATGGCCTTCTTCCTTTCTTGTTTTGAGGCGAGTTGAGAGAAGCTGTGCGTGCTCAGTATTTCAAAGGGCAGCCCTGTAGTGCACTGAGTAACTGCAGTGAACCTCACCAGCAGAGTCCTGTAAGTCACTGCACAGGAATTGCACCTCCTGCTTCATCTGTAATATTCAGTGGGCTGTTTCTTGAGTCATGACACCAAGCTTCCTCTTCTCAGTTTAAACACCTAAATCACAGTGTTGGGAGGGTGCTTCTCCCCATGGTAGGGGAGGGCTGCTTCCTGTGGCCATGTATGTGTGACTTTTTTCTAAGAGCAGAAGGAAAAGGCGAAGCTGTCCCATACAGAGAAAGGCAAATTGGTCGAAATTTTGAAAGCAAGGTTTGAGTCTCTCTTCATGGACTGCAGGAAAACAGATTTTTTTTTATTACCATTGAGTTACACAGTAGTTTACTAATTTTGTCTCTTATGTGAGCTTGTATTATTCATGCAACAAATAGGGACTGGAAGGGATTTACAAGAAAACATATAACTTCTGAATCTTTGGTTTTACTTTTAGTCATGTTACCATGACCAAAATGTATGCTAAATGCTTAAATAATCTAGGGACCTCAGTTGCTGTCTTTCTGGTACAATAGCACAGCTTCGAATGGAGCAGTAAGCAGGTTTGTATTTTGTAACACGGTATTAGGTGCTGGGTAGAGACCTCTGTAGGTTACGTTCCCTTCAGGCTGTGGAGAAATTGCACTCAGGTTTTAATACCTCACAGGTAAATCTGCAGCTAAGCTGACCAGTTTGCAAAAGCCAGTGAACACCAACTTCTTCTCCAGAAAGCTGTTTTGAAAGCTAAAAGAAAAGATTCCAGCTTGTGAGAGGCCTGTTCCTACTACAACATATGAACTGGGCTTTAGTCATGTTTATGGGATTAAGATCCTTAGGGAAATTTGGCACCATGCAGCTGAGTTCCTGGATCCCATTAAGGCCTGGGTAGATCTGGCCATGCACACAACGCAGAACTGCAGGTGCCTAGAAAGCATCCAGGTCCAAATGTGGCGCAACTGATGAGTTCAGATGTTTTCAGAGTTACTCAGATGCTGGGTTGGGATTGAAATGGGAGGAGAAAAGAGAATGATCTGCAGTTTACAGCTTAGATATCTACAGAACACACAAAATTCTATTTTAGATTATTGTATTTCTTATTTATCTTTTTTTTTCCCTCTCATCAGGCAATTAAGATTTTAAATACAAATTTAGAGTAGACAAGACAAGATGGGCCAAATTCTATTTACATGGATGGAAAACTTTTGAATTTGTTCTGATGTAAATAATAGAAATTGGTTGAATAGCATGAAAAAAGAGTAAATTCACTCCATGCTTTTCCAAGAAATAAATTCCCACACTCACACCTCCCAGAAGGTTTAGAAATAAGCTAAGCAGATACCAAGTTTGGGGACTAAAATTCTTTGTTTGAGAAAGCAAATGAATCAATGAACATCAGAGGATAATGAGAAGCAGATTTCCCTAAGTTAATTTCTGAGTATATCATGGTTTTGAGTAAAGTCTGGTATAAAATATTCATGATGCAAAAAATTCTATCACCCATGGTAAAATACATTTTGTGAAAAAATGAAAAGGAAAAATCTTATACTGTGCATGGGACCAGTATTTTCTGCTACAAAGCTGTCAATCTGGTGTTGCTGCCGCTTCACTATTTGTATATACTCTGCAATTAATGAATCATTCACCGACTGTAAAGGTGGGAAAAAAGATTTTACATAACTCTCCATGGAGTTCATAACTTAAGCAAACAGCTTAAACTCTTTCATTACAATAATTCTCATAAAAAATTAATGATTGCCTTCCCAAAGACAATATTTTGCAGTAATTTTGAACAAGATTTTTAGATAGAGTGAGAGAAAAAATGTATCAGGTCACAGTCTTTCTGACCTAGAGCTACATAAAATTGGGTAACATTCAATTATGTTTAATGTCAGTTTTTGTTTGTTTTAGTTAATTTTCCTTGTGGGAAAAAAACGTTTTCTAATGCATTCCAGGGTCCTTGCAGTGTTAAAGTTCATTTTATCGATCTTAGAATAAAACTTTCAGTGTATAGCCACCTGAGTCTCCTTCTGATCCTCCCTGGAGATCTCACTGTCAGATGCCACCAACAGAAGCAGCAAATGGTGCCACAAAGTGTTGGATTAGCAGGTACATTTCCCAGGTCTGTCTGTAATAATCAAACCTAATTTACCCACACATCTTCAGGCTGGGAAGTGACTTGCTTAATGAATAACCAAACTGAAACCAGTGTGATTCCACATGAACAAGAAAAATAGTCAAATCCTCAGGATCATTTCCTGAACTGGAAAATGCACCTAGTACATCAGGGAGAATTTTCTGACTTGAAAGACAGAAAGTTCTGAGAGCTTTGGTAATTTTAAAATATTTTCATTTTCGTTACAAACATGATGAAGAAAGCAGATCAGTTTGCTCTGCTGAGTCTTCTTAAAAATCAGCCTCCTATACAGATGCATATTTTAAAGCACAGATGGCATTGGGAGGTGGAAAGTGCTCTTTATGTGCAAGATATACTGTCAAACAAGCTCCAAACCACAAATGTCAGACCTTGAACCAGATATGAATCTTTAATTCCCCAAAGGATTTGTTAGTGGGGGAGGGATTGGACAGTACTGGGTCAGGAGTTCTGTCTTGGCTCAGCATACAAATAAATTCAAGCCATAAAGTTTGGATCCAAATTTCCCCTGAAGTTAATTGGGGTTTGGATCAAATGTTCCATCCCTAATTATGACTCATATTAATAACATTGGTCCAAAGTGCTCAGAGTTGCTCTTATTATGTTCCCATTGAATACCAAGCTAAAATTCTTATTTTTAATGCAGGGGAAAAAGTCTGCATTAAGCACTTATGAAAATCTCTTCTTCCTGCCTTCCCCCCTTGTTTCCCCACACCACCTCTCCCCCTGCCCAAGTCAATGTGTTTAGCTCATTCTCTGTAAAAATTTCAAAGCAGTGAAAATACCATCTGTTAAAAATTCCAGTTCTGTGGTTTTGATAAAAGGGAAAGCTGAGAAGTGGAAGTTTCAGTGATGGTAAGGAGGCAATATTTGCATCAATACTTTTGGAATACAAATCCCTTTAATGTGGATGAGTCCTATTTATATGACACTAGGTTAGGTCAGATGCCTTGAAGTATGCAAAATTTTCTCCAGTCAAGCTCTTGACATTTCAGTGTGTTCAGTTAAAACATTTTCCTTCAAATTTGCTTAGAGCTGAAAATTGAGGGGAGGAGTTACTGATCTGGGTTTTTAACTAGAAAAGGATCTGCAGATAAATTGATTTTTTTTTGTTGTTGTTGAGAAAGAAGTGGAATGATTAGGCAAAGTTTTTGCCTTCTTCAGCTTTTCACAGGAAAATTTGAGTTAGGGGATGGTGTATATGTTCTCATTTCTGTTATGTTTTGGGAAGATTGTTTTGCTTTTTCTGTGGGAAAGATCCAGTATTTCCAATCTGCTCAAGTTACAAGTGTTGCCAGGAATCTTTGTAGACTCCAAATCCATTAGAAATTCTTTAGTTAACTTTTTAGATCTAGTTAAGTATTGCAGTATCTGTACACCACCAAAAAAAAAAAAAAAATCAGCATAGTTTAACCTGATGGTTATGACTTGGAAAAGGAATAATGCTGCTCAAGACCTCATCTAAGTGCCACAGACACATTGGCAGTGAATTCAAAGATGAGTACCTAACAGCTCCTGCTGTTCCCTGGAGAACTCATCCAATGAGCTCAAGCTCTTGCAGGGTTGTGGTGGAGGGAAGGAACCAGCAGAACATGTCAGAAACTGGTGTTTCTCCAGTCTCCCTGTGCTATTTTCCTGTGGCACAGCATGCATACATGACTATATGTGTATTCATCTGTCTGCATGTGTGTGCTCATGTGCAGCAGTGCAGGGGTACTTGATGAAAGTGGGAGAAGTTTAAGAAGTGGTGTGTGTACCTTCCATCTCTACTCATCTAAACGCTTTTCTGCCAAACACATGAGCAAACCCATGCAGGAGGTATACAAGTGTTTTAATGCAAACCACTTAATGCTCTTTGTTCTCTGGCTTATCAAGGGGAAAGCTGTACATGAGCTGAGGTGAGCTGTTCAAGTCAAAATTTACGATGACATTTAAAATCAGCAAAGCTTGCTGTAGCCCTAAAGGTTGAAGCATACATGCACACTTCATATAATATGATCCCAATCACCCACCAAATTGGAGGTTAAAAGTATTGTGTACATTGCTACCAGTTACCACATCAACATTTCAGATATGTGCATGTGATTTAAGCACAGATGACCTGGAGCTTGCTGATGCCATAACTTAAAAAGCAATTGGGCTGTGTGCTGGCTAGAACAACAATGCAGGCATTATAACCATCTCACTCGAGCAGCCATTAAGACATCTCCAGCACACTGTTGTACTACTAAAACGTAATTCCCAGTAGACAATAATCCTAGACCCCTTGACTGTGAATCACGAGCAGTAAATGGCTGACGAGCAGGTTAACAATGGGCTCTGTGGGCAGTCTGACATTGTACAGGTGCGCATCATCACAGTAGAGTAATTAACAGGTACTTAAAGGAATGTACATTTAAGCTCAAAAAACCTGTTAAGAGACTTCCTAAGTGGACTGCTATTTTTTTGTAAACCCCACTTATATTTTATGACCAGGTAAAAGGACTGCAGAGCACAAATCCAATCTAAAAGTAGATCTGCAATCAATAGCTCTCCTATCAGCGCTAGACTGCTCCATCAACAGTATTGTTTTATAACTTTGTGACATGTTCCTGAGTCAGGATTTAAAGCAATTCAACAGTCTGACCCCTATAAAGAAAGTAAGAACAAAAAAAACCCCAGTAATTTAACATTTTACCCAGGAAAAGGATGAAAAAATTATTAAGAAATGCAAATTATTTATTAGGAAAGATAATGTGGTATGTGTGGATATATAAAGAGATACTTATTTATACGTGTGTATATATACTCACATACATACAGAAACCATGAACTCCCCCCAGTATATATCTGCACACTTTTTTGGGTAGTACTGGCCTTACTTGGGCAGGGAACAAAGGCCCAATATGGAAGGAGAGGCAGTGAACTTAGGTTTGCAGCAGGGACTGCAATTTTATGTGCTGAACTAATGAGTAGTAATGGGAGCGGCTAGAGTTCCCCCAGCATTTCCTCTTCTATTTCTTCTCTCTCTGCTCTAGTAAATCCAAGTCTGGCATATATAGCAGATAAAGAGTTTTAAATGTACATTTTTATCCAAGGCTCTTTACAGGAGTAACAAGATCATCTGGTTAATAAGTGCTTGATTCAGTCCTCTGCCTGCAAAACTCTGGCTTAACCTTCTAATCATCACAGGATCATCTCCAGGGGTTGGTACTCTGCCTGCCTGGGTTGGCCAGCCCAGGTTTACCAGCATTTCTCCTACAGGCAAATTTGGACCTGGTGGAAAAATTTGAGGATTGAACCGGCACCAAACCAAGAAACAAGTCTATTTATTGAAAACTTATTTCTCCACAAAATGGCATTTGCATAACCATTGTGAAATACAAAAAAAACAAAACCAGCCACAGGGATGTTATCATCGTGTCTGGTCACAGGTCTTTCAGTTTTTGAGAATAAAGGTGGGGTTGGTTTTACCTGACACAGTGCAGGTCCCTGGGATTTGGAGAACCTGTAGCTCCTGTGTCTGTGCTGGTACACATGATGGGGAGGTCCTGCCATACCTCTTGTACTGAGGCCAGTTTCTTTTGATTCAATACAGTGACAGTGCACTGATGTGCACCTACTAAAGGCATGGATTAGCCTGTCTCTTGCCCTCTTCTCATAAATTAGGTTTTCATGGTCTCTACCCCTCATATATTTCTTACAACTCCCTTCTGTAAAGCAAACCTCCCCTTGTTCTCTTGCATCATATGCCCAAGAAGGACTCCTGGACTCTACCCCCTCCAGGCTGCAGGAATAGCTTTGCTGTGGAGGTTTCTGCATTGCCACAACAGCACAATGCTCCTACTTTCATTCTGGCATGGTAAAAATACTCCCATGGAAAGTGCTTCAAACACTCTGGACTACTTATTTTGCTGCTGCGGGAGTCAAACCCTGAGGAAATCTGGCACATTTGTTTGGACATTTTTGCATTAATACATTTACTTCAAAACAGTATTAGCATGAGCATATGTTTGTTTTATAAAATCTTAATATCATCCAAAAGAAAATGCTTTGGAACCATTACACAGATACATGTCACTAGTGTACTTTCCAAGCTCTCTATGCACATTTCATGCTAAGCCTATGCATTCTCTACTAGATGTTATTTTTGCCATCCATCTCTGTACTATCTCATCTTTCCCTTATTGGGTTTTTGATTTCATTTAATCTCCTCTAGTTCAGGAAATTTTTAACTGAAGCCAGAGTAGTTCCCTTGTGTAAAACAAATGCAGATAAAAAACTAAATACTAGATCACCCTTTAAAGGTCTGAAAGGCATTAGTTGAAACCATTAAAATGTATTGCTATTTTTATTCAAACTAGATATGGTAATATATATTAAAAATACAAATCTCCACCTGGAGTGGGTTTCACTTCACCTACCTAAATCTTCCTGGAAGTTATACATCTAAAGTAAACCACACACTGGATTTCCTTCAGAGTCAAAAGGAAGATATAGGCCAGCTTTCCCACAGACAGATGCGTGTATCATCCTCTAGAAGTGCCTAATTGTCCAAAGTATAAGCCTAATAGAAGATTAAAATTAGTTGATACTAATCATCTGTGTTGCACATTTAAATCATCACATCTAAAATCATGTGATATGAATTTCACCTCTCATGTAAACAGCTTCAGAGAGGGGATTAATGTGAAGCTGTTCTTTATCAGATAAGAATATGACTAAAAAAGAGTATTTTTTTCTTCTTTTTTAATACATATATGAAAATAAAAAGTTTACTGATGACTAAGGAAACATACTAAAATCTGGTATATGCTATAAAATACGACTGAAAAATAGTTTTAATATCACTTGTGTTATTTTTCCATTATAAGAGCAATATAAGCAAGGAATAAAAATTTTTCCAAATGTTCAGCATACTTAGCTAGTCCAAACTGAGACTCATGATGAGTGCAGCCCTTAGAGCCTTAACTTTTTGCTAATCAGGCAATTGATATAATTTGCAATGTTCTTTGGATATAAAAAGAAAAGAAAGACTAAGCAGGATACTAGTTACCACCAGCATATTCGGAAGCAAAGAGGCTCAAAAAAGATGAAATCTGATCAAAATAAATAAAGACTTGCAAGCTTTCAGGTTATCACTTTCAGACAAAAATGTCTCTAATGTTAATAAGGGACGTAGGCCAAAGTCTTTAGAAGTTGCTATTCTTAAAAGAAAAAAACATGATTTATTTGATTTTTTTCCAACTTGAATGTCGTGAACCAGACATACATAATTATATTATTTGTCTTATGCAAGTGAACAAGAATAAATTAAAACTGGACATGTTGCAACAGGGCTGTTGACATTATATACAAAGTCTGCTTATTGTCATAAGATACTCTTAACCTTTAAGCCAAAATCTTTCAAAACTATTAGTGTTAAATCTAGCAGCTGTTGTCAAATTTTTCCCTTTCTCTGCTTTATGCATTGTGCTTTATTTGAAATGTTTGTTATATTTGTGTATATAACTTTCTGCAAGCTGTCCCTTGAAAGCTCAAGGGATTAAATAAGTAGGTTGAGCTGGTTCAAAGGAACAAAAGTTAACAAATTAAAAGAAAACTTTCTAAAATGAATGTGTAAACCATTAAAATATTTAGCTGTATTTGCATTGGATCGTTTCCTCTATATAAAACAATATGGATTGTTTAAATAAATGGGGTTAAGGGAAACTTATTTCTACTGTAAAGTTTATTAAAGCTTTAGGAATGATGACCTCCATCCTTCAAACGCTTACGTGTTTAACATAAGGCATGGAATAATCTCATCCTGGCAGCACTAGACAGGCCTCACTGCTTCATCTTCCAGCAAGACAAAGACACAGAGGGCATCCAAAGACTGGAAAAGGAGGTAATGGGTTCCCCTGTGCTTTTGTCTAGCCCTTGCCTGAATGTGTAAGCCACAGTCTAGAAACTGTTTCCTGGCTATCTGTGAACCACGAGTCTCTGTAGATGTTATTACAACAAGAGGCTCAAGTAGGAAAGATCTCAGAGTTCACATAAGAGGTAGAAGAACAAGCTGGAAGCTTTTGGACTATTTCAGTGTGTGATTTTTAGAGTTAGTCTGCAGGGAGATGAGGACATATGCCACGTGTCTCGTAGCACAGGGTGTATCCTATGCACATCTTATAGACTGCTGTGAGGAGGACTTGGAAGATTCTATCTGACACAGACCAAAGCACAAGGGCCACAAGTTTGCTACAGCTGGTGGCTGTGCCTGGAGAACAAGGCCTGATTATGAACTGAGGTACAGTGATGATGTGATGCCCCCATGCCCTTCCCTGGGCTCAGGCTCTCTCTCAGTCTCATTCAGTGCTGTGGTGTATTGGCCACACAGCGACGGCTCAGACAGAGATCGGGGGCTCGTCTGTCTGAAGAGTGGACAGGTCACATGGAGTAAACTGATTTCTGACTGAACTTCACACAGACCCTCCTATGATCAGAGTGAGGGATGACTTATGGTAAGATGAAGCAGAAAGCAAGGAGCTGTGGGAAGAATTCAAGGGGATAAAAACCGCAAAGTATTCAGAAGGGAACAATATAATAAGGGAGTCCCAGAGAGAACAGAATTGTGTGCATGAAAGAAAGGTATTTCTGTTTGGAAAACTAAAGGATTCCTAGAAAGGGGAAGAGAAAAATACTTTAAACCAAATCCCATTTTCTTATTGAGTAGGGTGCTACACTTTATTTGTAAATAGGCAGGGCTGCATCTATCTCAATCTGTTTTAAGAATTAAAAGATGTTCCAAGATGCCAAACCTTGCCTTGCCAAATTCCAGTTTCAGGTTCAAAAGGGCAGAACTTTCCAAGAACTTCACAGAGTTACTCAGTAAAAACAGAGAGAACTTGGTACCTATTGTTTTTCCATGTCACTTTGATATCTCCATCCAAATTGAGTAACTGTCTCCCTGAAATTTATTTCTTTATAGGTAGAATTATAACTTGAGGTCCAAATGGCCTTTCAAATCTAGATTAGAGGTTGAAGAGCATATACCAGAACAGTCTTTACTATTGTATGTGCAGGTTTTTAAAATACACTTCCAGACCTGAGTCACAGCCTTTTCTTCCAGAGGAAAAAGGAAAAAAAAAAAAAAAAAAAGAGAGAAAAAGAATGTATGAAAGGTTTCGCTTTCCTATGCAAGTCTTAGAAATATTGTCACTAGATCTAATCAGCCTAACATGCTGAGTACATGACATTTAATATAGGATTGGTTTACAACTCTTTCTCTTCATTATTCTTGCACTATCTAGCCTATTATTTCTCATATAACTGTTAAAGAACTAAGATCTCTTACCTGGCATCCACAGCCAAAAACAAAGAATGTTGACTTTAGTCATTAGTCAGTCAGGTTTTTCAGTTTTCCTTGCACCCTTAACCACTGACATATAATTACCAGGAAAGCCAAGCTGATTATTGTTCAGTATATTACAGAAACTCAAATTCAGATTAAAAAATGCCTGATCTGTGTAAAAATACTATAGTTCGGGAAAACCTACCTTACCAGGAAAATGCTGAAACTGAAAGTTTAGCATCACTTCAGTGCTATTTAGCTATAATTATTGGGAAATCATATGGAAAAAAAAAAAAAAAAAGTAGTATTAATATCTGCTACATCTCACAGGTTGGCACTAAGCACACAGGATGGACTCCTTTAGCTCCCTGAAAGCCAAGCATAAAGACCAGGCTGTTACTTTAAACTTTATCTGTAATCAAAGGTGAAAATTATACACAACTAGAAGACATTTTACTTAAAATGTTCTTCTCAGTTGTCTCTCTTTCTTATTCATCAGGACAGAGAGACAAAATGCTTAACTTTATTTGCCTTCTATGAATTTCATCCTCATTTTTTCATCTAACTGGACAAGCCTGTGCACCAGAGCCAATGGAGCAGAACTAGTGCAGCTCACCAGAGATGATACAGGTGATCTAGCACAGCCTGCCACTGGGAAGTATGGCCTGCCTCTCAGTAAAATACTACTGCATGCATTTCAGTGGTGCAGTGACATCACTGGGGACAGTAAGCCTGGTTGTGTTTTTCTATCTGTCACCACACTGCAGCAAAAAACCCTTGCCACACAGAGGAGATGGCAGGAGAAGCTGCCCTCACCAGTAAGCAGGAGAAATAGATAAGCAAAAAGGGTGCTGAAAATGATACACAGAACAAAGGAAGCAAAAAGTATGAGAAACTAGACACAAGATTTTGTAAATTCTTTTATTTTTTCCCGGGAACTTGATAAAATGTCATATGAAATAGGCAGTAAGGATCACACAGAGAGGCCTGGGAGGGTGGGTTTTGGAAGTCAAGTGAGACCAGGACAGAGAATCTGCCAGGGATGTTTCATCAGCATGGAGGTGAGAATATTCACTCCACAAAATATGCAGAGCACCCTAGCAGCACTCAGAGCCCTGCACAGTGCTCACTGTTGTTTTTCAAGCTACCTGGAGAAGGTCACCTTCTGCTTCACACACACATTGCCTCTCCTGACTGCCTTGCTGCCAGTGACCCATCATTGTAACAGACCCTGGCACCAAAAGAAAGGGTGTCTGCCCTTCAGAAACCATGTCTCAGGGAAAAAATAAAAATGTATCCTGGAAATTTTTCAATAATTGACCCATCAGCTGGGCTGGGCTCTTATGTATGGAAGATCCACATGTGGAGAGGTCCTTAGCCCATAGATAGACTCCCTTCTGCACCAGAGGAAACTAGTGGCTTGTATTTTATTGTAATGATTTTTGTAGCTTTTGGATGGCCTCCTCTTTTGACAATGTGATACACCCAGAATGCCTTCTGCTTGCTGGAAGAGGCTGGGGAGGAAGAGGTTGGGGAGCCCAACAGGAGAATTTTGTAACATTTATTTGTTCAGATAATTTACTAAGTGTTTACTAGAATAATCCCATGGGAAAGATTCGCTCTTCTTTCTTATAACATGGACTGGAAGCTTAAATTTGTTTGTAAAGCTCTAAAATGGCCTTAGTCTGATGGAAGATACATTATTTAACGAGCTTGCTGGTTAAAATAAGAACCTGTTTAACAGCACTGAGCACCATCACTTTGTGTTAACTGAAGTTCAAGCTCAGATGTCTGGACACAGGCAAGATGCCTGCTCTCTGGTGTTCATGAGGCAAATTGGGAAGAAGAAATTGCAGATCTGAGTAAGAGATACAAGGAAATTGTTTACCTGGGTCAAAAAACAAAAGAAGATATATTACAGAAAACATATGGTTGCTATTTAATTTATGCTTTATCATTTTTCATTCTGACATTAACATTACTATGAGTGGGGTGAGAGCACTGTATATTGTACAATGTAATATAAAATGAGGGCTACCACTCCTTGCCAGAGGAAACGTGATTCAGAAACAATTTGGGGGCAATTGCAAGGTGATGTGGCACAGAGAACCAGAAGCCATTGAAATTTTAAACATCATTTCTGGACAATATAAGACTTGCTGCAAAATGACTTGTAAAAACATGAAAACGTTACTTTCCTGACCCCAGAGAATTAGGAATCTTTAAATATCAGTTCAAACAATACCTCTTAAAGGGCACCACACTTTTTCATTGCCAGCTACCATTAGTTTTAACAGTTTGTTAAGCATACCACAATAAAGAAAGATTAATGGCCAAGATATAACCCAAAAATGCAAAGGGCCACACTGAGATCTGTTACATGCAGGACATCAGTGGTGAGGCATAAAAGGGGTATTTAAATAGAAAATTCAGCCTCGAAACATTCAAAAAACCCAAAGTATGTGATTGAAACGGAAATTTAATATTTGGGGAATACAGAGTAAAAGACGTGAAGAATTAGAAAGATAAAACATAAACAATACTTTATGAAAGAGAATGAAAAAATATTAAAAATATTAAATAAAGTATACTTTAGGGATTGAAGGAATAGTGTAGTTATACAAGTATTAATAAGAGGATGAAGAGATGACAAAAAATATATTCACAAAAATATACTTTAAAGTATATTAATTTTGCATTTAATCAGCAAAGGAATCAAAAACACCTGGAAGCCATTCTAGAAAATGATATTTTCTAGAAATATACCTAATTAAATTTTCAGTAGAAAACTAGTTTATGTAAAGGAATTAATCTCACATGGTTGTTCCCATCTAAAATTTCATTGCCTGTTTTAAGATTTCTGAAATTCTTTCCTGAAAATGGAGAGTGATAGGGGTTTCTGCAGAAAGGAAATTAATCTGTTTCTGGAGGATGAAAAGTATCCTGGAGGATGACTACCTGAAAAAGTCCTGCAAAAAAAAAATCTCAGTAGGCATATCAGGATACCTCTTTTGAGGTGTATTTTTCATCTCTGAGGCCTAAAACATATTTTCATTATGCATTCTCACAAAATAAGATGATTTGAAGAACTGGAACTTCAAGAAATAGAAAGCAAACACTATTTGGGTCCATGTTAAGGTTCTGAATGTATTAAAGTGTAAATGAATGTCCTGATCATATTTCAGTAACCATATAGATCCTTGTTTAAGACTGTCGACAGCTTTGGGTTTCCTTAACGCAAATACCAATTTTAAAGGGTAAAAAATACTCTGTTTTTTTCATTTTTTATATGAAAAGTATTAGAAATTTTCAGAAAATATTTTAAATTAACGAAATGACAAATTATGTGTGTATATATATGTATACACATATATAATCTCTGAATGTAGAAAGCAACCGGATACATGAAGTTACATGCCAGTCTAGGCAGACATTTTTTTACATTTTCTTATGCTTTCTGGTCTCCAGAACATCATTCATTTTTGTTTTCTGAACTTCTGTTTTCTATGAAAATACTGCAAGCACAACAGGAGAGATGTGCCCCTGAGCTCTTGAAGGGACGTTTATGGGCTGTTTGCCTGATTCTCATACTCACCATGACCAGTTAGATCTACCGTGCACATCCTGGTGGGAGCAAAGCTGGTGTAGAAAATGCAAAATGAACTGGTTTTTTTCCCCTTGTAAACCAAACTGGCAATGTGAGATCTTGTTTGTCTCAGATTTATAGCCTTAGAGAAACAGTTTAAACTACAATGAATTCTGAAATTCTGTACTCCTTGATTTCAACATCTTTGAATACCATTATTGTAACTGTTTTTATTTTCATATGCATAGTATAACTTTATCCATGACTAAAAAGACCTTAAAAGTTTGTACAGATGTTGATGAAATTATTTCAGTAAACCTAATGGCAGAAAAACTACAGTAATGTGTTGCCGCCCCTGGGGGAGCAGGTCAGCCTCGCTGGGCTCTAGTGACCTTCTCCGAGTCCGACAAGCTAGTACGAAAAGGGTGTCGAATCTGTCGGCGCAGCCGATGTTCGGGCCGTCACTGGCCAACCGAGCAGCCAAGCGCTCTTTGGAGGTGACCAGTGGCACCACTTCCCCAAGCCAGCCCCAGGAATAAAGGAGGCGGGAGAGGGCTCTTCTCGCCAGTCAGCTCCAGATCAAGGAGGGTTTATTGTTGTAACTCTCCAAGTCCAAAGCGGGGGAAAGGAATCCGGGTAGGGAGACGAGGAAAAGCCCGAGGGACAGGGTGTGCAAGGGGTTTTAAGGAAGGGCGGTAAAGGGTGGAGAAAGAGGGAAGAACCAATGGGGTGTAAGGTAGGGGGAGGATCCCGTACATCACGAACCAATCGCAAAGAACGGTGGGAGGAGTCGCAGGGGTACAACCAATGAACAACCAAGTAACAGAGAACTTTCCAGAACTTAATTGCTTAAACATAGGTAAAGATGAATAAACATGAACTAAGTAACCAATCAGGGGCTGAACTGAACAGAACGAACTAGAACTGAACCAAGGTGAACTTACACCAAGGCCTCGCCTACGGACGGCCCCTCGGACTCTGAGTCCTCAGCCCATTGGAGGGCTGCTAACTGATGGACAAGGGGCCGTCTTTTGGTGGGCCAAGGGACCGCAACAGTAATGGTTTATTAAACCTGATACAGTCATAAAGCTTAGCATTATGGAATATCTATAAATAATGTCTGAAGAGTTGTTATTTGAGTAATAACCTTTTAGTAAAGGCTAAATCATTTATTAGAAGTTATTATAGACTGGCCAGATCAATAACACCTACTAATGTGCCTGTAACCATCCATAACAAATACTACTTAAATATATAATACATTTCTAATATCTAGTATTCAATTACTAACCTCTGTATATACCATTTATATGAAGCCTAAATATAATGTTTTATTACTGTATTAGTGATTTACTTTGTCATGCTTATGCAGTTAATTTACTATATAAATCTTGCATCTGATCCTACCGCCTACATTACAGAGGAATCCTCTGAGAAGTCGAAAAAAGAAGTTAGCAAGAGAGGCAATTGTTGGGTTGGGTCTCCAGTTTTCTTACCTGAAATGTTTCACATGCAATTTCTATCTTTGCCAACAGGCCGACATTTTAAAGAGATTTTGTAGGAAACTATCCTGAAAGTTACGAATTGCCCAGAAAAAGATGAATGAAAGCAGCGTTGGCTCTTCATGGTCCTTGCACATTGGAGAAGCTGGAGTCCTGGTTTTGTGTCACTGCCAGTGTGAACTGCCATCAAGTCAGTAATAAGCAACTGGCTGGTGGGTATTTCTAAGAAGAAAGTGACCTTTTGAGATTTGAAGAGACTTGGAAGTCTGCAAACACAGAAAGTTCTAAACCAAGTCAAACTGATTTTAAAAAAGTAAGGAAAACAGTCTGGCAAGTTCAAATAGACTGGCATGTCGCCACCCCACGGGAGCAGGTCGAGCTCCTCTTGGTCTCAGCGACCCCTCCCGAGATCGACACGCCACGTAAAAGGGTGTCCGATCTCCGGCGTGGCCGGTGTTCTGGCAGTCACTGGCCGGTCGGAGCAACAGGTGCTCTCGGAAGTGCACCGCGCTGCTGCTTTCCCAAGCAAGCCCCAGGAATAAAAGAGCAGAGAGAGGGCTTCCTCTGGGTAGTCAGCTTCAGGATGTGGAGGAGTTTATTGATGGTATTCTTTCCAGCCAAGCCCGAAGCAGGAAGGGAGTAAGGAGGAACAGAAGAGAGAACGCTTGAGGGAATCCGCAGAGGAAAGCCGAGGGACAGGGTATGCAAGGGGTTTTTATGCAGGGGCGGAGAAAGAAAGGGAACCAATAGGGATGGATTATAGGGGAGGATCCCGAGGGTAATGGACCAATTGACTTCGCGAAAGGGAGGAGTTACAGTAAACTAGCCAATCATGAACCGAATAATACAGAACATTCTAGAACTTAATTGATTATACAATGAAGTAAATGCATATGCATGAACCAAATAACCAATGAACCTCTAACTTGAAGAGAACTTTCTGGAAAGGGGTAGAACGGGGGAGTTGATTCAAACCGAAGCCTCGCCCACGGACGGCCCCTCGGACTGGGAGTCGTCTGCCCATTGGAGGGCAGCGAGTTGATGGACGGGAGACCGTCCTTCAGTGGGCCAGAGGGATGCAACATCGGCATATCCTTAATGTATTTGCCAAAGATCTCAGCTGGGGCTCGGGAAAGGGGCTGCATAAATCAGAAATTTTGTCTGTGCCATTGAAGTCAAAATGTGCTTCAAGATGCATTTTCAGCACCCATCTTGCTTCACATCTTTGGCTCTTCCCTTTACTTCAGCATCAGAGTCTGGTGCCTCTGCTGATGTTTCATGGTGCAACAAATCAGTCCATGCTGACAAAATAGTTCAAAATTGGATCACCTATTTCCTGCTTCCTTCTCCCCCTTTTCTGTAGCACAACTAACTGAAGGTTACAAAGTTATCTGTGATATAAAATACTCTTATTCAGCTTTCCTCTGAGCTGTTTTGGAGTAAATCCATAACCTTTTGCACGAACAGAAGCAGGGGCTGCAACTTCAGCCTCTTCATGCAGCCCTGTAACCTCAGAGTATTGAGTTGTTCTAGCCTTTTCTCTGTGACCCAGGGATTGATTAAAATCTTTGCATAGCACTAAAATGCCACTTCTGAAGAGTCTGTAACCCCTTGGCTTAGATACTTCTGCAGGAGATGAAGAAAAATGCACTTTGAGTTCTGCTAGAACAGAGGAAAACCTCTGATTTTGGCTCAAATACAAATTTTCTAAGTAATTCCCCATAGGGCCAGGGAGAAGCTGGGTAGAGAAAGGAAAGAAAAAGAAAGATGTAATTTGTAATTTTAAAATTAGGAGTCCAAAGGGGTAGTTACAAAGAAATTTTACAATTGGAAAATCCCACTGTTTGGAATTTTGGAAAATGTTGCCCGCTATTTTATTTGTTTGATTTCTCCGCAAGTGATTAAATACCATCCAGAGAAGATGACAACCATAAGTACAGTAGCAAATAATACTGATATGATAAATTATGCATTTTTTAGAAACTGAAAAAAATGAAAAAAAACAAAGCTTTTTTTTCAGTGTTGTGTAAGTCTGATTTACCAAATTGTCTGTTTCCACATATCTTTCTTCCTGAAGACCAATAAAAGCCCAACTGATTTAAACTAGGTTATTAAACATTTGTATGTTTTTGGATTTGAATACATTAACATAATAGAATAATGGATTGTAAGTAGTTCATCAGTAAATAATCCACAATTATGGAGTTTGCAGACTGATTGAAAATAAATAGCAGCATACTGTATAATTAAGCCATAATCAAATGTCTCTCTATATACAAATGATAAAGTGTCCCCTTGGGCCATGGCCATGTGCTGAGGGTTTTATTTAGTTCAATAGCAAAAGCCTTTCTGTGCCAAGTTTACACAAAAGAAAAGTTAGTGAATTGCTAGGAATAAAGTTGACTGATCTCTCCATACAGTGTAATAATTAGAGCCAGCATTACTCTGTGCACATTTTGGATATAGACTTTTGCAACAGCCAGCGAGATTAACCCTCACTGCTACTCAGCAGTAGCTTTCCCTGGCCAAAGAAATAGTATATTTTGGTTTGTATACTAAGCCAGTAACATTTCAATGTAACTATGCTTCATATTCCATTAGTGATACAATTCAACTTCACTTTCAAGCAAAGAAAGTCGAATTTCCTACATTTTAAAGTCATCTCAAAAATGATGGGTTTGAGATTCTGAGCAGAACTTGGTGTGGGTCCTGAGTTTTGTCTGAGACTCTCAAGTGGTGGGTTTGGACATGCAAGAAGATATAGGAGTTCTTTGTTTCTGCTTACAAGGCTAGAAACCGGTATTTTAAAGCAAGAATTACTTTCATTACTTTCCCAGTGTAGCCTTTCACTTTGAAAATCATGTGGTGGAAGGAAAGAGCTGATTACCTTTCTTCTGAAAGCTGCTTTACATTTAAGAGTGAGAATATTTAGCAGAACACTTCATAAAATCAGAAAATATTGAAATAGGGAAAAAAGTATATTCGCAAGAATATGAATCCAAAAGTGGCTTCTTTCAAAAGAAGTCTAAATGCAAGTAGATGAATGTCACTGAAGGGGCTGTCTTTTGCAGCCTCGCAACCACTGGTGCTAAACATTCTGCTATATCTGATGTTTAATTTGAAGAGGGATAAACAGGGATAAACTTGGGGGTTTTGTTGGTGCAGGCAGCACTATTATGCCATATTGGATCTGTGTAACACCCTTTGCTTACCATTTTCCATGCTGTGTACTCAGGTACCAGTAACACCCCTCAGAAATCAATGCTGCCTTCTAACAACCTGAATTTTTAAACAGCCCATGGCTCTCAAAAAATTAGTCCTGGGACTAATGCAGCTGCAGGTGGGTTTCAGGATGTGACCTACTGTGTAAATTATAACCTTCGATAGGATCTCTGGAATTAAGAACTCATACAGGGTTGGATAGAGTTTGATAAAGCCTTGGGCAGTGCTGGCAGTCACAGTCCCTCTGGGGCTGTCAGCTTAATGCCAAAGCCAGTATCTCCAGAAGAAAACGCTCAAGGCAAACTCCTATGGTCTTAAGCTGCACTCTTAGAGCAGCGTTACACAGCACTGCTTTACAGTTCCTTCTCTGCTTTGAAACCCGTTTCAGTAATCACATCACAATTCTGGAGTCTGACTCAGTAAGGGAGAGAAGATGAACTTGTTCACCACAAGGGACTCTTTGTAATGACAGCACAGTTTCTTCTGTCCTTTGGTTCAACACTTTGCTTTGTACTATGAAAAACTCCTATACTACAAAGCTCCTTCACTGTTTAATGCATGATGTTGAACCCTATGTTCCACATCGACTTCTTGAAGCTTATTTATTTTCTCGTCTCTTAATAGCTTAATACCCATTGTTGGGATTTCAGATGGACTTCTGAACCAGAAGGAGCATCTTCTGCATTCTCACAGTTTTCATGGGAAGTTTCTGCTCCATATGAGGCATCTGATTTTGCTGAAACAGTTCATTTACCAGAGTGAACCAGGCCTGCACTTATATTTTTCTTACATATGGTTATAAAAAATTAAACACAGTTGATGCTTCTTTTGAAGTCAAAGCTTAGAAATAGGCAGCATCTCATCTTATGTGCTACCTTACTTGTTCAGCATAGTTCACAGCCACATGAATAATTTACTTGGAGGGAAGCCAGATGAGAGCCAGAAAATTAGAGCTAGGCTACTCTGAGGTAAGGGAATATGTGGATTTTTTTTTCTTTCTGCAGTTAATATGATCTCACTTGTCCCCTAATAAAAGTTCATGAGAGGCTGTAATATAAATATTACAGAGCAGCTGCTGTGAGTTTAATCCACGTTCCATTAATGAAGACATTTTGCTCCTGGTGCTGGATCAGAATCTGACATATTTTCTTGCATTCTGTGCTCTACACCTGCAAGGTTCTTGGTTAAAAATATGTGATATGCTTTAGATAAACTGTTTTCTAAAACTAATTTTGGAATAGTTATACAATTGTGAAATAAGTATAGCTGTGGAAAAACAAACTCCTGGATTGTGCTCTGACTGTAGACTGGAGAGGGCTTTGCAGGCCGAGTATAAATATACTACCAGGCCTAAAAGAAACAAAGCATAACACACAGTACTATATGAGAGACAGGAAGGAATGCAGTCCAAGAAGCAACAACTAAGCCAAGACCTTCTTTCACCTCCTTTAAACCTTGCGAATGCATATCATTCCAACTGAACTATTTATTTCCCAAGGTTCTGAGCAAGACTTAGTCTTACTTGAATCAGCTCTTGTACCATCTACATCCTTCTCTTAACACAAATCTGAAAAATAGATGAATGCCTCCAGTCCTTTTAATATTGGGACAGGGAGTTCAGAAAGGGAGAAACAAGTTATCGTGGTTTAATTTGCAGAATAAGCCAAAAAGGAAGAAAAAAAAAAAATAAGGTCCCTGATAAATGAGAAATAGTCCCATTATGTTATTATTCTGTTACCTAAGAAACTATCTTCAAAACAGAAGCCCTCATAAATACTCTGGAGATGCATCAGACACTTTTCCCTGCTGTATGACATTGTGTATATGGTTTGGCAGGAGTTCATTGTGTAGAAGATAAACTAGCACATAGTGCCAGGATTCTATTACTCTTGACCCTGACCTTTGGCTGCATGCTGTTTCCAGTTGCACTCCATCTTTAAAAAAAAGACAGCGACCATTTTTTTACCCTTTCTTTTTTAACTTCTGTTTTTAAACTTCTTTACCATAATCTACCCTTTGTCTGATACATATTTGAAAAACAAGTTTTCTGATCTCTTTCCTCTCTCTCTTTTTTTAACTTCAGTTTTTCATTCCTTAAACCAGCAGTAGTGCTCCCGCCAAAGTTGGCTCTCCCATTCAGATTTCTCCTCCTTTTTTTCCCTCTCTAAACAGTAACTACCTCAATAATGTTGAAGAGTATAATGTATTCTAGCCACAGAGAAAATACATTCTTGGAAATGGTTTGTTTTTCTATGCTTTATTTACTATTCTGTGGATCCAAGATATGAATTTATTGTTATTAACTAAATGCGTTAGTAGCAAAGTCTTGGGAAAGGAGGAGTTATTTTCATTGATATAGAATCAATGTTCAGAGCTGTCAACTCTGTATAGAGGAGTGTAGAACTACATAGAGCATGTGAAATTTTTAATTATGTTCTCTTACTACAAAATTATGATCTCTATCAAAAGTCCAAAAGTACTGCATCAGCTTGTGGTAATTTGCAAAGTACTTTGATACAGAGCTACAATATAAGTACTTGGTAAATTACAGAGATTAGATTAGGCCACAGGAAAGCAGAGGGATATTCTTGAAAGTTTATAAGGCTGCCTTCTGTGCTCCTAGTTCAGGCAAAACTCCTAGTGAAGTCACTGGGAATTCTGTTTGTATTAAGCAGGACAAAATTAGGTCTCTGTTTTCCCAGTAGGGATCAGGCTAACTGCCATGGATGAAAATGTTTTCAAATAGAAAGCAAAATAAACCTTTTTTTTAACTACTTCTGGCTATCTGGAGTGGACTTTTAAAAAATTAAATCCTGGTATATCCAATGGCTTTTCATTTTGTGAATGTTGCAGTAATCAGAGTATACTCATTTGTTTATGCAACTTTTTATAACAAAACAGAAAAAGAAATTACAAAAAAACTCCCAGACATGTTTTTAGACAGTAAGTGAGAGAGAATCAATGAAACTTCACATAAATGCTATATTTGCAAGAACAGAAAAATTTAGAAACCAAATGTATCATAACTTGAGAAAAGTCTCTGGTGCATTAAAGACAACAAAAATGTGTTGCAATACAGCTTTCCTAAATGTTTAGCTTACTTTAGAAAAAGAAAATGTTAACACTGTAATTATAAACTGTTAATACTGGTTTGTATTTGGGGCCAGGACTGAAAATGATATAAACAAACTGTTGTTGCAGAAATTTCTTTTTAGTTAACTCTTTCATTCTATCTGCATTTACCAGAAAGTGTGGTATGATAGAAAGAAAGAAGTTGAACACCTGAAGGGAATAAAGCCCAAGATCCCCAAGATTCACCTCAAGTCCTAGTTTATATACTTGATGGTGGTTTGCATTGCAGATGAAATTCAAATTTGAATTAAATAGGAAGTTAAGGTTTCATAATCTGTGTTAACAGGGAATTTCCATTGAAAACCAAGAAGTCATTATTGGATAAAGGTCCTGATTTTATTTAACACTGTCAAAAAATGACTTGCCAGAAATACTTATGTTTAAACTTCATGGTTATAAAGCTTAATCCATAGGAAGATTTTTAAGAATTCTAAAATTATAGTAGATCATGAAAAATATTAGACACATGACTTTAGAGTTACCTGTTCCCCTCAAACTCTTATACCAAGGCCATTTGAACAGAGGGTAACAAGGAAAGCAGTATCTAGGCCCATTTGTTGGCCTGGAAGACAACTGACATGGCCTGGCCACAATCACACTAATAAATTCCTTTACATTACGGAACTGGGTGGCTGCATCCAAACCTCCCCCCAGGAATGGTCCTTGGCATGTGCTAGTTCCCAGACAGATAGTGCAATTTGACATGAGCCAAAAGGGCACCAGGGAATAGATTAACAATTTAACCATAAAGATAACAGCTCTTGGGCTGCTGCCCTGGTCCTGTCCACTTCACTAACACAATTATGGTCAAAGATTCTGGGTCCAAGATGTTTTACATACCTATTTTCAAAATGGAAAACCTCAGAATCACTACATTGTGTGGGCATATAACAGACATTAGAGGAAATAACGCTCCTATATTTCATTATGCAGTTAGAGAAACCCAAAAAAAAATTCCACTTCCAAGTAACATCGAATTTTATGAAGAATTTGCTCTCCCAGATCCTCTGTTATCTCTTCTTCTCCAAGAAGTCTTGATAAAATCTGGTCCCCAAGCCAAAAAGACAAGGAATTTTAGCCAAGGCTTTAAGCAGACATCCTAAAATGTACCCAGTTCACATGGAAGTAAACTGAAGGAATATCTAGCCTGAGCTCTTCAGGATTGTGGGGATTACCTAGATGACTCAATTTCTATCAGTGTTTGGAGTAACACTGTGACTGAACAGTTAAATGCAAGGAAAAGCTGACAAAGGCGGTAAGTTTTCATCTGGAAGAAGACATATCTACCTATTCACATTAATTAATACATTGCCGTGTAGAAGGAAATCTGCAAAAATTCAGTATGTTTTTTTGTCGTTCGAAGCAACTTTTTCCTCCTGCTGCTGCTGCTGCTATCACTTGATTTTCTTATTTAAGTTTCAAGTCTGGTAAAGTAAATTTTGGTCGATGCTGTTATAAAAGGCTTTACTGCTCTTTTTTACCTTTTCCACAATTATGTGGTCATGTCCTCTTCCTTGGTCTTGGCTGTACGCAGTTGCTTGGCTTAAGGAGCTCATCCAACAGTCTGTGTAATCCCATGAGCAACTGCACATGCAGAAAAGCTAGAAAACATGACCATTTCTAAAAAATTGACAGCACTGGACATGCATAACCAAAAAAAAAAAGGAGATTTGAGAAGGAAACATACTAATTGTATTCAAACCTAATACAGGCTTCTGCAGAGAAGACAGGAATCTGTTCTCTGTGCCAGAAGGGGATAGAACAAAAAATAATGGGCTTACATTGCTGCAAAGGTAATTAAAGTTAAACACTAGGAAAAACATTCCAGCAGTACAGATAGTGAAGGACTGGAACATGTTGCTTAAGGAGAGTGTGGAATTACCATCATTACAAGTCTTTAAAACAGCTGTTTTTCCAACAGCTGTCTACAATGTCCTTAGCAGAGCCGGTTCTGCCTTGGGGCAATGCAAAGTACCACATGACTTCTCAAAATCCTGTTTCAGTTCCATTTTCTGTGACTGCATGATTGGATTCAACAAGTTGTTAATCCATGCCCTGTCACATTACGTGATAAGTAGAAGTTAAGGAAAGAGTCATCATCCAAAAGAAATATTAGCTTGTTTTCTGTGTAACCTAAGCCTGATTTGCCCAATTTCATGACACAGGGCCTGAGTGGGAGAAGAGAGACTGAGTCAGAGGATGCAGGAGTGACTTGTGCCTGTGACAGGAACAGTTCTCTTTCTGAGAACTACAGACACTTCTTGTGCTTCATTTTCCTTCTTCCTAATGAGTATAATTCTTTCATAGAACTAATGACTGTGATTCTCCAGATGGAAACCTTTGCAGAAGTATTATGTCATTACTGTTCTCACCTATTGACAGACTTCTGTCCCAAAGCCCTCAGTGAAGATGGTATCTAAACCCAAATACTTCAGTTAGGCATATGGTGTCTTCTTCTAGAGGCTTTCTAAAGCACTTATCAGAGAACTGTTTCCTCTGGCAAGTTAGGGAACTTGTTATTGCAGGAGCAGTTTTTCTCTAATCTTCAATAGCAGTAGTAAATTAAATATGCCAGGAGCCACTCTCCGGCCTCCAAGTCAAAAGTCAAGTCCAGGCTTCCTCCACACTATTAAATTACTTGACCCTGCAAAACACCTTTTGGAAGAATTTTTGCTAAATCCTGAGTTGTAGTAGTAATTGTTCTGAAATGTGTTGATTGATCTTGTTGAAAAATCAAACGAGAATTAATGGTGTAGCTGCTGAAATTTCAGTGGCTGGAAGTATTCACTACTTGTATTTAAGTTACTAGTGTGGAGGGCACATAATGGTCAAGAATTTGGTGAAAGCTGCACAGCTAAAGTTAGATTGAATTCCACCATGAAGTGTATTAAGTATATAGAGAATCAGAGAACAGTTTAATATAGAGTCATAGAATCACGGAATGGTTTAGGTTGGAAGGGACCTTAAAGATCATCTAATTCCAATCCCCTGTCATGGGTAGGGACACCTTCCACCAGATCAGGTTACTCAGAGCCCATCCAGCCTGGCCTTGAACATTTCCAGGGATAGGGAGTCCATAACCTCCCTGTGCAACCTCTTCCACTGCCTCACCACCCTTTTAGTAAAGAGCTTTTTCCCAATATCTAATCTAAACCTACTGTCTTTCAGCTCAAAGCCATTCTTCCTTGTCCTATCACTTCATATGATAGAAAAAAGTCCCCCTCCAGCTCTCCTGTAGCCCGTTTAGGTACTGGAAGGTGATGTAAGGTCTCCTAGGAGCCTTGTCTTCTCCAGGCCGAACAGTCCCAACTCTCTTCCTGTCTTCGCAGGAGAGGTGCTTCAGCCCTGTGATCAACTTAGGGACCTCCCTGGACTCATTCCAGCAGGTCCACATCTTTCTTGTGTTTGGGGCCCCAGAGCCAGACACAGTAATTCAGATGGAGTTCAGATATGAAAAATACCTTTTCCTTCACTCCTGTTCCTATGGCTTCATGTGTTTGGACAATATTCACTGTTTTGGTAAGCTGAAGATACTCTTTATAGCTTTCAAGAAGAGACTCATAAGCCCGCTGCTGAAGAAGTGTATACCTCAGTGATAAGGGATGGGGCTTTGCAGGAGGCAGTTGAGTACATAGAGAGGAAGGTTCTAAGAAGACTGATAAATTCCTGCAGAGGCAGCTGTAAAGATAATCTTGGTACAGTTATAAAAAACCTGTTAAAATTTCACAAGCACCTGAAATTTTCCTCTTCTCAGATAGATTGTCTGTGCCATGGTGAATTTTGGGGCCATAATCCCCAAGTTTATCTGAGAAACATACTTCCAAAACCTTATTCAGTACATCAGCAGGGTGTGCAAATAAAAGAATTCACATAAAACCAGACAGACCTTCAGGAGATACCTGCTCCTCAGGTAAACACTGCAGTCTCACACTCGTTAGGGGATGAGTCAAACGAAAAGCATCTAGGAAACTGATACAGCAAGAGTAATTAAATGTAAAAGTATTCCAAGAACTCAATTTAATATTTAGGGGTATTACTTAGTAAATTTAAGATACTAGAAAAGCATTTACTTATCAAATTTTTTTGGCACAGAAACAAAGTGAAGGATTTCTGAGGGCTCAGTTACGGTGGAAAGAGAAGTTAAGGACAATAGAAAAAAAGCAAAGCAACTTAGACTATTTATACTTGGCTAGAGAAGGAGCTAAGGCAACAAGATATAAAGACAGCAAGAGGTACCAGGTTGAGAGCTTGGCGTTAAGATTGTGTAGGCAATGTTCCCAGGACAGTTGTGAGGGAGAGAAGGCCCCTGGAGAGCAATCACAGGGAATTACCCATTTATAGAGACAATTTTGTTTTAGAGAGGACTGTATGGTAGCAGTGATTGATACACATTTTATTTATTTACGAGTGCCATGGTTACCCAGACAAGTTTTGGTCTCTGTGTTCTGGGCACTAAGAGTATATGAGGCTGCCCACATCCCAAGAAGCAAATAGGCCATTCAAATGCGGTAGAAAGTTTAGATTTAGCTGGAAAAGTGATCTCAGCATGACAGGAAGCACCCTAAAACCACAGAGGTTCATCAACCTGAGCTTGCCTTAGCCTCAGGACAGAACACTGTCTCAAACTCAAATATACACTTTCTTAGCCATAAGAACACAAGATGCTAGAAGTATTTGGGTCTTTTAAAAAAGAACGTGGTCAACACACGTGGCTGGAAATTCATTACTGATGCTTTGAGCGAGGTATTGCCTCTTGCAAGGCTGTGCTGTGAAGATCCCAAGAAGAATCTAACAGAAACTTCCAAAGAAAGCTTGTTCTGTATATACATTAGTCAGCAGACCTATGGAATGTCCCCCCCAAAGGATGACATAGATACAAAAACTTACATGGGCTCAAGGGGAGACTGGACAAGAGCACAGAAAAGAAATACACTGAGGATTAGTGACTCAATAAATCACGTCAAATGCAGGAAATCTACTAAAACAAGTTGGAATCTGACAGAGTATTTAGGGCTGCTTTTGCACCTCTTTAGGTGTTCCCTTAGCCTGTGTTACAGATGGTATAACTGTTCTTATGATTTTGTGAGCTGGAGCAGCAGCTGAGGAACATCCTGATTCATACATGGATTATGTCCAAGGTGCACATGTCTTGGTCTTGTGTAACAGGGACCACATGGCACCACATGAAGCAAGAGTATAGCATGTCAGTCTCCTTCTTTCCCTTTTCTTTCACCCCTCCTCCTCAGCAATACTGTGGAAGAAGCTGTTTATGTTACTCCTTCTTGGGCCAAAGAATGAATGATGTCTGCATTAGTTTGAAGGAATCCCTCTTTGAAGGAATTCCTCTTTGAACTGCTTTTTGAATTCCTACATAAAGGTCATTCATCCTTGCACAGAAAGCAGAAGAATCAAAGTTTATGGATATATATGAGAGTATTGACATTAAAGCAGAGATTGATATTTACTACTTGTTTTGAGTGTCAAGAAATAAAGCTGGAGCTCTGGAAACTAGTCTCATAAGTATTGGCTATATGGAAACATAAAGGAATCATATTGAACTAATTCATCATGTACACTTCTTTTTACTACTATTTCCTAAAATTTTCAAGTTTATTCCTATGCTGAGAAGAAGGAATAAAACAACATACTGTCATGGAAAAAAATAACACTGTTGCTAAAGGAATAGTTAGCGATAAGATGATCATTCGGTAGAAGCAAACAGCAACACATAGAACTGCCACTTTGGACAAATACCAGCTATTCTGCTTAAACTTCAGCCAAGTACCAAGGGGAACTCTTCCCTCTATTGTCCAAGAAGATTTTTCTTTTCATATAATCTAAAATACAATTTTTGCATATTATTCATGGGCATATATAAATGTATACAGTTGCATATACATATATTTATATTTTTATTCCAACACACACACACACACACACGTACATATTTTTACAACTATCTATCTAGGAATAACTACTGTGTATATTAAGCTTACTGAGGTATGTGTTAAATAGGTAGAAATTATTCATTTTTATAATACACTAAAATCCAGAATGAGAGGAGGCAAAAGTATATTTTAGAGTTAGCAGAAGTTTGAAAAAAATGTGGGTTAGACAAAGAGTGCTACACACAAAGCCAAGCACACCAGAGGTTACCTAATTTATCAGGTTTCCATCAATATTAGAAAAGATTCTGTAGCATCAACTTTTTCATTTGTTTTTTCTTTTGATTTTTTTTGGTTTCCTTCAGAGCATGACTGGTCATTTTCAGAACATCACTAGCCTATTAGGCAGAACTGCTCTTGTGTATATGAATAGAGTTTTAGGTATTTGTTATGGGGATAATTCAGAGCATTATTAAAGTTTTAAACCTAGCAAGCCATGTTAAATCTCAAGTTTGATCTTATCTTGGCTTCCCTTTGTCTGGGTGTGCATTTATGTGTCCTCTTCCATGTATACATTCTATTCACATGCCTTTTTAAATTTGTTCATGCTAGATGTTTGGATAACACTGCATATCCTTGAAAGATATAATCAAATCACATAGAAGTGTCTTTTTTAAAGGATTTTGGAGATCTTTATTATTAATTGAAATCCAGAAATAAATATATATTCTTATAACCTTCTAAATGCAGTCAGGCAAACAGGTTCAATAGCACTCATGTTCTGCTTCCAATTCAACTTGAATCCAGCTATAATCAGTAGATCACAAAGGTTTTATATATGTATGTGTGTGTGGGTATGTATAAAATGCACAAGTCAGTTTAAACACAGAACATATTTTTAAAATTAAGTCTTAATTTCCAGCTCCATATTTACTAAAATAAATAAAGTCTACAGTACGAATATATAAGTACAGTCTGAAATCATGGAAATAAGTTTGACTTAAATGAAAGCTCAAGTTCGCATATTTTCCAGCTTATACCTGGAACATATCACCCTTTATTGCAACTTATCTGTAAGGGCTGGTTTATAGGAATTAATGCAAATAATAAGAGTGAAAGTAAGATTAAATCACCAAGATTTCCCTCCACATGAAAATGTTCAGATTTTTCAGACCCATGTACTATTATTGTCCATGAGCCTGGAAACAAACCCTGATATAAACACAGAATCCAAACCACAGAACATGACTTGTTTAAAAAGTTAAATTCTGTGAAGTAAGGCAGGAAACGAGATTTATCCTTCTGGGATTTTTTTGGCATGAGCAAGGAACTAGGCATGCTCAGTGCATGTCATATCCTTCATCTATCACTGCTCTCTGAAGTAAATCAATTTTTTTTTTTAAACGCAAACCAAGGGAAGGCTGCACAGCCACCATCTGAAATGTGTAGAAATCCTTCTGTTTGACATGGCATTAAACAGAAGAAGGCAAATTACAGTGTGTTGCCTTAAGGATTATTGTTGCACATTTTGTGCCTTCTGGCTGTGGCAGTATTTGTTCCTCCAAGTGAAATTAGCTGGGCCCAAGCCATTTTGCAACACTGTAAAAATAAATTGCTGCACTTGATAAGTGAATGTTAAACTTGTCACTCTGAGCTAACTGCAAATTGTTTTTAGCGTCTTCAGGATAAATTGGCAAGCTCTGATAGGAGCTATGCAGAAGGTCAGCTTTCTCCCTTTGAAGACAAGTTTAGGTTGTAGCTCAGGAACCAGAGCAAACACTCCTGCTCATGAGAAGGAATATGTTCCAATGCAGTCCAAAGCTTCCAGATTAGACAACATCAAGTAAAAAATCCGGGATCAGGCTAACACTTCTATTACATCATGTTACACTTGTAGGACAATACTATTTAAACATCAAGATGACCTGAAGTGCTTGCTTAGGAGATTGGAGAGGAGGGAAGTCCTACAACAAGGAAAAACATGAGGAAAAGAATCTTTGATTAGCCAGTTTTCTTGTGTAGTCAAAAGTGCGTACTCCTGCAACCATCCTTGGTGCCAGGAGCAGCCTCTCAGGACTTCTCAACCCAAACTGAATGCTGTACATTCCATCAAACACCTGCAGGATTGTAGCAAGAAGGATATGATGGTGTAAAACCAACTTTATTTGGGTGAAATTTTGGAATTAGGTCCTTTATATACACAGCCTGTTAGGCATGCACTACATCTGGAATTCAGTGGCCTTTTTCTCATGCAGACTTGTTAATCTGGGAGTCAGTCAGTCAGTCAGTCAGTTGGTCAGTCAGGCAGTCAAACTTTTCTGTTGGAAAGTCCCACTTCATAAAGTCGGCGTGTCTCTTGGGGAACATGGCATTTTGCTGAAATAACAAGTGATTTATTTTTACGAGAAAAACTGAAACAATGTATTCCTTATTACCCACCTCAGGATGCCTGCACAGAGATAGTTCAGCTGACCTGCAAGCCCAGGCAGGCTGCTGGAAGGAAAGCTCAGGGCTGGAGGAGTCAGCTCCAGCATTCCCCATGTTGTGCCTCCATCTAGATACTCCTGCAGGACCTGGCTTGGGCCAGAAATGGAACAAATGGTTCCTCACAAGTTTGTGGAAGACCCTGGTCAAATCCTCAAGTACACCCGCCAATCTTTTCCCAGTTCTGGCACATGGGGGAAAAAGTACTACTCCACTTCTATTTTTAAGGGAAGCTTCCTGGAAATACTGTGAGGAAGTAAAAAAAGACCTGAAACTTTTCTGTCTATTTATTATTAAAGAATCAATAAAATAATGTCAAATGGTAGATTTGAAAATGATTCAAGAAAAGAGAGGCAAAAGAATGTGGTGTTTGGGATATTTCTCTTCAGTTCCAGTTTTGCAGATGGGTTCCTCTTTTCTCAGTGTTTTTTTTTAGCTAGTGGGAGCAGTGAGAAATTTTTACCTTCTGTAGACAGCACAGAGAAATTGAAAGATTTCCAACACGTGCTTATTACAAGGCAGTGCAGCCTTACTCGTGGTCTCAAGTGGCCTGAGGGGGTGAGACAGTAGTTTAGAAACTCAGCCTGTGTAGTCCCTGGTCCCTCTCTTCCAAGACTGCAGCTACAGATGCTTGCTCCAGCAGAGGCTTTTGTGATAATGGACACCTCCTCTGGGACCTGGATTAAGCCCAAGATTAAGTCACTATAGCAACAAGTTTTACGGAGTTGTTGCCAGTAAATATTATGGTAATTGGTTACTGAAATCTAGGGTAAGTCATTATTCATGGTCTCAGTATCAAATATAATGAAGAAACATATTTAATGGTGACTTTTCTAGACCAGTCCTTGCAAGTTCCTTCAGGCAGCTGACAACATTTTAAAGCACATAATTAATATGAACAACAGAGATCTCTAATATAGTGAAAATGCACAATATGACTGAAAGTTATAATGGCAAAAAAAGATATTTTTGGGGGGTTTAAAGTGAAAACCTTGCCAAGCAAAAGGACAAGACATATCCTGGAGGTTTAAAATAGATTTTCCTAAGAAGACAGAGATAATAATAAGATAAATCAATTATGTAAGCTTGATGAGCTTGTCCATTGAAGCACTACTACATATTACCTTACTCTCTGCCTCACCAGTTTTGCTTAGAACTCACACAATAAAGGCTCAGAGAGACAAGCTGCAACTCTTGAGGCAGTTTAATAAATCTTTTCACCCTTTTCACCATTCCTTCTTTTTAATTTTTTTCCTTCTTCCTTTTCTTCTCTTCCTCCCCTGACACACAGAATCTCTCACTTTAAGATTACTCCTATTGCAAGTACCAAGAAACTGGTGCATGATCTGCTGCAGCTTCTAGAAAATAGCTTTCAATTATGGCAAAAATGAAGAAACTTTTACAATTATTGTGGTGCAACTGGAATTGCTATTCTCACTAAGTTTCCACCTCCACCAACACTCCCAAATCCTTCTCCTTGGGGCTGCTCTCTCTCCCTTCTCTGCCCAGACAGTGCTTGTGCTTCGGATTGCCCCAAGTCAGCTCTTGGACCTCATACTTGGCATTGTTGAACTTCGTGAGGTTCACACAGACACACCTCTCAAGCCTGTCAGGGTTCCTCTGGATGACATCCCTTCCCTCCAGTGTGTTGAGTCCCACACATCTTGGTGTCGTCAGCAAACTGGCTGAGGTTGCACTCGATCCCACTGCCTATGTTGCCCACAAAGATGTTAAACAGACCCAATCCCACTATAAACCCCTGAGGATCACCATTTGTCACTAGTTTCCACCTGGACATTGAGATGTTGACCATCCAGCCAATTCCTTTTCCCCAAGTGGTCCATCTGTCAAATCCGTGTCTCCAGTTTAGAGACAAGGATGTCATGCAGGACAGTGTCAAATGCTTTTCATTAGTCCAGGTGGATGACATCAGTTACTTTTCCTTTATTCACCAACACTGTAACCCTGTCGATAGAAGGCCACCCATTTTTTTAGGCATGATTTGCCCTTAGTGAAGCCATGTTGGCTGTCACTAATCACCTCCTTATTTCCCATGTGTCTTAGCATAATTTCCAGGAGGATCTGCCCCGTGATCTTGCCAGCCACTGAGGTGAGACTGGCTGGCCTGTAGTTTCCCAAGTCTTCCTTTTTTTCTTTATAAAAGGGTGGGGTATGTTTCCCATTTTCCAGTCAGTGGGAACTTCATCAAATTGCCACTTCTCAAACAGGTTGGATAGTGGCTTAATGACATCATCCGCCAGTTCCTTCAGGTCCCATGGTTGCATTTGATCAGGTCCCACGGACTTTTGCACCTTCATGTTCCTTAGATGGTCTTGAATATGGTCATCTTCTATGGTGGGACAATGGGGATTCTATTCTTCATTCTTCCAGAATCAACCTTATTTGAATCTTGAAAAGAGCAGAATTCATTGTTCTACTATGGAAAGTCCTTTAGCCCAGCCGGGTAAACAAGATGCCCTTCATATCTCTTCCTTCCCATCAACAAGAACTTTTCTGTTTTGGTGGGTTTGGGCAATGAGATTTGATTTTCTAATACAAGATTTGAGGGGTGGAAATAACTTTGAGGTGTTTTCACATTACCAGCTCTGCTCCCTTTGTATTGAAAGTTCTCCTGCAGTGCTAACACAGATATGTCAAAGGTGGAAGTGAAAAACAGGGTTCTTATGTACCAAGTAAAAGGGGTTGGTGATGCCTATGGCCTTGTGCTTCAGAGCCAAGCTGCAAGAAATCCTGTCAAGTGAAGAACTGATTAACCTGCCTCGTGGGAAACTTTGTTCTTCTAGTAGCTGAGGTTACCTTCATCTCTGTAGTATGAATATATATGACAGAGTGTACATGCTGTGAAAAAACTTATGCCTGTACAGAAACAGAGCCACAGGTCAGAAAACAGAAAAGAAAGTTAAAAAAACCCTTTTTTTTTTTTTCCATTTGATTATTCTGTGACTAAAAAAAAATTCTTTATCCTTTTTCATTTATGAGCTCCACTTCATAAAAGAAATTATGTCCATGTAAGGGAAGGTTTTTTTTCCTTTCTGTGTTAAAACCATAGGTCAGTGAATGTACATTGGTATATATTATTTTAAAAGAACATTTTGGCAAACAACAGTGTCTGGTGGTGGTGCAATCACAGTTCAAGTCATATTTGGGGTGGATATTTTTGTAGGATTTATAATCTGGTCTTGTTTCCATCAACAGAGATTTTTTTCGACTAGCATACAATTTTTTTTTTACTTCAGTGATTGTTGAGTACTTTACCTTCAACCTAAATGTCTCTTCCATTTTTTTTTATTTTCTTTTTGATTTATAGCACTAAAATTTGAAGTCACATGCTGGCTTAGGCATAAAAATCAGGATATCTGTTGTGCACTTTGATGGTACATTGAAGACCCCTTTCTACTTCTGCGTGTCATGACCTGCTCTTGTCCAAAGACTGTGGTATGAGAGATTGGCCTGCAGGGCTTTCTCAAACACAGAATCTCTTTCTAGGCTAACAAGCATAGGACAGAAATGGAAAGAACAGAAATTTAGAGCGTGCAGAGATCCAAGCTGAAGTGTTACCAGTGCAGGATACTCCTTAATCCCTTGTCCAGTTACCCAGAGAATGGCTTCTAAAGACAAAAATCTTGGAAAGCACCTGCACTGCATTTTGAGGCAGAATGACATAGTATAAGAAACGTGTGAGCTTAACCTGCTTCTTGTCTTGGCAGAACTGCATCAACTCCATGGTTCTTCCTAAACCAGTACATGAGCAGGCAGCAGAGCCGGCAGAGATGCAGGTGTGGAACAGGGAGCTCAGGCGGAGCTGCAGGAGCAAGAGGCGTCAGGGAAAAGCCATCATCCTGCAACCAGGGTGGACCTTTATCCTGCTGCCTGCAGCTGCACACCATGGATGTGATGAAGGTATGAGTTACTGGGGCTGGAGCTGTGGTTAGAGCTTATACCACAGCTCAGTTAATGCATGATACTGGTTAAGTAGCAGCAACTTGATCATGTGTCTAGGCTGTAATTGGTGGGGCTTTGTCTACTGTAGTGCTATCTGATCTGGTAAGGGAGATGTCAAATATATGGATTTATTTAATTTCTTCATTTACATTTACGATAATTTAAAAAAACGCCTTTCCAAGGCATCTAACCTCCCCCCCCAACATTGTTAATAATTCTATAAAATAAAAGCACCATTGAAGTAATCATTTCCATGTGCACTGAGTCAGCCAGCTGCCTTCTGAAACTCCTTCCTACTCCTTTATCATTGTGGGAAGCCTACAATCATCCCTCTCCAAAATCTCTATCAGAAAAATTTCTGGACAGAGTGATGCTACATAGCAAGGCTGTAATACATCTTCATGGAAGGCACAAATCTTTTTCAGAGCACAACCAAATAGCTTGAATTTATGTCATTTTCAACCTGTAGTCTAGAGCTGTCTTTGAGCTGGGTGCCAAAAAACAAGTTACCATTAGTACCATTGTCTCTCTTTCTCACTTAATAGTTATTTCTACCAGGAGTTTCACTCCAGAAAAGTGTGGATCAGTTTCCCTAAATTCCCTCACCCCACTACCAATGGCCAATTTGCATTGAAGACTGCCCAACTCACCACTGGCATGACACAACAAAATTCTTCGCTAAAGATCTCAGAGCGAGGATGCTTTGATTCTACCAGATTTTTGCTGCAGTGTCCCCAGTACCTCTGGTGTTTTTGCAAAGGTCTCATATGAGCCTTGTCTTCTGCAAATTTTACTCAAATTACAGCAGATGATGCAGTAGGGACAATAAATTTAAATTGAGCAATTCTTAGTTTCTGTCTCTGTATATAGTCCTGTAGAAGTGCCATTGCTGAAGTCAGACTGTACTGGGGTACCAGAGTATTGGTAGAGGCCATTCTACCAGCATTATCTATCTATCATTATGTATTACTTATTAATTGAAAGCTGACAATAGAAATTATATCTCTCTATAAACATGTATGAATGGAAAATCTAACCATGAACAATAATATAGAGATAAAAAAAATAGATTAAAATTGGCAAAAACTTCGGGGTGATTGTTTCTGAGCATCAGAAGAGTTAGTGGATAGTCTCTCAGGAGCTGTAGCGGGAGCAAAATACCCCATAACTTGTAGACAACAAGCTTAGAAAAATTTGTGCAATAAGAGGGACCTGGCTAGGATCCCCCAAACCAGACCTCACTACAGTATTATTACAGAGACAAAATACAAAAATATGAAGTTGGGTTAAACTATATTTATGTGTCAAATGCATCCATGTTAGCACTTACCGTTATTCCTTATAATATCATATTGTATGATGGTTCTAAATGCAATAGCCACTTATACCTACGACGAGATCCGCATTCACTGAAGAGTTTCCAATTGAAGCTCCTCAGACTGCCCTTGCCTTGGCAGATCCCCTGGAGCTCAGGAGTGCTCTTCAGAGATTCCTCCATCCAGCTGCAAGTCACGCTCTGAACAGCAAGAAAAGGTGTGCAGATTGCACGTGTTTACTGAATGAAGATGTATGATAGCAGTAATTAATCAACAGGTATACAAATGTTTTAATAGGTTTGCTCAGAGACTGCGGAAGTGAAGTGGGTCCTGCTTTGGATCAGGGAGGAAGAGCAGGTTTTCTACAGAGGTTTCTTCCCATCTCAGTTACTCTGTTCCAATTTTGTGAGCATTGAAATGTCTTTCAGTAAGCCATGATCTCACTCAAGTTGCATCAGTCCTGCCATGTTTGGGGACTAGCAGAGTAGTAAGACAGAAACGTTGTGCCAAAAGAAAAAAAATTGTAATTTACTAAATAGGAAATTATCTTTCCTCCTTAAAACCACAGTGCTAAAAAAGGAAAATGTTTCTTTTTCTAATAGGTTTGTGATTATGATATATAGATGTAATAAAATCCCAACATGCAGAGAAAAATCTTTCTTTTTTAGAAAGCGGCAAATTGTTGTAACCCAAAGTAATTCAAGAAACACAAGCATTTCCTTCAATTTTCCTCCTCAGCAGGGAAGAGAGTTCCTAGGGAGGCGTAATGAAGCTCAGCTGAGCTTTGGAGAAGGTCTATAGTAAACTGTCCCTACATTACACATTTCTCAAGCTCTTATACTACTGGATTGCAGAATAAATAATTCTACCATGTAGACATCAAGCCTGAAGAAACAAGCATAAAAACAAATCACTTTTAAGTGATTCTCTTCTCTATGTTTCCTCAAATACTGTTCTTAACTGTGCCAAGAAAGAATAAAATTTAACTTTTCCAATTTAAAGACAAACATATGCAGAGAGACAGTAGGGAATTAGGTTTATATGTATTAGTGTTTTTCTATTTCATGCAAGAAAAACATTTAACAATGAAAAGAAACAAATACTATTTTTCCCACCTCCCCAGTTTTTCGTTGGCTCTAGTTACTTCATAGTTCAGCTTGGGAATGGCTTTCCCCCGTTATCTCTTTCCTGCAAGCAGGATCCTATAAGATTGATCCCTCCATTTTTCGAAGTTTTGAATTACCTTTACTAACTATCAAATACTGATTTATCTCAAATTGAAGTTTCCTGATCTACAAATGCTATTCTTCTCTCATCTTCCCCAGAAATGCACCCACAGATGCATTATATACATGCTAATGCAGCAGCTCCAAGTTTGTTGGTTTGCACACAGATGCTCACACAAGTGCCAAGTGCGTTGTTGAATGTTACATTGTACAGTCAGTTTACTTTCAACACTTTAGATGCCACATTATAGGGTCTTGAGGGAGTCAATATGTTGTTGCTAAGCTTTTATGCCCTAAATATTTCTGAGTTTATTTGAGACACTCTGCAATTTCCTTATTTTTCTGTATGTGTTCAAGATAGGGGCTACTCATTAAAGGGCAAGAGGCAGTCATTAAAAAAAACCTCCGGGTGATGGGGAAAAAAAATGTTCATAAGAAGAGTTAAGAGCTGGAAGAAGTTGACCGGAGAGGCAATGGAATCTCCAAATTTTGAGACTTCCAAAGCCTAACAGGATAAGACTTTTAGAAATGTGATCTTACTTAGAAGTTGGCATTGCTTTGAGCAGGAAGTTGGATTCTTGGCCTCTAGAGCTCCCTTCCACCCTAATTTTTTCTGTGATTCTATGACAGAGTTTCTTTATGCCATTTAGCTGCTGCAAGCATGTCTTTTGGGAAGAGGACAGGGTTCTTGAGTTTTCTCTCGTCATCTCAGAGCCTGGGTTTACAAACCTTCCAGGCATGCTGCAATGACCATTTCTTCTCACAGACTTATAATGACCTCAACGATTAGACAGAGGTGCTGAGGTGTGAAGGATTTAGATGAAGGTTTATGACATTGTCAGGTAGTACTTCTAAGAGAGGATATTCAAAACCACTCAAGATTGGCCTAAATAGTTCCACTGACATCACTGGGTATTTTACCATGGATGTGAATGGCAGCAGTGTTAGGGCAAAGCCTGGTGCTTTAGAAAATCCTGTATTTTGGAAAAGTCTAGGGATTGGAAACCCCATAATTGGAAACTTAATGAATCGAACTGTCATAATGAACATTCTGGATTTCCTGGCTAGGCGTGTTACATTTTAGGAAGTGCCTCTAACTTCTGACAGCCACCAAAAAAAATTCGAAATAATAAATAATTCTCCATTAACCATGTCAAAAGAAGATGAAAGGGGTACAAAAAATATTAGATCTACAAAGAAAAAAAAATTACTTTGAATAATTTTTCAAAATGACAGCTGTTTTACTAATGAATCACTAAAATATTTTTCATTCAGTCAAACAATGTTTTAGAAATTGTGGTACATAGAAAGGATATCCCTTGCTGTGCAGAGAAACATAATATGTGCTCCATGGAGTAGGAAACTTTAATGATATATGCAGTTTTGTTATTAAAAGTGAGTTACATATTTTGCTGTAGAGTGGAAAATTGTGACCCAGTATAACATATCTTCACATTGTTTATAACTTGAGGAAAATCAACATTCTAGGTTCTCAGTTCGCACAGTAGGAATTACATTTATTTTGGCCAAATGTAATTTATATAACTGCAAGGAACAATAAAACATGAACTTTATAGTGTTTTCTTACCTAAAAATAATATAGAACTTGTAAAAGTGAAGAGATTATTATTGTAAAGGAAAAGACAGTAACTTAAAAGCTGAAACTCATTTTACAGCCACGTAAAACTTACCCCAGCTCAAGTATTAAGGCACCTGTATCCTAATTTTCATTTAAGTACAGTGATGTCTGAAAGCAAATTTGTTTTCTCAGTAGCAGCAATCATTGCTGAAGGAAAAAGCTTAGTTTACCCAGTGCATCTTTTATTACTTATCAGTAAGTTGGATTTGCTGGAGTCCTAAGGAACTCAGCAGACATTTGTACACTCCAGCCTCCTATCCTATCCTATCCTATCCTATCCTATCCTATCCTATCCTATCCTATCCTATCCTGTCCTGTCCTGTCCTGTCCTGTCCTGTCCTGTCCTGTCCTGTCCTGTCCTGTCCTGTCCTGTCCTGTCCCGTCCCGTCCCGTCCTTTCTTAATGGCTTTGTCTATACTAATACTTTGAACAGCATCGAAGCATAAGTGAAGTCAGTGGAATTGGATCCTGGCCATCTCTGCTTTTGAGTGGTTTGAACAGCCCAAGCAAACAAACTCTTTCCTGAGTGACTCTTGCAGAGTTTACAGTCTAGCCTAGACCAGGGGATTATTCCAGTAAATGGTAGGATGCAGTCAACTTGTTGTGGAAGCAAAAATAATTTAAACCTTATGGGCAGACTTCACAAGTTGGTCCCTGGGACAAGGACTGAGCTTTGACATTTATTATTTATTAATTATTTCATTAGTATAGTGAAAGATTTTTCAGCTTTCCTATTAGGCCGAAATATATTGGGTTTATCAGAATGCACTCCAGTAACATAGACAGTAAGAGCAATAAAATATTATGAGTGATTAATTCTTTTTCTTATCCTTTCTTTGATGGAAGAATATACACAGGGAGAAGTACTACTTCAGTTTTACAGACAGGGAAGATGAGCTCCAGAGATAAAGAAAGGAATCTTCTAAAATTTCATCAAGGATTGTGTCAGAGCTGAGAACAATTGCATTGGTCTCTTGTTTTCCAGTCCTTTGCTTTTTTCAGAGTTAACTTAATTTTTTTTCATACTCAGAGGGGATGCTATACCATAATTAAAGAGAATGCACTTTTGAAAACACAAAAATAGAACAATTAAAAACATAGGCAACACCAAAAATGACAGCATAAACTATAATCTTGCAAAAGCATACCACAACTGAGTCATACATATGCTGTCAATGAGTTTTCCAAATCATCATCATGAAGCTTTTTAATGCCATTTTTAAACCTGGAGATGGTTCAGTTGCACCTCTGAAGAGACCTCAAATGAGACATGAGTGGTCCACAGATCCACCGTTTCCTGCTGGGCCTCCTCCTCCCTTGCAACACACTCTGTGCTCATCTGATCTGCTGCTCGTACACGACTGGTTCACATGCAGCAGCCACCTGTTCAGAGTGGATTCTTTCACTTTCTAAAGGGATGAAGTTAGTGGTCCAAAGACTCTGATCTTGCTTGTCGCTCTAGAGCAAAGAATACATCAATCATGAAAAATCAAGCATGGAACATTCTGCTTTGGAGTAGTACCAGAATATTTTTTTTTTTTTAAATATTTTTAGAAACTGCATTCCTGCTATAATACTCACAGCTATGGACCTTTTGCACACTTAGGTTTAAGCACTTGCGGCAGCTACTTAAATTAGATATCAGTAGAAAGATACAGGGATCTGTAAAGGCTAAATCAGATCACTTGAAATTGAAGACTCTTCTAGACACATCCATCTCTTGCTTTTAGATAAAAAGCAACGCTTGCTTCTTATTTAAATGACACAGCTGCATACCTGAAGTTGGATTAATCTAGAATTTACACCTTAATTAAAACTACAAAAATAGGTCCTCTGCTGGTTTTGTTTTGTTGGGTTTTTTTCAAAACAGTAACTCCAGGAGCAAGTGAAGAGTTTGAAAAGTCCTTGCTGATTTTCACAAAAAAAAAAGGCTTTCCCTTAAATTCTAGTCCTCCGGTAATTTTTTTCTTTTTCTCAATTAATTCCTCACTGAGAATCACTATTGATTTACAGTTGATAGGTAGTAACTATGAAGCAGGATGGCTGGAAAATATGTTTGAGTCCTTTAAAACGGAAGCCAGTCTACACATTTTACAATCTACATAATTTCAATTTTTTTAGTTTTAAAAATATTACTTTTTCAGTTGAATACCAGATTTTTTGGGAAATTAGTGTTACTGGAGTACTAGAAAAAATGCATCTAACGTACAAGAAGCCACTTTTCTTCCATCCGTGGTTTCAAATCACTGAGGCTAACTAAACCTCCATCCAGGCAGTTCTCTTCATGTTACTAATTACAGGGTCCATCTCCTCTGGAAGATTTCTGGAAGATTTCTGGAAGATTTCAGACAAGTACCGTTAAAGAACAAGGGCAGTATCAGACACCTGGGAATTCCATTTACAAAAGACCTGACAGCTCACTTGAAACATTATTTCAGTTTTTGAAAAAACACTTTTACAATTTTGTGTATCCTCTTTAAAACAAAACAAACACAAAACAACAAACAAACACACACACCCCCCAAAAACACCAACAAAATACAACAGCAACAAAAACCCACACAAAAACCACCAGTGCCCCAACCCCTCTTCAATTCTTAGGAAGCAAAGGATGGTTCAGGAAAGAACCACTCAATTTTCCATAGAAAAAATTAGAAAGTTTTCTAACAGTAAGTTTTTCTCATTGGCAAGTTGAATAATTGTCACATCTGCTTTCCTTTCTTCCTTTCTGGACATAATTGGATATGTACAGTAATTTTATCACATCTAGAGGACAAGATTATTCCAAAAGCATGGATTGTTAGTAACAGCCCCTAATACCTTGACCAGGAACACTGAGCACTCTTTTGGATAAAAGAGTTTTAAAATAGATTTGCCATTTTATTGTGGTTTTATCTTTTTTGTGGTTCATTTTTGTTAATCGTCAATAATGACTGGAAAACCCATGAAAAATCACTGAACTGCAGAGTAGCAATAAAGTGGATAAATGCAATAAAAATGAGGTAATGGATCACAAAATTTACTTTGTGTATTTATTTGGACAATTGTAGTTTAGTTTAATTTTTTAATGATGCTCTGTTGCATCCAGTAAATGCTTCTAAGATCTAGTTTGTGAGCAATAATAAAACTTTGGTAGCACAAGTTGTCAAGGCATTCCTTCCTAAGGGAGGAGAAGGATCACATTTTTTTGTCATGGCTTTTCTGTTTTATTTTATGTAGGGGAAAAACACAGAACTTTTGAAAGAAAGTATTAAAACAAAGGGTTGATTTTCACTTACAGTGAGGTCCATTTACATTATCCCAGCAGTGTAAAGGGTTCTTATAAACTAAATGCAAAGAGACTTTAATGTAATTGATTGTCAAAACCAGTGTAACTACTATGAGTTGGCTAAGAAGGAACCCAAAATGCTGGTAAATCGCAAGTGTAAAACACAGAAAGAAAATGGAATTGTCTTTGGGGTCATAGGGAAGAGGGGAAACCAGCTAGTTCATGGCATGTAAAACAACCGGGACGGGGGGAAAAAATTCTCATCAGCTCTGGGGAAAAGTTATGTTTTGAGGTCGATTCCTACTGTCTTTAATTCCTGAGGCAAAGATGACTGCTGTTAAGGAGTGCAGGGCTGGCTCCCTTTTGAAGAGCACTATGAAATCTTTAATGTTCGTGGAGTGCATTACTGGCCCCAGCAGAAAAGGTCGGAAAAAGGGGCCTGAAAACTCAGCAGCTTCTTTGAGGTCATCCTGTTCAAGGTGTGGGGTTTCCTGTCAGTGCTATGACCAGGCAATGAGCCTCCACATCCATCAGAGAAATCCTGAGAAGAAAGAATTTCATGGATCTGAGAATATCCATAGGGGGCTCAGTCTTTTAATCTAAACTGTTTTTCTTTTCGTATTTTCCTGTTTTTTCCTGACAACTGGGGTATTATGTAAGTGCAGTAAACATGTAAGAATGCAAAGTTATGTTTCCCATATGAATGTAATAAAAATATTGAAATCTCTTACTAAAATCTGGTGATATCCTTTGAATGTTGTATGGGAAATACACAGCCCTGGAAAAAAAATGTGATTAAAATGTACTTCCTGTAGGGTTCTGATAAGATAGCACACAATTTAGTGTTCATCCCATTGTGGTGTACAGAATTTTATTGCTTAGTTTACTATGTTTTGCCTAATATTTATACACAGTTGCATATAATTGTACACACATACGGAGATCTAAACACAAATCTCTGTATATATATATACATACATATATATATATATATATATATATATGCATGAATGAAGCATGCACTTTGGAATTATGGAGAACTTTGTCATGAGATCAGTCCCTTGCTTCCTTCCCCAAGCCCATGTACATCCACACAGCTTTATGAAAAGAAGTTATCTTACTTACATATTCTGTGTAAAGCCATGCTTAAATGCAACCACAGTGAAGAACTGAGAGGGCCTGAGAGAAATACAATGCTGTTTTCTTTAATTTTATCACATTTATGATATTATGAGAGCATATTTTGAAAAATTCTGAGTTTTACGATCAAAACTAAGGAGTAAAATAACTTCTTTTATTTAGTAAAAGAGGTGTAATCACAATACCGGTATTTTGGAATGGGGAATGTTAACTCTCTGTCTAAGAGATGCAAACTTTCTATTAAATTGTGCCGTTTCTCTGGCAACATAGAGAAAAGGAGGTTTCTCTTCTCTGGTTCATGATATTTGCACCACACAATGCCTACTTTTTTTTCTTTCCTTTTTTTTTTTTTTTAACTGATAATGGCCTTATTTGTGCTGGATATGAAAGATGAGAGAAGCAGAAATCTGCAGTCCTAGCACCATATTCCAAAAAATTATCCATGAAGCTGGACAAGGTGAATGATTTCCAGTTATGTACCCACCATAACCACTTGCAAGTAATGGCAGGCTTTCTAAATTGAGAGATTACTGAGAGAGAAAAAAATTACCTCTAAACCTTACCCTTCTGGGCTGGATCTAGGAAACCACAGCTACATCCTGTTATATTGTAGAGGCTGGGAACCATTTTACCGCAGAAGTTCTTAAAAGTTTAGTTGCAACTGGCATGAAATTATCCTGCTCACTTTTAAACTAATGAAACACCTAATGTCCAGACAGAAGGCCAGGATCATGATCACTGCCCATTAAATTATTTCCTTTTGCTCAAATAGCCAAAACTCTGGTACATATCAAGCAGAAAATGTGACCCTCAGAAAGTGAAGCCAAATGGAAGATAGTGTCCTGTACTCAGAAAATATGGGAAACAAGGGGAATGGATGTGTCATGGAAACATATGCAAGCCTTAGAAATGTATTACAATACCTCCATTTCTTTAATGGATGAAATAGTCATATAACTGGTTCACATGGTATGAAAACATGCTATGATGAAAGTTGGGCTCACAAGGATAGCATAAAACAATTAGTCATGTACATGAAAAGAGCAACACTACAATTTAAAGGATTTTATATTAAAATAAATATGGTCTGTTTATTATCTCTGAGAGTGGGATTATCCCCTGTGAGTGGGATTAGACATTTATGAGCCTGAATGATGAAAGCTATTGCACCATCTTGGATTAGTCCCTTTTTTATCTTTACTGACATATTTTTGCAACATGCTTGAAGTAGTAAATTGCTCTTTTAAATGCTCCATTTAATTTCATATTGGTCCAGTAAACTCCCACACAAAATTTTTGCTTTAAAAAAGAAGAAGCCATCTTCTGACTGATATAAACCTGATACCCTTATCTATTTCTAATATGACCTGTTTTCTAACCATCTTGTTGACACAGAGATCAAATCTGCAGGCTAGTAACAAGACAGTAACAAGACAGAAGGAATTTTATGGTTGTCCCACAGGCAGTAACGTGTTTGAAGAATTTGTTCAGTAGGAAGTACTATTAAAAAAACTGATGGACCAAGGAGAAAGCAGAGGGTGTGTTTCAAATGCCCTCCCTGAAGGATTTAGCAAATATCCACTGGTGAGCTGATTTTGAAAAATTAAACTTGGTCTGAGTGTGGAATGATTGCTGGCAGGAAGAGTAGGGCAGAGAAAAAACAAGGGTCTAAGACCACAATTGGCTCCTGTGGGACTAACAGTGGAAGAAAGCTTCCACTCTCAGCAAAACACCCCAGGCAAAACCTGTGCTTGTTGGAACACTGCCTCTCCCTCCGAGTCCCCATGTTCCAGTGCACCAGAGGGAGAGCTGCACTGACACTGAGGTTCTGTGGGTACATCTGCAGTGCCCCTTCAGTGGGGACCTCAGCCCTTTCTCAGGACCAGTCTTGCACACCAAAAAGCTGTTAACCTTCAAACCTGCACCATGAACACCAGACGTCCAGGACACAAATTTCAGCTGGGTTCTCAAACACACACAGCATCTGCTGGTAGCTCCCCAGCCCCTTTGGTCAGCTCACCCTTGTTTAAACAGCTTGAATGTTTCAGCTCAGGCTGAAGCTGGGGAAACAGCCAAAGGAGTGGATAGATGGTGTACAGATCATCTGGCTCAGACAATTCAGACTCATTTTCAAGACTACTCCTCACCTTTCAGTGTCTCAACTTGGCTTTTATCTCTTAGGGACCAGCCTGAAAAAGTGCAAAATTACTTCTATTATCCTACAGAAGTAAGATAGGAGGATCACCAATACGTTTGAAATTACACACAAGGACATAGTCCACTATTAAATAACACATTATTGCTTTTTTATTCCTTTTTTCTTAAACCCACTACTGCTTTTTTGGTTTGTGATGCAAGTAAATATCACAGAAAATATAAGCCTCCTAGTGATGTTGTTAAAAGGTAATCATCTGGGAGAGATTCACTTTAGGATAGCCTAGCTATCCTAAAGTAGGAATCCAGTTCCTCTAAATTAATCAAACATATAGCCCAAAGGGAGCTCTGCAGGAGCCTTGCTGTCTCAGTGGTCTGTAAGAAGCCTGAAATGGATGCCTGCAGTCAGGCAGTGTGAATCACCTCCTCTTCGATATCTGCCTCCTTCCTCTCTCTCATTCTTTCTCAGATGCCATCTGTCCTTTTGGTACACGGAATCTTCTCAAAGTGCTTTTATTTTTCTTTTTTTTTCTTTTTGCAGTGTACTTCTCCGTGTACTTTGAGATGAACACCGTCTCCTCTCTGAGAGAAAGGGGAGGGGGTCTAGTTCATAAGTGATCAGCATGCAGCATTCTCCTGCAAAACGTGATGTTTTGTTTAAGTATCACTGCTGGACCTCGCACAGCTTGCCAATATTTCCTGCTGTCTACGTAGCTCAGATTTCATTGTTGTCTTCAGGGTTGCTCTTCATGCTGAACCTAATGGAAGCTTTTAGACTGCAGGGGAAAGCAACTGTACACACTAAATATCATCAGATACAAAGCAATGGGCCTTCTCAGGTAGGGAAAATAAGTCAGATTTCATCTGTATTCAACAGGTGAAAAATGTATCTTGAGAAGTGTCTATGAGACCCTCATTGTACCCTGGGATAGATGTAGTTGACCTGATTATCTGTAACTAGCTGGGTTTTTCTTTTCTCCAGTCTGTAGATTAATCTTGTTATGGAGACAAGCCCTGAAACGGGCTTATTGACATCTGCAAAAACAATGCTGTGTGAATCCTGATCTCCTTATCCCACAAATTGCTTTGTTTAAGAAGCGGTCATCAACCATGAATTTTAATATACATGTATATGAATATGCATATTTTTAATTTGTCTTCACAAAGCTTAGAGAGGTCTCAAGAAAAACAGGATTTTAATGAGTATCTTTACATGGTGGTAGCAAAAACACAGGAGGAGCAAGGTTAAGAGACATCTAAGTGGCTTCACATGAATCAAGAGAGCAGAAGCAGTTGCTTACTTTTTTGGCTTTCTCAGGCCTACTTGGTCAGACTAAATGTCAAAAGTTAGGCAACATAAGATGCTCTGATGACCTGAAAATAGATGTTGTTAATGTATTATAGTATTGCCAGGGATGACTTAGTAAATTTCAATTTTAGATAAATGTTATTTGTATTACAAATAAAAATGTCAACAAAAACAAGAGACAAATACATGAATATATACAGAGACTCACTCTAGAGAATTTATGAGAACAGATCAATGATGAAAAAAAGAGGAGAAAGCATAGCATAGATTAAGTGCCTTGCCAGAAACTTCAGGGGAAAGCAACTGCAGGGGGAAAACTTCTGCAGAGCTGGGAACTGACCCCACATCCCTTGAGTTTTAGCCTAGCGCCTTCACTGCAGTGTTGTGTACAGAGAGGTAAAGGCCATGTACAGCTATGGCTTTTGGCAGCTAAAATATGTGTAAAATCCTGGCCCAGCTAAAGTCAAGAAGGATTTTATCCCTGACAGCATTGAGGTTGGAGTCCCTCTGACCCAGAGGAGTCTGAGGGGTCAAGGAGGTGTTGAAACTTGCTGTTGGTGGCCACCACTGTCTCCTGATAGGCTGTTCACATGCCCTTAAAGGCTACCAGTGCCCTAAGGTATCAAACTGGGTTAAAGACTCAATGGCTTTGTTCCGTCAATTCTCCTGGCGTTCATCTAGGGCATTTAAAAAAAAGAAAAAAGATATAGCCAAATCACACGTTTGGGTTTTTTAATCCTTATATTGAGATGTGAAGGATTTGGAGATTTTATCTGAAGCACAGTTCAGTTACAGAGAAAGAGCGCATCGGGCTTTTCACAGAAGACAGAAACATTCATTACTTTTGTTCATGAGGTTCACCAAATAAACTCTTTTCTAGGTCATACACAGTGACCTCAACATTCGACTAGGCTGTGAGAGATACCATTTCAGCTCTTTAGTCTTTTGGACATCTGAACTCATGGCTCTTGTCTCCCATTAGAAGACTCAAAGTAAGGAGGCTGAAAAGGATGGAAATAAATCTGTGGGCCGAGGCAGTTCTCTCATCTTCTAGTTCTCGAGTCCTTCATACAAAGGGTCATTAGGACAAAAAGATATTTTAGGCTCATATACAATCACATAATTTAATGGTTTGAGGACCCACCGCATTTCCTTCATTCATGCCAAGGATGCATCTATATTTTACCTATTTACTCCTTTAAAGCATGAATTGGCTTTAAGATCTCCCTTTAACACTATGAAATCCCTAATCACTAAACTCAGAGTCGTGCTTATGTTTCGTCATCCTCACTGAACCTTGATTTATCTTATCTGAAATACTTTAAACTAGGGAGGGTGGAGAATAAAGGATGAGGAACCTCTGGAATTCCCCAAAAATGTCATTTCTCAAAAGAAAAAGCTTGGTTAGGGGCTTTAAAATTTGTTTAGAGGAAACAGCTCGTGTCAACACAGAGCTCATGATTCAGTTTTTAAGTTTATTCAGAACTACTAAACTTTTATCTGATGAAGTCAATGGCTCACAGTATGTGCAAAGCACGCCGCTGGCCATCAAAGCTGTGGTCAGTTGGCAAGCTGATCTGATCCCTGCAGGACAGCCTCATTCTCACATCAAAGCAGGAATTTAATTTTTTTTTTAGAACTTTCCCAACACTTCTACAGGAATTTTTCTTGCCTAAACATAGGCAGGACTTGCCCCTTAAATAAATATGTGCATTAAATACTGAATTAGAAGGTAGTTACTGATAACAGATTGAAGTAGCTGACCCATATTTTCAGGCTTGCATGATCATTTGTCTAAAGAAGGTCACATGGGACAATTTGACCATGATTTTACAACTGGGTCAAGACTTTCATACACACATGGTCCTTGTTGGTTTCAGTCTTGGCTCACTACCTGAGTTGGAAGATCCAAATCATCCTTTTTAATCGTACCACTGGTAACTTTTAGAAGCTTACTATCAGACTGCTCATTAATGGACTGACAAATTGCACTTTTACAATATGCAAGCCGTGCTAACTATTGCTGGTGACAAGAGCCTGCCTGCAAGAATAGCGCATATATTAATTCTATGGCAGATATTACAGTATAAAAAAAATCAATTTATTAGTAAATCCACATACTTTCTTAGAGTAATTCTTCTAAAATTTGAAACACACAGATAAGAGGCATTGAAGTAACATGAGGGGAGAACAATATTTTGGTTCTACTCCTCCTCAATAGAGAAAATTGAGCTAGACCTGAAAGAAGTGGTTCTCATGTTGAAAGAACTGTGATAGGAGTTGTTGAGCTCTAGTTCTAATTTATCTGAACTCAGCAGTCACTGACCTAATTTTGAAACATTTTGTTTGAAAACAGTAGTATAAAACCAGCTACACCTACATGTACAAAAACTCATCCTGTGTTTAAAGTGTCTAATTCTTACCATGCATTGAGATGGTGTCTGTATTTAGACAGCCAGCTAAATACTGACAGCTGTTTTCCCAGTTTATTTGTGGACTGATAAAGAGCAAGACAGTAAAATTCTAGACAATGGTATAATAAACAAGAAACAAAGTCATCAGATCTCACAAATATTAAATTTTTAAATTATGCTATGAATCCTAAATATCAGGGAGGTAGTAAAAATCAAAAGAAAATGCCAAGACTTTAAATCTAAATGAAAAACTATCTGGTTATATAGTGGAAGGAAAAAGCTGTAAATACAGGGACTGGTAGGAAAACATCGAAGCCAAGAAGCCAAACAAATTCCCTCACTTCACAAAAAAAGGCCAAACTGTTAGAAAACGCAAGTGATCAGATTCTTACTGCTCTGAAAGATTATATCATTCTTCATTTCCTAAAATCATGTTGATGTAATGGTTCAATGCTCACTTGAGGAAAGTAATGTCACCTTTTGAATTGCTAGACCTAGTTTGGAAGTGCAGAAGTTTTCTTATATAGATGCTATGTTCATGCCAATCTGATTCAGCTCTGTTTAACGGTGGAGCTCAAAAATGGTGTTGTTCCATGAAATCAAAGTTTGCTTCTTTATCCCTCAGGAAGGAAGCTTCTCTAGCAGTGAGAGAAACAAAAAAAACCCACCAGAAATTAATTCAAGGGAGGCAAAACTGAACATATACTTAATCTTAACGCTTCCCTGGAACTTACAATATTGTAAAATAGGAAAGCTTAACATTTATTGTTGCAAATGCCCAAGTGGATCAAATTGGAAACAATCACTGGATATTGAACTCCAAGTTAGTTTAGCTTGACTGCCAAATCTAATGACCCTACACCAACTTGCAGTTAAGATCATAAAGTTTTATTTTATCCTGTATTTTGGCCACAAACAGTCTTCATTAGCAATGGCATGGAAATAAAAATGTGGCTGTAAAACCTTGGAATGAAACATGAAATTTAAGTATAAAAACAAAGATAAATGTAGTAAATACTGCTATAAATGATGCCAATTTTCCTGATTACCTAATCCTATGTAGTATATTATTAATTAATAGCCAAACAATTAGAGATGAGAGCTGTGGGAGAAGAAAAGCACAGAGTTAGCAGAGAAATATAAATCTCCTGCTGCATATCAGGCAGAAAAGGGGTAAATATGTGCAGCTGCATGTACTTCAAAGGCATGTCAGCTGCATGCTTATTCAGGGAACAAGAGGCCTGTAAAGCAATGTTTCCATAGTTTTACAGAGACACAATCCAGCTCAACCACCTCACAGTTACTGATCCCAGGTTCCAGAGAGAGCAGTTACGGACCGGGGCTCTGGGTTCAATCTGTGTTTGGGTGCTTGAGTGCTCCCCTGACTTTCCTCTGAGGAAAGGATGGATGGATCCTCACCTTCAACACGTTTCATTGACATGCAAGTTCTACACCTGAGTGGAAGAACTTTCCCATTTGAAATGTGACTTGTGTGCAGAGAAGTTGTGGATGTCCCATCTCTGGCAGTGTTCAAGGCCGGGTTGGATGGGGCTCTGAGCAACCTGGTCTAGTGCAAGGTGTCCCTGCCCAAGGTATAGGGGTTGGAAGTGGGAGACTTTTGGGTCCCTTCCAACCCAAACCATCCTGTGACTCTCTGATTTGATAGTCGTTATGGAGACGTTTAGACCAGTGCCCTGCAGGGTTTTGTTCTGTCATTCTAAACTTCAGTGCTATGAATAGAAGTGTAAGAGGAAGCCTGAGCTCCCTCTTGTTCCCATGTCACAGGACTAATGAGTAGGACTCAGTTCACCTTTGGACACCAGTGATTCAGATATATACCTCTGGACCAGTCATCCAGCTTCCTTCATAGCCAGCAGAAAGAAGTGGCCACCACTGGCAGTGTGTGCTACTCTGAATGCCAGCTTTGGGATGAGGTGAACTGCTCTGTTTTACCTTTTCCTTTCCCCTAAAACTGATCTTCATTAAACAACACACCCCCCACCCCCACCTCTGCCAACAGAACAGGGAACAGAACATAAGAAAAGGAATATTATGAATAAAATTTTATGTGAAACTTTACTTTGGTGTTACCCAGCTTTAATAATGCAATATGCAGAGATTTGAGAGCCTGAAACAAATTGATGCAAACCTTTTTTTGTATTATGCAAGGAACATTACATCATTTTTAAAAGAAGTAAAGTATTTCCAAGTCAAATATTTTAAGACATGTCATTTTTAAAAAAAGGAAAAATATTGCCCTTCTCATAAGTACCCTTCTTAAGGCAATTTCAGTACATTACACTTCAAAAAGCGAAAGGAGGAAAACCCCATTCCAACATTTTTGTCAATTTTTTCTTTGGGAAGCGTTTGGAAAGAAAAACAGAAACAGTTACAATATGTCTTCCAATCACTTTCACTTATGCTGTTTTCAGGAAATTAATTTGTGCCTAAATACTGAACATGGATCAGATGATTCATAGACGTGATCATCCTTATTCTCCTTGTCTGTGCATACTCCAGACCTTGTCTGCCCTTTCTGAGATCAGAACAGCAAGCTGTTTATCAAGATGTGGGCATATGATCTTAGACTATCAGTTTTTTTCTATTTCAGTCTCAGATAATTTTCTAAATTTTCTCTTCTCTGTGCAATGCATTTTAACATCTACTGAGGTAAAAGCTGGCATCGGTAAAATTAAGTTCAAGGTCTCTTTCTTCAAAGCAGCTTGTCTAGAGCATGAAGGGTTAAGTTAAGGTAAAGTTAAAGTATAAGTAAAGTTAGGGTTGTAATAAGAGGTGATAATCATTATCTGCAACACAACTATTTTAACTAGTTCAGATATTTTAACCAACTCAGCATTCATTTAGCTCTTCTTCTCTAAAAGGAATGTAATTGTATTAAGTTTTTGATAGGATTATTTGTTGGTTTTTGGTGTTTTTTAGTTGCAAAGATTCTAAATAAAACTTCTAATAAATATATTAATTATTTTGACAGAAAACCTCAGTTAATCTCAGATTTGTACCAACTTATGCTTGTACGCATCTTACTCCATTTATTACAAAGGTGGTTTAGAAAAGCTAAAATACTGATGCAGAAGTGTCAAATAAGTAGTTACAGTTAGAGTGAATGGAGCCAATGCATTGTTATATGTCAATCTGTCAGTCTGACAATCTTCAGAGTTAGTATTTTCATACAGATGTTATTGTGATAGATGATTTCCATTGAGAAAAACATTTGAAAAAAAAGAAGTTATAAACTTCTTTTCTAGATTTTTTTTGGGGGGGGGGGTTGAATTATCTACCATTCTTAAAGGAAGATCAAGAACAATAATAAACAATAAAAGTGAAGGACAGGAAAGAAAGTGCAGTCTTGGTAGTTTATGTTTTCTGTTTGGAACCTGATTTTGTTTTCCTATCCCCATTTTTCCCCTGTTCAGTTGACATAACTACAAACCTGTGAATGAATATCTATACTTTTTAGTCTGCAATTATGAAAAACTTTTAAATCTTAATACTTTAGGAAATAAATCTTTTTGTGCACTTTGTCAAAGCAGAATGAAAGAAACAGAGATGGTGGATTTTTTTTTTTTTTTTTTGTTCTATTTTCTTTGATCTTTCCTTTCTCTAATTATTCCACTGGAAGAAAAAATAATAGGAAGGGGGAGAACTAGGAAGATACATAGGTGAGCAGGCTGGCAAAAAAGAATGTAGAAAAGCAGGAAGCCATGAAGTAATGTTTGATTTTTTAAGCTAAAGAACTTTGAAATTTCAATATTTCAGTCTTTTCTAAAAGATAAAAATCTTTCTAACCATCTCAATTTCTAACACCTATACAGAGTTTGCTTATCTTTTTTCCTGAGGGCAAGCATCTGGCCTAAATTTAATTCTTTCTCACTCACTATAGAAGCTTCTGTACATATATAAGTGTGTGTGTATGTGTGTGTATGTTAAACCAACTGTAGAGCACTAGTGGATTTACAGTACTTTTATAATTAAGTCCATGCTCCTGCATGTTAAGATAGCACCCTATTAAGTGTTGCCATACAAGCAGTAGGTGGGCTTAGAGTTTATATTTTCTTCCTTATTTAAAATGTATATATTAATGTTTGAAAATTCCCATTCGGTGTACGTAGTGCATTGAGACCAAAGCCAGGAGCACAAAACCTGCCAACAAAAACTGAATATGTAAAACAGGTTCAGTTAATTCCACATCAAAGTTTTCTATTGCTTCGTAAAAGAAATCTACAACAATAGCAGGAAATTGTAACAAATATGTGATGGGGATGGGGGTAGCTTGTAAACCTAATCTCATTCCTGCTTAAATTAATATATACTGTAATAGTTTAGGGGCACTTGCGCATGATTAGTCATATGTTTCAGAACAGAGAAGCCTTACTCCCAAGAACAGCAGGGAGAAATGAGGCCCACCTGGGGGGGAGCAAGAGGGGCAGTTTGTCCCAGCTGCCTCCTTAGGCAGAAGAAGGAGGGGTCACTGGGCAGCAGGGGCATTTCCCAGATGACACCAGATTTTGTCACATATAGGATAAATTCAATGAGTCCCAAAAAAACTTTAGGTTTGTTCTGAAAACATGTGAAGTCTGAGACTTGACTATCCCATGGCTGAGTTTCATGGTGAAAATGTCCGTATCCAAGACTTCCAGGCGTGCAATGATCCTTAGTGAACAGTCCTGCAATACTGTTGCCATTTGTGGCTCACATGTAAACCCTTGTACAGTAGTTCCAGGACCTTTCATTAATAAAAGGTGTGTTACGCTTCTGGAAATTTTGAATAAACCAAGCAGTTTTTCAAAACACACCCACAAATTATTTGTAGGTTGGACCAAAAAAAGGGAAACAAAATGTGCTGGGACAGGAATAGACTAGAACAAAGGGAGAATCTGATATTTAAAATCAGCAAAAATGCAGAAGTGAAACTTTGAGGAAGTATTGGCCTGCCCCTGGTTCACACTGGTGTTGGGTGGTGCTGCCTGACTTTTCCATTATGCCAATGCCAAGTAAGCTATATCTCATGGTGTGAGCATTACCATTAAACCTATTGGACAGGGGTGAAATACCCTTGAGATATACTTCTCTCTTGTGTTTCCATTTGTTGGAGGGGAACCTCATGTTGACACTGTCCCTCTCTCTCTACTCATAGGTTTACAGGTTAGCTGTACACCAATAAACTAAATGTTGGCAGGCATCACTCCCAGGCACTGGCACATAATCATCTGTACAGTTACAATGTGAAGTGCCCTTGGCATGTTTAGTGCACTTGCCAGCTGGTGTTCTCTCAATGTCCAAACACAGTTCAGAAGTCAGCACGATCCAGGGACCATTCCCAGTAGGGAATGAGCAAATGAGCACTGCTGGCTCATGTTCAACCTGCTGTCCATCAAGGTCTTTTTTCTGCAAAGCTGCTTTCTCTCTAATTGGCCTTCAGCTTGCAGTTGCATGGTGTGAACTCATCCCAAATTTAGGATTTTTCATTTGCCTATTTTGAACTTCTTGAGGGTCTAGTCAGAGCATTCTCTGTTGAAGTCCTTCTGACTGACAGCTCTGCTCCTCCCAATTTAATATAGGCTTATAGACTGTAAATTACCTAAAGATGTACCCCATCACAGTGATCAGCTCAGTAACTAAACCACGAAAAATTTCTGGTCCCAATATCAATCCCCGTGGGACACCACTAGTAGCCACCACCAGCTTGACGTCATTCCACTAATCACAACCCCTTAAATGGCAGTACAACCCATCTTTCACCTACATGACCACCAATTTACACAGTCCATCTTTCACCGGTTCGGTTATTGTGATGCTCTGGAAGTCTGTGTCAAAGTCACTCCTGGATTCAAGCTGAACAACATGCATTTTTCTGTCTTCCTTCAAGCCACTGAAGGCAATTTGGGCAGTCAAATATCATTTCACTTTTGATAAGTTTGCACTATTGCTGTTCTTCTGTGCTGTTAGAACAAAAATATCACCAGATGGCATTGTCTCAGCTCTAAATAGAGGAACAGAAGTGAAGAAGGAGAGTGGTAGAGCCACATGTCCAGGCAGCAGATGGAGGAGAGGACTGGGCCAGGAAGAGCACAGAGATGTAAAAATGTAGTATTAAGAGAAGTATGAGTGATGTAGCCACAAGTAGAATTGTAGAACGGTTTGGGTTGGGAAAGACCCTTAAGATCATTGAGTCCAACTGTAAACCTGAAACTGTCGTATCCACCTCTAAACCACGTCACTAAGCATCACATCTACATGTCTTTTAAATACCTCCAGTGGTGAGTCCCCCACTTCCCTAGGCAGCCTGATCCAATGTCTGACTTTCAGTGAAGAAATTTTTCTTAATATCCAAACTAGACCTCTCCTGGTGCAAGTTGAGTCTGTTTCCTCTTCTCATATCACTTGCTATCTGGAAGAAGATGCCGACCCCACCCCAATACACCCTCCTTTGAGGGAGTTGTAGAGACCAGTAAAGTCTAACTTGAGACCCCTTTTCCCTAGACTGAATAATCCCAACTCCCTCAGCCTCTCCTTGCAAGGCTCGTTCTCTAGACATTAGTAGCTGCATTATCATTTCATACAGCGTAAAATTAGAACCATAGCACTGCAGTGGTGAGACCATGTCATCCATCATTAGCTCAGAAACACAGAACATCATGGTATCTCTGATGTAAGCTGTGCAGCTGAGACAGAAATCCTGGTCACTGATTCAGACCTTAGTGATTGTAGTGCCAGGTCTTGCACAAAGAATCCAAGAATACAAAAGATTCCAGTGACTAAATTCCGTTGGCTTTTGTTGGCGACAAGAGACTACGTGGATACTGCTTCATGCAGTATTAGAGTACGAGTGTTCTTGAGAGACGAGCAAAAGAGAACTATTGAGATAAGAAATCCTTTTTAATGGAACTTGAATGTTACAGTAAGTATAAAAGTTTCACACATACAGGCATGACTTGGAAGCACAAATTTAGGCACATAGGGGTCCAAGACTTACTGCTTTTCACTGCAGCTGCTGGTTAACAGGGCACCTTAAGACTTCTACGTTGATGGGGCTGGGGAGATAAGTCTTTGTCTAAACTTCAAAAGTTCCTCTTTCCAAACAGGTGACAAAAGGAAAAAGTACAGGAAGAAGAGAAGATTTTTAAGGAATTCAGAAAACAAACATTCATTCTGCACCTTCATGCAGTCAACTGAGAGAAGGAAAATAATCTAATGGCATACTAAAAAGGGTCTCATCTTTCCAAAAAGAAGCTGCTTTTTGTAACATGACCTTTGAGTGACCCATAATATCCCAGTCTGTGGTCTCTATAATAAAATTAAAAGATAGGGAATTCTACATAAAGCTGTGACATATCCCTGCTGGCTCAGAGACACTACATTGTGCTGATTATGTTGATGCTTCCTTCATATTGCTGTACTTGGCACAGGATCACAATGAGAGGCTGAAGCACTATTTTTTGCTGGCATAGAGCCACAGCAATAGTAAGGAATAGAACAGAGAAGTGCTCTGAGATATCCATAGTCTTTTCAAAGAAGAAAAGAATAGAACAATGCTTAAATGTTGCAAATTCCCCACTTGCAGCCCAAGGGAATTAATCTCATTAAGCCTGCAAGGTCAGTAGGGCAAGTATTCTGCTTTAAGCAACAGCAAGCATCACCAGCAAAACAAGCATGTGATAGGTGATTGTCTTCCCTCAGCAGTACATCCTAGCTCCTGCAAGCCTTTGCCTGTAGGCGTTTTGTCCCTCATCTGTGTATGCAACACTATGTTTCAAGCACTGCTGCAAGCAAGGTTTTAGAGTCCTGTTTTATAACTGTGCTCCCTCAGACTGGCAGTTTGTGTTATTTTCTCCTTTGCTTCATGCTGCAATGCACCATTGGCAGAGTTGTTGAGGTGGAGAGACTTGGACTTACATACCCCTCATCAATGGTTTCGCTTTATGTCGGTCTCAAGACTGCAAGACCTGAAGTGAGGTAATTCAAAGTGAACTTTTGCAAGCTCTCCAAAGGTTGAGAGCTGCTGTTCCACAGCTGGGATTTCCTATGAAGTCCTTCCACCACATTGAAACATGGAGTTTTGTTTGTTTGGATTTTTTTTTTTTTTTTTAAGAAGCAGAGCTAAACTTCCTCCAAAGGAAATGTGTATGATTCCCTGGGTACTCTCAGTGCAACTACCAGTATGTTATAAAGGGAAAGGATTATATGTTCAGAGTCCTGTGACACTCAGGATGTCACCAAGAGGTCCCTTGCAGCCCGATGTCCTTATTAAATAGGTCTATTTTTTATCTTTTTTTCCAATGCATATAAGTTTTGCACTTTTTAAAATCCACCAATAAAATAATTATTTTTATTATTATACCACCCACTTCTTTGTCCTAGCTGTAGGCCAATTAAAGTTACTTTAAAAGAACTAAGATTTTGCACTAAAACCTTTGTGACACTTGAAGGGCACATAGTAATAGGACAAATGGAAATGGCTTTAAACTTAAAGAGTGTAGGTTTAGATTGCATATTAAGAAGAAATTCTTTACTCTGAGGGTGGTGAAGCACTGGAACAGGTTACCCAGAGAGGTTGTGGATGTCCCATGCCTGGAAGTGTTTCAGGCCAAGCTGGATGAGTCTTTAAGGAGCCTGGTCTCATGGAAGCTGTCCCTGCCCATGGCAGAGGGGTTGGAACTCGACAATCTTTTAGGTCCCTTCCAACCCAAACCATTCTCTGATTCTGTGAAAACTGGATAGAATATTCAGCACAATAAATCTGATATATTGAATGCAAGGTAATCAGTAACTTGTCCATTCAAAAACTTTTTCTACTTTTGTTACAGTCAAATTGAGTTCACAAGGACAGGACCTCAATGTTTGCCTGATCTGTACAGGGGCATAGTGCAAGCCAGTCATGACCTGTATCCATCATGTCTTTGAGCAACAGCAGTGTTATAAATAAACATCATTTATAAGGAGAAAATATAAGCAAGCATTTTCTCTCAGTGTCAATAGTTACCATGGACAAAAAAATGCATGATGGTGAATATCAGCTAATCAGGATGTGTTTGTTAGACTGTGTTTGTTTGAAGTTTTAAGAAAGTTGCACATCAGTATGAGGAATGAATACCTGAACAGTGTAAACATTGGGAAAGACTGCATTAAAGTCACTGGTTCCCTGAATGGTGCTGTTCCTATTCAGGAAAGGGGGAGCTCACACCAAGCTCACAGCAGGAATATTTAACTTTCCACATCCCTGTAGTTCTTGTATGACTTTGAAAGAAAATTTAGCTGTACTGTAGGCTGTGAATACCGTGGCATGATACTATTATGTATCACATAGAATCGGCTCCCTTTACAGAAGTAGTATCAGTGGTAAATTTCTTTCTTTATATTTCCTTTGCACGAGACAGTCGGAAAGGGTTCATTTGCTATTTCCAATTACATATCTGTCTTTTATCGGTGATAAAGGCTCAAAATATGTTATTTTCCTCTCTCTGATATTTTTTGTAATCACATACCTGAATTACCAATGAATGCTGACATCTTACAGAGGTCTTGATGAAGAATTTTCTAATGTATCTGTACAGCAAGGTTCTATCTTTGGACACTTAATTTTGAAGTTTTTATTGACCTTGGTTAGAACTGTTCTGGAGTTGAAGAGGGGTTGAACTGGGCTGTTGCTTGCAGCTTTCAACTTAGTAAAAAATCTGGTTTATAAATTCAGGCAGAAAGGAGAGGAACTACTAACTTGACAAAAAGCTTTGTGTGGAGGATGTGTTTGTTAGCAAAATGAAAGCAAGACATCATCCCATCTCTCCGCATGGTTTGGCAGTTTATGAAACAAGCCAAAGGAAGCTGCGTGTGGCCTGAGCCATGCTAAAGTCAGCTCCATAAGCAGGCAGTTACAGGCAGTTTCAACACAAGGAGTCAAATGGCTATTCCTAGGACTAGGCCTTTTTTAATAAACAAAAACCAAATGAAAATGTCCCAGTTATTAACATTGGAAGAGTTGGCTACTGTGCATATACAGTATATTTCCATTACATTTTAAAATCAATTCATAAAGCTGCAGGCCAACATTCCAGAGAAGTACTGCTGGCCATGAATGACGTCCTGATTGTGAAATGGGATGGAAAATGCACTCCTAAATGCACAGTGGATGCATTTTGCTAAATGCTAACAACTGGGACATTTTAATTTGTTTTTGCTTATTACAAAAATAAACAAAGTAAACAAAAGGCATGAGTGCAAAGCAAGGGAGTTATTAAAAAGAGCCTTTCACTTAAGTCCTTCTGGCTTAGCCCTCTTCTGTACAATTTAATTTCTAGAGGGTATCCTCTCAGCTGGTTCCATTTAGTTTTGACTACCAGATGTGAGCATTGGTCCATTCCTTGGCTTAAAGAGACAGCAGTGTAGGCAATTAGAGCAGTCTCAAATCTTTAAAGCATTGTTTTTGCCATTGAAAGAAACCTTTTTTTTTTTTTAAATTAAGGCAGTTTTGGGAACATGCTGCCTAGTGAAGAGCTAGCTTCATGGCTGAAGTTGTCATCTCTTATAGGTGTGAGACAGGCATTTCCCTTCATAAATCCTGAGTTCAGACTGCCACCTTAGAGGCAGTAACCTGCAGAATTTGACTGTGCTTAAGCTGCTCACTCCGTGGGAACAGGATAGACTGGGGTCTGGAGAGAAGAGGAAATCTATAAAGTATGGTCTGTCCTTTAGGGAATACCAGAGAGAAGAGCAGCTTCTTCCCATCGTTTATAAATGCACATGACATTCTAAACACTGGGTTGAACAGGGCCTGAATGTTTCAGAGGTTTAAAGTACCAAGGTATTCAAGGAAATCCAGGTCTCTTGTGCAGCTGTACAGAACACAGGAATTTAGAATTGCACAGGATTTCCAGATTTCACAATTTGTCCTCATTCACATTTGGAAAGAAATCTAGTTATTTCAAAGTACTCCATGAAAGACAATGAGAATGGTTTGAGGTCAGTCAAAGCATTGTATTACAGTTTTGAGTTTTGTATTATATAATATAGTATATATTAAAAACAAATCAAGAAAAGAGTCACTCTAAAATCAAAACAGCTTGTTCTGGAAAGCTGTAGTGGGAGGCTCTGGCTGTGTCCACATGAACAAGTCGTGCAGCCCAAGAGTGGGTCTGCAGTGAGAAGCTGTTGGTGTTGAGGACCTGACATCTGTACTAGACACGCTTTCGGGGGTTTTGATTCACACTAGCTCCAGTCTGTTCCCATGGTTTAAACATTCAAAACTGTTTGGAGTACATTAGCTGTGCTTCTGGAGCACATCTTCCAGTTGAATTTAATCTGAAAGGCATCCAGTTCACTCACTCAGAGACCGCTCCATGATGTGAACCGGAGTGTGGTAAGTGGGAACAAACGGGGGATTTGCTTCAAAAGTGCACTCGAGAGCCGAATGAACATGCTGAACCAGACTCTCCCTTTTTCTATCTTTTTAAGGCCAAATTTCAGAGAAGAGGACATTTTTTCCACCAATTTTTCAACTCTAGCAGAAATACTCTTCCTGACAGAGTGCTGTTGGGAGTTCTTTTTGCCAGCTTTATTTAATGCTTCTCCTTTCAGTGGGAAATCAAACAATAAGCAGGGCACCCATTTCAGTGCCCTACCCCACCCCAACTGTATCGAGGGCAGGAAGGCTTCTTCAGGCCTTGAATTGCTCTACAGCAGTGTCACCAGATCCTGCCGTATCTGGCAAATTCCCAGGGCAGACATATGGGAAGCATCTGTCGTGACTTGGGGCGGGGGTTATTATTTTCTTAATCATTGCCACAACCGTGGTCTATGTTTTTTCTTTTCCCTGAAATGCCACTGGATTCGGTTTGAACACAAGTGTTACTCCTCCTTGCCCCTCTGCTTCTCGCCTCGGAAACTCTTTCACACAAAGGCCCTGCTTTACTCAAGTGACATAGAATGAAGATGAACTCGCTGAGAGATTACACCGTGTAGGACTAAATGATTTTGCACTATCTGTTCCTCATTTGTCTTTTTCTTTTAAAAGAAAATAACAAAAACCCCTTTCCATTCCCCAGTAGTCTTTCAGAGCTTGTATATCAGCTAGTTACCAACTCGCTCCCCTTGTTTTTCCTGATACTTTTCTTTTTCAGGTACAACAAACCATCAAACATATGGCTGATATCAAAGTGGCAGGAAGGGAATTCCCCTACATTAAGAAGTTTATTTAACTGGATTTTGGTTTCAGGTCCATTCCTTTACATTTCTAACTAAAATAATTGCCTTTGGTGCAAGTGGCAGCTGGATTATGACTAATTTTTTATTATACAAATAAAGATTTTTCTGGAGTACTTTTGGGCTCAAAACACTAAAAGAACCCTAATAGAAATTTCAGAAACACATTCTTGCTTGGTTTTGAGTAGTTTAAATTTGACTTAGTGTTTAGCTAATTAGCAGAACTTAGAATTAGTTCTTACTGAAATCACCACTGGAATTTGGACTGATTTTAAGCCCATATGTCCATTGAAGAAATAAGATATTGTTGCAGTAGAATACAGAAAGGGGATTTTGATGTCAGCTCCAAATCATGATACAGATTATGGCAGAAGTCCCTTGATTATATGTAAACCTGACTGTATACATTTATAAATGTCCTTTGTTTCCTGCTTTCCATTTCTCACTGTCTTTTGTAGTGGATTCAGCCCCCATTTTGCACTGCCTGCACAAGGTATTTTCTGAGTACTTAAATTGTTGCCCTATATGCCTGCAAATGTTCAAACACAGAAAAAAGGAAATGAAGTTCCAGGTAGAACCTGGGTCAAAAGTTCTTGAAAACCAGAAAAGCTAGAGTGCAAATTTCCACAAAAGGAGTGTATCTGGAACTGGTACACTCATCGTTCTGGAAGGTTAGAGGAAAATAGTAGAGGGAACAGAAGCATGGTGTTCAGCTGCAGAGCAATTCAGCCAAGAATACAGCAATTATTATTAAATATTATTGTGTCTTTTAGTCTTTATTTTTTTTTCCTAAATGACCTTACTGTTTAAATAAGGGCATTCACTGAACTAAGGTCTTGACCTGAGATAATCCTCTTGGCTGTGGATATTAAGATAGAAATAACCATGGCAACCATAGAGAATTTCATAAAACATTTGTTTGCTTCTGTTTAGCTAGAAAAGTCCAAATAAAAAATGTCATATATATCTGGTGTGTGTTATACATTGTGCCATAAATGTCATTTGTTAGTTGTTTCTCTTTTTGTGGTTTGGGAGGAAATTCCAAATGTAGCTGAGGGAATCTGGCTTTAAACACACAGAGAGCCCTCATTCACTATTGAAATGCATTCTGGGAGGACTGCAAGATGTTTTGTGCAAGCAAAATTTGCCTGCACGTGATAAGAGATATTTTAGGAAAGCAAAGTAGAATCAGAGTAACCGAGAAAACATAGACCAAGTTTCTTAAATTGATGTGCTTTTCATGATCCAGAAAAAGATGTTGTTTCATCGACATATTCATGACTGGAAAAATTCCTGGTGTCTCAGAAAGACAGAGATAGCGAAACCTTTTTCTATAGGATAAATTTCTGTGTAAGCTTTGTCTCTAGGAAGGCTTTGTCTAAAGGAATATTCCACAGAGGACTTCCCAAGAGGCTTATGGATGGTATCATGTTCCAAACACTATTTAAGGCTACATTTTATCTTGTTTGATTTGTGACATGAAACATAAAATAAACATATCAGCACAGAATAATCCTAGTTTGAGACTGGTTTAATTTACCCCATACCCAAAAGGAATGCAACTGTCCGAAGTGGAATTATCTTCCAGCGGTGACAAGGCTGTGTTAATGACCATAGCTGGTAAAAATCTGATTTTGTATCTCATCTGGAAAACAGCATTTACAGTAGCATACTATGGCATTGTAGTGCACTGCTCAGTCAGTGGAAGAAAGAGAGATCCCCTCAGTGAGTAACCCTGAGGTTTTGAAAAATCCTGGTTTTACAATCTTTCCTCTATATTTGAGCATTTGGTGAGTCCGACAAGATTTGTCCAGAGGGAAAGATATGCAAAATTGTAGTGAACTACAGACCTAATTAAGGCTTTCTTCCCACACCTCTTCATGTATTATGTTTCAGTAAGAGTCCAGGGAGACATCAAATTCAGTCATTTTCAAAACAGAGCTTGGTAGGCGTAATAGAGCTGTAGACACGGTGGCTCATGACGATCTGCTGAACCAGGAGGTTACTTTTGTGTTATATTCTGGGCTTATCCTGTGAGAAGATGAACTTTTGTGACTGAGATGGGATCAGGATGTAGCTTCACTCACTTGATAAGGCTGAAGGAAGAGAGAGAGAGAGACTCTGGCCATATGAGACATTTAGGCAGGGTGCCACAGGGGAATTCTCTTGACAAGACAGGACACAAAGACATCTTTGACTTAATTTCATATCTGGAATTGTCTCTAAACTGCAGGCATAATGTGAACTTTTATGTGAAGCTAAAGAAATGAAAATTAGTTTTTTAATTTGATCTCAGTACCTACAGAATTCAGTAAAATCCAGCTGTCAGTGAAGCTTCCTTCCTGGTGTTTTCACCACTTGCTGTATTTGCACATTGCTCTTTAAAAGCAGAGACAGTGGCCCAGGTACTGGTAACTCTGCAAAATACAGTCAAAAAAGAAGCAGGAGTTAATCTCATTCTGGAGATATGCCAAGCACTGCTTAAATCAGGAGCTGAGTCAAAGGAACTGAAGACATTTTGACATCTTGATCCAAGTAGGAAGAAGCCTTCAAAGGCAGATTGAGGCAAAATTCACTGGCTGCACACATTGGAGTACTATCAAAGGAATCTTTGAGGTAACCCAGCCAGCATCGTGAAGAGAAAACCTCAAGTCTCTCTGCACTTCAAGGCTCACCATAACTCATGCTTATTTTCAGAATGGCTGGTTCTTCACATTATGCACGGTTCAACCATTTCTGCTGTATCTTCTATTGTTGCAGAGTTGTATGACAGCTCAGTGACCTTTCCAAAAGCGCAAATATCTGGTATTACATGCTGCAGTGTAGCATGGGATATGAGTCCAGGCTGATCACAAGATCAGTGAAAAAAAATTGGAATGGGTCCTGAATGTGTTCTGGGCCTCAAGTTTCAACAAACACAACCCCTTTCTAATAATGGTTCAATAATGTGTGCTTACCAGGGAGGAAAACTGTCTTTTTTTGTTTCTTTTGTGGGTGACATTGCCTGTACCACAGGTGTCAACAGACTGAATGGTTTTAACACGAATCTCAGAAGTTCAAAAAACCCCAAAAACACAGAAACTGTCACGTGATCAACAATTAATGAGTTTGGGCCTTTATAAAATTAAAACAAAGCACTGTGAGGAGCTCTAAGAGTGCTAAAAGGATGATAAATAATACACACCAATTTGGAATAAAGACACGAATTGCAATGCATTTGGACAAGACTGAAGTATTCACACACAGATTCCAGAATATTTTCCAAGAGGGATGAACACATGGTGCTTCTGCAGATATTCGCAGTATTTTATCTTCACCAGAAATAATTACATCATAAGGAACAAAAGCTATCTCTCAGTTTGTATTAGAAAGCCAAGTCCAAGAAAAAAGTTTGGGGTTTAGGCTGAAAAGAGAAGCTAAGAGATCTCAACAACTTTGAGCCTTCCTCCAATGCCATTATGTATTTTTTTTGGTCTATGTCAGTAAGATGATAAAACTGTTATAAGCTTGCCAAAGGAGCATATAGTGAGGACATTTGTTTTAAATGTTGATTAAACATAATCAATTGATAAAAAAAATATAATGCTATTAATTACATTCTTTAAATGCTGCTACTAGAAGGTGCATTTGCTTTTAAGTAAATACTCTGTTAAAGGGTATCGTTTTCCGCTCCTTTGGAAGTGAAGACCAGCAGATCAATTAATAGCTATAATCTGTTAACTTCTCTGAACTGACTCTTATTGGATCCTAAGCCCACATAAGAATATTAGTTGATTTTGTGGCATTTGATTTTGATTATCTCATGCCACTGATTTTAAAGATATATCGCTCGAATATATTCCTTGCAAGTTTGTATGCTCAACTGTTCAGAAACAATGGATGATCACTTAAGAATGCCAGCATCACTATGGCTGTTGTAAATAGTCAGATCATAGAGGTGTTTTTCTTAGGAAAGGAAGAATTGTGATCTCTGCAATGCCATAAGACAACCTGTCTCAAGTGCCAAGTGTCACAGCTTACAAAATACAACATTTGAAAAATCTAGTGTCAGACTCAAATAAATAAACAACTTGTTTAATAGCTCATATTTATGCTTTACTATTCTTTAGGAGGGATTGAATGTCTTAAATGCTTCATAAAGGACTGTGTTTTGCTTCAAGGGGTGACATTCACTCTACCTTAACTTCATCCATCTAAATTATTACTGTGAATTCTCCTGGGGGTGTGCCCTACTTTTCCATGTGACCAGACACTCAATTTACACTCATAAATTTTGCTTACTGAACTCAGGTTAGATTCCTAAAGTGAACAGCATAGTACATTTTTAAGCTGTTATTTTAATCTTTGAGTTAGTAACACCAAAAAACTTACACCTCCATCAGACTGCCTAAAACCAGGTTGGCCTCAGTATGTCTCTTTATCTATAAGATAAATATGAGCATCTCCAAACTCATCAGATTGAGACTAGTCTCAACAGACAGCTGAAGGGCTTTGCTTGTGGAGAACAGGAACTGCTTTTCTTATCTATTTTCCACAGCCTTACTGTAGATGAATAAACATCTTAGCTGTCCCAGGACTGGATTCTCAGTTAATTTGAGTTTTAACCTGCAGATTTGAGCACCTATGACAGGTTCCTTAGACTGAAGACAGGTTCAGTGATTATTATTTCATTTTCACTGGCGGGAGAAAGGGACTTACCACCTAGGCTGTTCTAAACCAATAAATGTGAATATTAGTTAAAAAGTAAAGATTGTCTCCTCCACCTACCTCAAGGTTAAATTGATACCTTTTGTCATCATCAAAACTGTGGGTAGAAGTGTTCCTTTGGGAAAGGGTCCCACCAGTAACAAAAGAAATGACATCAAAATTTGGAGTTATTTCATGCCAAGGAAAAGAAAGCATTGCTTATCAGAAGAAGAGGGAGTCAAAAAACACGGCTGCAGGGAAGAAGGCTTGAAAAGTTGCTTTGATTTGGTAGAGGGTTTGTGTATAACTCTATCTTTGCTCTTGAGAGCAAGTTTATTCCCTTCTTATTGCTCTTCTTTAAACAGTTACACAGGTTTCCTTCTGCATTTTTAATATGTCTAAAGAAAATTGCAAATCCTGTAACATGAAACATGAGGCCGATCTGTTCAAACTTAAGGCTTCAGCTTTAAGTATCATGATCAAGTATCATGAGTATCCTTGACCGATCTAGTCCCTTAAAATTCAAATTATTTAATATCTATTACATCGTTCCTTCCACTGCAGTTTTGTGGCACACTGAGCTTGAAGAGGATTAAGTTCATTAAAGTAATGGAGAAGAAACATGGCATAGAGGAAGATCCTGCACATACACATCTGGATTCCTTTTTCAAGTACCACATCTTTACTAGACCTGAGTGACAATGACTGACAGGATAACAGCCAGATTTGAATGGATTGAGACAAATTAATACTAATAAAAATGCATCACAGGATATAAACAAGGTAAAATTTGTAAATTACCTTTTGACAGATTAATTGATATTGCTGTAAAACCACAAAAACCCTCTGGCACACAGGTCCCATATTAGATATAAAGAGACATCTATCTTTATATCTGAGATATAAAGCCTCAGTTTCAGACATGAATAAGCCTTTCCATGCCCAATATTCAGATTTGTTGCTCTAGGTTTTCCAGAGATTATTGTTATTATTTTTGTAATGAAATGAAAAATATCAGGCTTTCCTGAAACTATATTAGGTTAGGAGATCCCAGACCAGAGTCTGAAACCTTACATTGATTTGTGGAATTAAAAAATTAGGGTTCTTGGCTTGTAGTAGAAAAGGTTTAGGAAGCTTTGGTTTGGACAATCATGCCAGTTAAGGATGCAAGAAATTATCCAGTATTATAAAGGTAATGGATCCTACTGGCCAACTCTTTCACCAATATTGATTTTTTTGTCATCCAGACAAGGTCATGTAATTCAGATGCACCTCAGCTATCCTTCTTTCAACTACGTTCAGTTCAGGGGATAATGTGCCTCCCTTACCCCGAAATATTGGCAGGTATATGAGGAGCAAAAATTTCTATTAAAAATAGATTTATTTTGGATGCCATTAGGACCTTGAAATATTTGGCATCTATGATACCTGATGAGCTTGCTGTCTATTCTGTTTGTGCTGTTTCTCCTTTATCACAAGCTTTTACAAGATAATATTGAGTCTTTTAAATTTAATTAGAACCTTATTTGATTCTCTTTCCAGATCTGGATTTGGCTCTGCTAATCACGGTCTGAATCTTCTTCTGTTCTCCATACCCAGTAAAAATATTATTAGATAGCTCTTTGTTGTGGTATTTCACAATCTAAAATGTATGCTTCTCCTTTGAAAATATTATACACATCACTTCAGCACAGTATTTCAGAGAGAATCATAGCTAGGCTGAGGAAATTAATAATTCTCATGTGAAGTGCATTCTTTAAGTCTATATTTTAATATTGCATTTATTCAGAAGCGGTTCTACAGATTTCTGCTCACTGTTAGCAAAATAATAGACTTTTTCTTGCTGATGTTTCCATTGTCTTGGGACTTCTTAACCGAGAGATTACTGACTGTGAGTACATGGCAAAAATTGTGTTCCAGTGAGTTACCCCTGTAGGGATAAACTGTAGGGGGATACTGGCTTGAGCATTGGAAAACCATAATGTGAGTGCAGAAACAGGAGTTTAAGTATGAGGACAGAAGTTATGCAGGTCCAGCCAGTGGGTCTGACCCATACTAATAAGTCTAAGAGCAATGTAGCTCTGTATTATTTTATCAAATGCAGCATTAACCTTTTTTTTCACATTTTTATCTACATATTGTCATATTCTATTTTATTGAGCTTCGGCACTTTGGCCTAAGAAAACTGCATTTACTTTGGGTTGTAAATAGGTTTCTTAATTTGAATATGGAACATGCTGCTCCCTGATGCTTATCCTAGGAACATTAATAGTCAGATGAATCTCAGCTAAGACTGAATAGGATTAGGTATAGAATTAGTCAGGAAATGCTTTTTTCCAATGAGAACATTTAATCAAAACCACGCCTAGAATATTTTGGTTGCAATTTTAAATACTTCAGTGCTAAAATGTTAAATCACTGTCATACATTCCTCTTTTCACATATAGGTTGGGTTGGGTTCCCCTCCTAGATGTCAAATACTGTTGTATTCAATGGGACCACTCCCACAGCTGTGGGATTTTGCAGCACTTGACAGTTTGAGGAGGCACACAGAGTGTGGAAGCTTGTGAAAAACACATCATAGTACCCCAGTATTGAAAACTCTTTTCAGCAATTGTTATTATTAGGAAAATATGGTTTTCAAAATAGAAATTTTAAAAAAGCAGCAGGGAAAATCTAGATTCTTCACTCAAATACATTTGAAAGAAAAAACTTTTGTACAGTCCCTGATACATTTCTATTTCCAATCTACTTCCTTCATGGATTCTCATTTTGCTATGAATATTTTACCAATAAATGTAATTTGTTTATTACATAGTAACTCTCAGCTTCAGATGATGGTATTGTGCCTACAAAAATGCAGAAACCACCAATGCCAGCACTGTTCCCAAGTCCTTTCTTTAAAGAGTTTCCATTTATCAACTAGAAGAACCACATTCCTGAACCAAACTTTATTAATCTACAAATGTAGGGATCTCTCCTAACTTACACAAAAATATACACTCCAGAAGAGATGATCCATGCCCCAGTTATACAAAAATCTAAACAATTTATGGATTGGAAAAAGAAAGCATTGTCATTACCTTTTTACAAATCATGTTTCTGTGCCTATGAGGACAGAGAAATTTGTGTTGTTAACTCCATGTGGGTCTATCTAGTCCTGTTACTTTGCCTGATGAGGATCAACCAGTAGTAGCAATGAGCTGACCTTTTGCAGAACTACTGCTAATAGTCCACTGCTGAAATCAAACATAGCGTTACAATAAGTCTTCACATTTTTAAGTGATCCTCAAATAACGCCTACAAAACAGTAACACAGTTTTGATTTTTCTTCTTGTCATTGAGGTTATCTCTATAACTGCAAAGCTCTGTTTGCCACTCCTATATCAACACTACTGAGTCATGAACTCTTCAAGAGCAAGGGCATAAACCCAGGGAATTCACTTGTGTCATACCTGGGGTTCTATCTCTGATATTTGGCATCAGCCCAAGCAATGCAGGACTTTAAGGCACGCTAATGTAGTATTTGCATATGAGCCAAAAGACTTTTTTTTGTCTCTGGCCTGTCTTTATTTACCTTATAGCTTAGGCATTCTTAAAATGCATTTGTGTTGACGAGCTGGCGCAAAGGAGATTATTAGTGCTTTTTGAGCAATGAAAACAAGCAAGCTAAGCAAAAAACACTTTTGAATTTTTCTAGCTTTACGTTGTAGGTTCATGGCTCCTTCCACATTGTGCTGTCAGCGTATTTTACTAGCCTATATCATTTTTATAGATCATGAACAGTAGAGGCCTAAATTTTGACCCCTGTCGGGCCCCAGTAAATCTAGTTTTCCACAATCTAACATAGCTTCTCTGTTTTCTGTTTTTCCATCAGCACTTTATCCACTCCCATGTACTTCCCTAGATCCTGGCAACTTTTAGCTTAAACAGAGACCAGTAGTATGGAACTTTGTCAAAATGTTCTGAAGGTCCAAATAAATTATGCTGTGTTTTATCAGCTTTGTCTGCAGCCTCCTGAAGCATCAAGTTAGCCAAGACCTTTTCTTTCTAAATCATTCTTGTTATCTCTGTTAGTTTAGCACTATGTATTTACTTTTATAACATGTCCTTTACTATAGTCTGTATTAAATACCATAGTGATGGGACTGCAGTTCCTTGAGAATGCCCTTTTCAACTTTGTGCGGAGCTGTACTGTATTATCCATTCATTTCATTTGTGGTATGTTAACCGAATAAAACAAGCTTTCCAGTACTCTACTGCAAGGCAACCCCAAGTGCTTCATGAATCCTAGTGCCTTTTTTTCCCCTCAGAATTCTATTTAATGCTCCACAGTTCCACAAAGATTTCCACTGCTGCTCCATAAACTTTGTACAGATTCATCTTTGCAGATTTATACTGAATATTGTGAAGCCCATAAAGTTTTTACAGCAGAAGTTTTCAAAATGTGCTCAGCAATGTATAAAACCTTTGAAAGATAGTTGAAATACTGTAGACTATTATTTTGTTGTCAGAGGACCTCTATGCTGTGAGTTAAATGAGTTTTCATCAGAACATGGATTACCAAATTTTGTAATGATTTTTGATTTGCCATCATTTATAAAGTGATCTCTTGCTGAGATAAAAATTATTTTTAAAATGTTTAAAACTGGCTACTTTGTGAATCTCAGTGACTTAACATGAAGCCAAGTTTTGAAGAATATTGGAACAATTCAGTTTTCCAAATATATATAGATGGAAAAATTCTGTTCTTAAAAATCCCTTCACAGATCTCATTTTAAAAACACTTATGGATTTTTCATGTTCTAACTTTGAAACTGTCAGGTTCTTTAAGATTTCTTTTTACTTCAAAGCTAAGGTAAAGAATGACTAACTGTTACATCTCTGGTTTTTGGAACCATTGGAACTACTTTCAGATTCAGCAGATTTCCTCTTATTATAAACCAGCTACACACATAATGGTCAGAAAAAATTTTATTTTGTTAAGTCACTATTATTAGTGACATTAATGCGTCAAGTCAAACTGAGCCTGAAGCTACACTCACGTTAGCTCTCAGAAGCCAGCAGAGAGTCCTTTATTAAATAAAGGACATTGTGTTTGCTTAGAAGGCTCATTACAGTTTCAAGATGTAGGTTTCCAGTGTCATTTGAGAAGATTCAGGATGTTCTCAAAAAAAAATATCCCAGAAAAGGATCTAAGTCACTTTTAGTTTTTGTGCCATGCCTACTAGACCTTTGTAGATGTCTTAGGCAATCTGCTGTATCAAAAATAGCATAAGAGAATTGAATTCACAACCAAGTTTTAAAGACTCTTATCTTTAGATACACTTACTGAAGAGGTTTTGTCTGATCTAGTCACCTCAGATGGTATCTATCTATCTATCTATCTATTATCTATCTATCTATTTTTTATGGTCTACTAAGAAATAGGCTCTTCTAGTGCACAACCCATCCTAACTCACCATAAGAATCATTGATGAGAAATCAATCATACCCAGGAATCTTCTTTTCTTTCCCTTACTTGTCTCTTGGGTTCTGTGTAGATTCTATGGTAAAGGTTTCTCTGGTCTGCATGTGTAGTATGCCCTGTTCAGGGAAAATAACGAAATCCATCATCACTGCAGTGCATGAGAAACAGTGCATCTCTTTAGCAGGAATATGACAGTTCTCTAGATTCCTGTTAAGGAAACTTTCCTGCCCGACCATCCAGGAGCCACTCTGGCAGTCACACCCACACCACCTCAACTGGGACTGAAGCCCCATTGCTCCAGTGAGCTGGTGAGTGCCTCCCTTCAATGTCAAGCAACACAACATGCAGAATTGGGAAACAACATATTTATATTCATGTGTTCCTCATCCAAGGTACTAAACTCCACTGAGGACATCCTTCCACACAGGAGTACATGAACAACCCATGGAGAAGTACCATTGTACTAAACTCCTTTTTTTAAATAAATATTTTCCATAACAAAGTTAATAGGAGGGCAAGTCTCTTAGTGATATTTCCATTTCTAAACAGAGAAGTGATTTACCCCAGGGTTAGACTACTCTAATTCTTGGGCTATATTTCCTCCTGGAACCAGTACTGCAATATTACAGTCTACAAAGAAAATTTTACAGAGCTATATAAACAAAGGACCATCTAGATGTGCTGTTTACTTTAAGTGTATTCAAAGAAGCAGCAGCTGTAACACTTAAAAGCAAAATAGAAATTGATCTAAATCCCCCATCAAATCACCTTCGTCTTTCCCATAGTACTGTATTTTATAGCATTGGTCAGCATGACTCAGTAATTTAAGAAAAAAACTTGAGGTTACTGGCTGAACTACTTGCCTTTTGCTAGCTTACTATGACGTCTAAACTGCTATTTAAATTTTAACATCAAGCCTCCATCCAAAAGGAAAAGCACTCACCACAAAAAAACCCAACCAACTAACCAACCAACCAACCAACCAAAAAAACCAAAACAAAACCACCAAAAAAAAGACCAAACTGAAAAAACAAAAAAACCCAACCAACAAAAAAAACCCCAAAAACCCCAAAAACCCAAAAAACCCCCCAAAAAAAAAAAAACAAACCCCAAAAACAAAACCAACAAAAAACCCCAAACCAAAAAAAAGGGTGGGGGAAAGGTGCTAAAGACAAGACTGGGAAAAGAGGGAGAAAACTGACTCTGTTCAATAATCCCACATGGTCATTAGCTGTAACATTTTATTTTGGCTTTTTTTTGTGTGAGAAAGTGTAATAAGCCTGCATTGATCTATGGATCTTATTCTTTGGGGAAATATGAGTCACAGATGCATAGTTTGGAGACACTCTTAAAAATATTATCTCTCAAGTGTTGTGTGAAGCTTTACAGACTTCTTCCTGCAAATCTTCTATGTCACTGTTAGAACCAAGTCCAAAATATTTACATCTAAACAACTTATGGCATCTGTCAATAAAAAATTGGTCGGCTCCAAAACATTTCTAAGTGCAACATTTAAAACTGCATAAACAGGAGTGAACTAGTAGCAGTCTAAAGTTGTCATCATTGACAGTTATGATTTATCTTAACTCTCCCTAGCCATTTGGCTAAAGTTTTAAGTAAACACTTTCAGTCTTCCTCATGTTCTCTTTACTGCCACCTCCCACTAATAAGAGATGTTGCCAAGAAAAGCAGCCAGACAGTTCATTTACCTCCCAAACTTGCCTGAAAGTAGCCTGCCTGGTTTAGACAAGGGTTGAAACTACTACTGCACATTTTCAGCAGATGGAACAATGCTTCACAAATTATTTACATTGAAGTTATTTGCTTTCAGGATGTGTGTTTAACGAATGGTTAGTTGAATGAAATATTGCAGCTCAGACAGAGAATGCAAGCAATTCAAGCAAGCCATTTATGGTGATAGATGTAGCTGTGATCCTTGATTTTCTACAAAGCACTGTAGCATTTTGTCCTGATTCTTCACCAGCTCCTCGAATCTGACAAAAGTATGGTTTCTATTTTCACCCTCTTCCTCCTCTGCTACCCCCTCCCCTGCAGGCATAGTTCCATTAATCAGCTGTGTTGCAATAATACCTTACATTGATAAGACATTCTCTCATTAGCAGATCTTCAGAGATCTTCACAGATATGATGAAGAACTCATAATTATTTCCATTTAAAAAATGAAGACATAAAGGCATTACAAAGTTTAATGTGTTAATTGAAGCCAGCCAACCAAGTACAGACATGAAAGCTGAAAACCCAGCTCCTCTTTCTCTGTTCAGTCTCATATACTGTGCTATTTTTCTTAAGAAAGCATTTGAAGTAAAGTCACTGCTGCTTGCTTCCATCACCATGGTTCTGAAACTTTTACTGGGGGAAAGAATTGCATGGGAACTTCATTTCTAGTAGTTGCTAAAGGAGAAAATCCATATGGAGTTTCTCCTGTCACAAGCTGCTTGAATTGGACAGCATATCACTGCTACATAACATCCCGTTTCTTCAAAACATTTATGAAAATAACAGAACTCAACCATCAAATGTGCTTAGGTAATTTTTAGGCAGACCAGCGTGTTGCACGAAAAGTCAGAGAGTCACTTCAAAAAGAAGGAGCGCTCCATCTTCAAATATTTTCTTCTCCGTATCAACCCAAAGCAAAAAATTCTCCCATTTCATTTAGGCTTCTGATTTAAAGGTGCCTGCAATATTCTGTTTCTCAGTACACTAATAAGTAATTTCTTTAAAGCTTCAGGCTACTAATAGGATTAGGAAAGTTTATTCTCAGTCTATTGAAAACAATAGGAATGCTCCTGACATCAGTAGACTTCTGTTTGGATCTGCAGACAGGGGAACACTATATAGAATTCCAAACAAATGTTTAACAATCTGAAGAATGAACAAATATCAAGAAAGGGTTTTTCTCAAATCGTGGATTGCCTTGTTACTTTCTGCTCTTCCAAGAGGAACATGAGATAACACTTGCCAGGAGGATCTTCTGCCTTTTCATGGGAACTTCATGGTTCTGTCACACTTGTAGGGAACACAAGGTGAAAGCTAAGATTCCCCAGCCTTTCCTTGGGTTTTGGACATCAAATGGGCTTGCCTGAAACATCCATTTTTTCTGAACTAATGTCTTAAAGTTTTATTCTTCGTGTCTTTGAAATTACCCCCAAATAATTTTGCATCTTAGACAAGTTGAGAACAAAAAAAACCTAGTGTTTTTAACCAAAGAAAAAGGTTACGTTCTTCATGACAAACTTGGAAACATCTACAAAAGTATCGAAATTCGAAGCTTCATCCCAGCACATAACACGCAAACTGACCCCATCTGCAATACTGCATCCAGTTTAGTGGCCCCCCAGCTTAAAAGACATCAAAAACTTCGAGAGTACAGTGGAGAGCAACCAAGGTGGTCATGGCTGGAGTGCATGACTCAGGAGAAAAGCTGAGGGAACTGAAGCTGCTCCTCTCAGAGAAGATATTACTTTGAAGACCTAAGAGTGTCGTACCCATAACTACAGGAAGATCAGGCACCTCACTGAAGTGTGTGGTGGGAGGATGAAAGACAGTGGTCATAAACTGAAGCATGGCAAATTTTGACCAGCTATGAAAAAAAAAGCATTTTCACCATGAGGATGGTCCAGCACTGGAACAGTCTGCCCAGAGAGGCTATGTTCCACTCTGGTAGATTTTCTAGACATAGCTGGGAAAAGTCCTGAGAAACCTGACCTCACATCTAACTCTGTTTTGAGCAGGACATTGAAGTGGAAACCTCAGGAGGTCCTTTCCAATGTGGATAATTTAAATGTTCTGAAAAATTAAAGAGGAAAGAAATCTCTAGTTTCAATCCATAAAAATGGGATCAAATGCAGTCTTAAAGCCCAAAAGTCTTTTGTCTTCCATCAGTATAAGTTGAGACATAACTGATGTGCATGGCTACAAAATGGAACAAAAATGTTATAAGTGAAATAGAAATAGGCCACTGGGTTTTATATCTGTGAGGACTATTTCAGGCTGGTGTTGCTTACCCTAAAGCGAGCATATCCTTTGTGTGCTCCCTGCCACACCAGAGGACATGATACCTCTTTCCTAGCATATGTGCTGTGGCACTTTTAATCTGTTTTCTGTGTAATCAGGATCAGAAATAAGTAATACAAAAACATTTATCCAGCAGTATACATGGCATGGAGAATGAAGCATTGCAAGCCACGAAAATAATGAAAAAAATGAAGCAGAGAGGGACTGCAAGAATAAAAATCGACGCAAAATAATTTAGCCACATACTCATTAAAGTACATCAGGACCTGTGCCCAAGAATGCCCTGAGTGCTGAAGTGTGGATGTGAAGGATGGAAATGAAAACACAATTAAAAATTTCATTTATACTTATCTGAGCTGCTTCTGGCTGAGAGGTTTGCATGATCTTGAGAGCTATTCCAGAGACTCTAGTGAGTATTTCAAGGGTATCTTAAGAGAAAAAGGCTGCTCAGAAAAAATACAAAAATACTAGAAGTCCTAGAAATTGAGGAAGGAAGGCATTGAATTTGTTTGAGCACCCATCCAAAGGAAGGACAGCTTGATAACTGCCAGCTAATATTTTTAATTAGAAAGAAATACTTCAGCTCTCTAACAGCAGAAACTGTAGTGGTTAGAGGAAGCCCAAAGACAGAGGATGTAGGAAACACAAGGACAAGAATGGACAAATTTGACTCACACCTGAAAAGTTTTCCATAAGTGCCATATAGTATTAAATAGCAACATCCTTCCATCATTTCAGTGGTCATTTCTTTAGAGGGAAGTGAATCCGAATTAAGTAGTACAAAAAGTGTTTGACTGAGAGTGGTTGAAATTTATAGTTTGCAATGTTGTCCCCAGCAATGAAAAAATGGCCACCAGTAGGCAATAACATCTGAATTATCCCCTTTTTCTGAACAACACATTTCTCAAAACTGGGAGTCCTGTGCATATTAGATCATATATATGAAATGTTAATATAGCACACTGTGTCATATGTAACAGGATAGCATCCACAGCATTCAGAATAAAATTCAATGAAAAGCAATAATTTTATATTATTCAATATTTAATATATTACAACTATTCTATGTGTGTGTAAAGTCATTTGTCAAAATTTCTGCACGTTATTCAGAGAAATTATATTCTGTATTTGATAGCATGGCAAAAATATGCAAAAGGAGTGTCATTTTGATTCATTTTGTCACAAAGTGAGTATTTACCCACCTTGGAAAGCATCTACTTTCTTACAGAAAAATGGAAGAGTCGAAGAGCTCACACTCATTACTTACCATCAGAAATTATAACTCCATCCTTGTCTGCAAGACCTACCAGTGAGCCTTGGGTTTAGCAGAAAGACACCATGTTTTGGAGTCACAAGGCAGATAATTCAGTTGTGGAGCTCCTTGCAGACAGCTTCAGTTTAATTAGCTGATTTTGCCAAGGAGACATCCCTGAATGCAGACACACTACTTGGGATGAGTGTCACAGCTGAATTATGCCAGTGAAAACCGGTAAACAAAACCATGCCAACACCATGCAAGAGCATCTTAGTAACTTTGGAAAGGAATGGAAGCCAGCTCTGCATTGGGTGACTGCATTGAAACCCTACCAAAAAGAAATAGAACTGTTTATTAAGTAAAATCAGATAGAAGAGGGGTTTGATATGATTCAAGTTGTCGTGTGAAATAGTTTATCAGTAATTTATGATAACAAATTTTAAAAAAATTATTCTATGAAATTAAACAATTTACTGAGAATTGATCAAAAAAATGTACTTGCACATACACAATATCTAAGCACTTCTATCCTTTTACTGCATATTTCATAACTGCTATGTAATCTTGAAAACAAATTTCAAACATCTGACAGTTTGGGAGGGGATAATGTCTATATCTGGTGGACTGTGGTCATTGCTGTTGAAGGGTTTGGCCACAAATCAGAAATTTCAAATAGCACATGCTGATGTGCAATTGCTAAATCTTGTAGACCACTTCCCCTTCTTTGTATTTTTTCTTGCATTTTGCAAGATAACATATGCTTGGATGAAACAGCAAGCCAATAGTTAATTTGCCCATTCGTTTTGTGCGTGCGGACAATGAAAACCACTGAAAGAGTGGAGAATCTCAATTTGGATCAGAATACTGTAGTTTAAGCCCAGTTTTTATATTTTATCTTTGACTCACAATATCATTATTAACAACATGTTTTTGCAGTTTATTGTGTCACTGTTATTATTTATATGGTGTCATAAATGTACACCAAGGTTTAAATCAATGATCTATAAACAGTAACTGAATGAAAATGGGACAGAAATCAATCCTGGCACCTAAACTGCTCTGAGTTTTGGAGAAATGTTGTTGAAAATGCAATGTTAATGGGAGAGCTTGCATTTTGGAGAGGCTGGATCAAACCCACATACTTGAACTTTGGTAAAGTTTGGATCCAGGCCTCAATTTTTCTATTTCTCAGTGCAGTTAACTCTGCAGTGCATGGTTATCAGAGGTGGTGTCAGAAAACCTCCTCTACTTTTCAGCTGTGTGCATTATGGAGAGGTGAAGCATTAATCTTCTGGTAAGTTCCATTATTATGGTCTTTTCAGGAACAAGTACTGAAATCACTGTCTGATGACAAAAAGTGCTGAAATGGACATGTATCAAATCATTAATAACTAAACATAACAATCATCTTGGCTGATTCTAGAGACCTCAGTGTGGTGCGGGATAAAAGTGATGTCCCTCAGTTTATTCCTCTGATGACTCTAAATCTTGCCACTCTGAAGCAAGCTGGGCAGCTGCAACGCCCATATGCAAGTTCTGGAATTAGATTTTCCAGCACTTAGAAAATGAGCTGACACATTTCTTGGCTGGTTCTAATAAAGTCATTTCTGGGCCAGGTCTAGAGCAACCCGTGGGACTGTTTCATGACCAGTTTGCTGGTGGCCTCTTTTATTTTAACAGACCATCATACTATGACAGAATTTGCCTGTTTATAATGTGTAAAAAGGATGAAGAATGGTTAAAAGGCAAAATGAATTGAATCTTCAAAATTTTTATGGCTTTGAGGGAAAAGAGGCACAGATAGTTTTAATCTGTTTTCCTACAATACAATTTTAAGTGAAGACATTTTATACTCTATAAGATGAATAGTTTCCTAATGAAATGGTCCTGTAGCTTTTAAAAGCAAGTGCTCTAAAGAAATAGACTAAGTTTCTGTAAAAGTCGTTTGAAGTAAAAATTTATGAATAATCAGATATTTAAAATATCTCTAAATCATGTAGTGGGGGGGTTCCATGTGATGATTCTTTTGATGAAAACACTATTGAGGACATACTGTCTAATACTATGTTTTCTGCTGAAATCTATCAATGTTTCCATAAATCTTAGAAGAAACACACTTGCCTTTTTTTCTCGCTTGGAAAACAACCAAAACTTTCATCTAGTTAGAAGGAAAGGGATCCATGCCTCATAAACAAGTCAATTTCCAGGTCTCATAAAGTCAGAAATGCTAAAATGGAGTAAATAAAAATAATTTATTTTCACTAACTGGTAAAATCCTAGCTCAAATTCGGCTAATTATAAGAGTAGCAGTAAAAAAATCTCAAGAAGTCTGTTGTACTATGATTGGGATGTTTGTGCTATAGACGGTCTCAAGCTATGATGTTTAGCAGTTTTCCTACAGATCAGATACAAGCATTCTGTATAAATATTTTTAAATATTTGCTGAAGAAAGAAAACCATATTGAAGACATATTTTAAAACTTACTTTAAACTGACTATAGTATTTGCATAGCCACTGATGTTTATCCTTTGATTTGACACAGAAAATCTGAATCTTAATCATTTTCCATCACCAGAGGTCATTTGAGCCATCCACACAGTAAACCTCAGCTTTTGCCAATTCTCCAATTGCTTAGTGGTGATAAAAGAAAGAGAGAGGGTAAAGACCGAAGAAAATCTGAGCTTTCCCTTCTGGCCTTCCTTATTAATGTTCATTGCTTCAGAGCAAAAGTCATCACCTCCACAGCATCTGGGAACTGGAGATGCAGGAAGCAGAACATCCTGCTCTGAAGAACAGAAAGTGTGTGATGATCTTATTAGGTGTCTTTCTCACTTGCTGATGGGATGACTGTATTCTTCCCAAAATACTGTGTAGATCTTGACTATTTGGTTTTTCTTGTGTTCCTTCTTGAGGTCCAGCTCCAAACTCGTGACAAGGTGTTTTAATTTAAAAGGGAGATGGAAGAAAGGACATGTCAAGTGTCAGTTTGTGAAGAAATAGTAAAAAAATGTGGCACCAGTCTGACCTAATGACTAAGAAAACAGATGGCTTCATTTTCATTTTTTTTAATGAAAAAATATTATTTTGTTTTTTGCATGGTTCATGGTTTCTAAATGATTGAGGCCAGACACAGGAGCTGTATCACCCCTTTGCATTTCATTCATCCATTTACATTGTACATTTTAGTCCAGACTTACAAGCACAGCTTTGAACCTGAAAGAATCTCCTTATTGATATATCTTGATTTAATCCGTAACAGGATCTCAAGGACTTCTGGCCATGCTTCCACACCCTCTCCCCAGACCTGTTCAGCACCTATGAAACATGCCAGGTAGTTCTAACCTTGAAAAACAGGAAAGTAAACCCTGTAGGAAGACATAATTTTTTAATGTTTCCCTTCCACCTAAATTAGATCAACTTTTCACAATACTTTTTGCATAGATTTTTGCATATAAATTTTTTCTAAATAAAATCGTATAGAGATATCAAAGTGGAATCAGTTTGTCTTTAAACAATATTCACCTGAATCAGTGAAGTGGACTAAAAGAGCCATAATTTTGGTTATTCGTTGTCACATTCTTATGTTTTAACCTACCTGTTTAAACTGTATTTCTGACAATGCACGTGCTTTGGCATTTTTGTACCATTTCTATAAGTTATTCTCCCCTGGAAAAAAATTTCTGGACAGTTTTGGTCTTAAATCGTCCATTAGCTAAGCTGTGATACAGAATTCTAGGGATAAGCAGGGATTCATCTCCCTGTAAGAGGAAGCAGGGATTCACCATCTTTATCCTTCTCAATATAAGATCTATTACTACTTATTAATTCCTTTACAGTTATGTGTAATAAATCCTAAACAGCATTAGAGTATAATCTTGGTACACATTAATATCCACAGTGCTGGTATCTCACCAGACGCAGGTTTTAAGGATTGAAAAAGCAACACTAGCCTGACTGAAAATATCGATGAGAATTTCTTCCCAAGCATAAGGGGAAGTGGGAGAGGGTGGAGAGGCGTCTGTGATGATGATAAGAACTGGCACCATTAGTGAAGTGATGGTGAAAGTCGACTGAACAATCCGACGTTAGATTTGATAGGGACTATTCCAAGGATAAGCCAAGGCCAAGTGTTAGTGAAGAGAGTGGGAAATAGTTCAGACTGGAGCAAGGCAGGATTTCTAGTAAAATTTAGATTTGTTATGAATTCACTGGAAACTGCAAATTCTACCACATACATATAGTACACATACACGGAAGAGTAAAGGTGTCAGAGGAGAATAAGGTGACACATTTTCGTCCAAAATCTTGGACAAAAGATATTCTGGCCGGGTCACAAAATACCTTTTTTCAATTCCCTTAACCTGGAAATTTTAATAGTTTTTAATTTTTTAGTTTTATAAAATCTAATACATGGTACATGGTAATACATCTAATCAGTACCACCAAAATGACAAATTCCTCCCGGTGATAAGACAGTTATAGCTCACCACCACCAATAACAACAATAACAACGACAATAATAATAACAACAATAACAATAACAATAACAATAACAATAACAATAACAATAACAATAACAATAACAATAAGTGTCCCAAAGCACAGATCAGCATTTCCTGGGTACATGGATAATTGCTGGGCCAAAAAGTCGCTTTCACTCTCTTGTAGTCTCTCTTAAGGATCATTTAAATGCACACAGTGATCTAACTCCATCGTGTTTTCAGCCTCAGTGAAGTTGACTCAGTAATGAAGATACCCAGCTGCTTGCTGGTGACTTCGGTTCAAATCCACCTACTCAGCTTCAGAACACTATGTCTTCCTCCCACTCCTGTGCCCTGAAGTTGTTTAAAATGAGGCATTTTTCTAGAAGAGGTAAAAGATGACCTCTGATGCCCTGAAACAAACTGGAGAAGTGAGGCAGCTCCAGATATCTTGGCTGTGTTCTGCAAACTTCTGCGTTCGGGTAGGAGAGAATTAGTGCTACCTCCTCCCATGGTGTTTGAACAATTTAGCCCTCACTTTCTATTATCTGTTGGAAAGGAAAGAAGTTAATTATGGCCCGAAATAAACACACTACACTAAACAAACTTTATTTTATTTTCTTAATATGTCAACATATGTAAAACCAGTCACATTTCCTTCTCTGTGTAGAGCCTGTTAAATTATACATTTTCACACATTATTCCTATAAACATAAAAAGACAAGTCTAATGAAGTTTAATTTTCATTTTAGCAACCAAATTTTTTTTTTTTTAATATAAAAGTCACCAAAGTACCCACCCATTTGAAACTTTTAAAAATAAAGCCTTAGGACATTTATCATGGATGGACATTTATCATGGAAGGCTGTAGGAAAACGGCTGAATGCCATTCCCAAGTGATATGAAGTCATACAAGTTTTTTGCCGCTGATTTCAGCTACTATTATGTTACGTTTTCAAAGTGTTCTGAGATTAATATGACAAAACTTAGGAACAACTTCTGTAAGGTTTTCTTCCTTTTATGGGATGCTATTTTGTTCTGAAAAGTTTGTGGCAGAGAAACAATTAAACCAGCTATTCTAACTTTGCTATATAACTAAATTATGACTTTAATTTTTTTATATTTAACTAATGCACTCTTACCAAAAAGACATGACCTGAAGATGCTGTGAGCTAAAGCATCCACTAACTCTGTGGATCTACAAAAAGTTGATTGGTAATCCTGCATTATTTTAACTGAAATTTCTTCTCCAATTGCTTTCCACAAGCACTACAATTCCATTGTTTAGCATCTTTCTTCTATATAAAGCTCACAAATCTTGACTTCCCTATTAATTTAATATAAGTTTCTAAAATTCATCTGTAAGTAATTCTAAAATCATATAACAGTTTTCTTTAACCTGGTAATCAACAGAGCTCAGGATCAACTGCCCTTGAAAGAAAATTACTACAGGTTAAAATAATGAATCTGTTAGAGGATGAACTACATTGCCAGTAATCAGAATGAATGAGCTTGAACAGGATTTTGAGTAATGTCAAGATGAAACTGAATTTTGAGATAATAAATACCATTTGGTCTCTGTCTAATGCTCAGAATTAATTTGTCCAGTCATGTCTGACAATGCACTGTATATTCCTGAGCTTACATGTCCAAGCTCTGTTGTTGTTCTTGGCTATGGCAACAACTGCACTCGACATTTTTATCAGGAACACAGCGGACAGTTGTTTGGTCTTTTTCTGTCTCTTTCTGTGCATAACATTGCTGTTGTTGTTGTTGTTGTTTGGGAATTTTTTTTAAACCTCTTCCCACTGCGCCTTTTCAAAAAGCTTCTTTTCTGCAGTGACCCCCGGGAGTCCCACCCTTTCTCAGTGCCACAGCTTGGCTTCGTGGTGACACAAAGCAGGCTGCTCTGCTGGAACAGCCTGTGCAACCAGCTGCCACATTTTCTTCTGATAGTCTGTGTCTCATGTCTTGATGAAGCAGTCCTGATACCACATCCCCTTCTTTGGGAACTGTGCAGACCAAAATGCCGCTCATAAAGACTGGGACCGTGGCTTGAATAACTGATAGGAAAATTCCCCTGTGGGTAGCATTCCGGTTGAACTAGAAGCTTACAAGTTGCATCAGGATTTTTATTTAGATTTTCCATACCCTGATATTGCTGTGTTTGAGCCTTCAAGCCACTTTAAGACAGATGCTGATGTTATGTTGAATAACATCTAGTCATACAACAAGGATCAGAGAAAGCAGATAATTAAATCACACACATAATTAAATTTTTCATTAACAGAAAAAAAGTGCTGTGAAGAATAGTTGTGTTCTTGTTTGATAACAAAATTGTTAGACTTTCATATTTCATATTTATAAAAGGTCATTTAAATTCCAGGGAATTCTTAGTTAATTTCCTTTTTTAATGGTTTTAACTAATGTAAGCATATTTTTAAACTAATATATTGGGCAGTCAAACATCTTACCTGCTTCTTTCTGACAAAAGCAATTCAGCAAAATCAAGATAAACTCATGAAAAGTTTTGGTTATTGGCAATCTACATTGCAATAAACTGCCCAAAACAAAAACAAATGCTTATATCTACTAAAAAGGTCTCTTTTTTTTCTCTCTAGAGCAAACAAAACAGTTTAGTATGACAGATTCTGATTATTTCTAAAAGGAGAAGAAATATACATTTTCATACACTTTCCTAACTAACTGGGAAGCTTTTCATATGAAAGGTAAAACATGCAAAGCTGTCTAGAGCTTTAGGAGGGAAAATACTATGAAATTTGGCAGAAGTTTGTCTCTACAGGTCCAGTCAAAATTTGAATATTACAGCTGCTAAAAAGCACATGAATATAGATAAAGACGAGTTACATCTCAATAATCATCAGACTATTTAACTGCAATAACAAAATGCAGATTTTCATTCCATCTCGTAAAGTTTCTATCTGGAACATTGTTAAAAATGCAGCAAGCCCAATTAGTTATTAAGAAAGCAATGCAATCAAGACCTAAAACAATAGGTGGCAATATCTCCCAGCGAGCTTGATGTGTGAAGTTCAATGCCATGTGCAATCTGCTGCCATATCCACTATCAGTGCTTTCCCCCTGAGTCAGATGAGAGTTCTGGGAACATGGGGTCAGTGCGTCCATGGAACACGATGTACATCCAGCAGGAGGGCACGTGGCCAACCCTATGGAAGGACAGACATCACCAGGCTCTGCTCAAAGCCATTGGTGCCTCATCCAGGCAAGGGCAACTCATGAGCATTCAGGATCTAGGGCAAGTAAGAATTTGATGGGTTTTTGTTTTAAATAAATGCTGTCCGACTTTATTATCTCTAAGTGCTGTTCTACTTTGACTCTCTGTTTAGCTGCAGAACCACTACTCAGTCTCTAGCTTGCTCACTTCTATTAAATAGTAAATGAAATAGTTTTCTGCAAAGAGTTAATTTCTCCCAGAGCAGTTTCTAGACTTCTTTTTTTCTGTCCTTCATATTTTTTTCAGCTGACTGACTGATATGGGAATTGATAGACCAAAGCAATTCGTTCGGTGTTAGCAGCAGCACAGAGGTTCCTGGAAGCCAACAGACTCAGATTTTATTCCTGGTTTTGTCACAGAGCTGATCTTTTTTGAGGTCTCCAACACATTTTCTGGTCTATTTAGAATGTGATGCCTCTGGATTAGGATTTTGGGGTTTTCTCTCTTCACTACATGCCTGCACAGGGCCTCCTGGAAAAGGGTCCTGATTTTGGCAGAAGTGTTTATTAACTCCAGGAAGGCAACTCAGGGAAACTTTGCTTCCTTTTTGCTCCTGGAAGGCAGGATCCTTGTTCAAACAGCAGTGGAATATGGGAAACCAAATATCATCCCTCATCTTCCCTTCTTGTTTGCTAACTTCTACTGCATTTGAAGAAGTGACCATGCAAATGACACTAGTAAAAAAAAAATCAGATAGCCCTCTCTGGATTTTTCATCCAAATCTAAAAAGGGAATAAGCATTTATGGTACAGAGAGCAGCACTTTTTAGCTTTTGATCTGGCTGATAAAATGCTTTTTGGGGAGAGAGGTGATGTGTGCTAAAGTAAGGAAAGAACATAGGGACATGATTGACCCTTTCTATATACATATCTGCAGCTTTGAAACAGACACATAAGCCACCTTCAGACATAATAGGATTTGCCAGTAAGATCTACTCTTTTGTGTCTACTAACAGGGTGATTTAAAAAAAAATGAACAAACAAAACCCAAACAAACAAAGAAAACCCAACCATAACAAACAGATGTTTAAAATCCTACTTTTTTCAAGCCATAGATTCTGAGCTGACTAATTCCCCAGGACACTTTGCAGCGTATGATCAGAGTTAAACCATCTACCAAAGAATCACTGTCCTCCTGTCTTGTGCAGCTGTTTGTGTAGTAATCCCTGTCATACAATGGCCACAGATGGATAAAGTTGTACATCTTGTTTTCAAACTTTAAACTAATCTACCCGTCTCCCATTTTGAGTCTGAGTTTTGGTCTTCCATGTATTGATTTTACTTTTCTCTCCCTCTTTAAAATTTAGTCTAGCCCAAGCTGGGTTGAAAGATGTGATTTCCAGAAATATTCACCAAGCTCACTACTTTCCAGAAAACTAAATCAGATACCAGCACTCAATCCTTGCAAAAATCCTTTAAATTAGTTACCTGAAATTAAATTATTTAGGCTGTCAAATGACCGTAGTAAAGAAAAAACCTCCGCATAATACGCTTTATTTAATCATTTAAGCAGACCACTTTATGGTGGAGCTACAGCTACTACAGTTCAGGTCTGAAAATCACAAACTGCTTATCATATCAACTCTGTTGATATTCATCTGATGCTACTACTTGACTCAGGTTTCATTCTTAAAAAAAGTTGGCATGTGGCTTGAGAAAAATGGTGCAAAACCAAGAGAAGTCTTTTGAAATTAGCAATATGGTAAAATGAACTTAAAATATGCATCTACTTGTTACTTTAAAGTTTTATAGCAGATAAGATGTCCACAAAGTATACATGGAAAAATAACTTATCTTCCATAGAGAGACAAGGATGAGTTTAAGAGTACACATCAAAAGAACAGAAAATAATAGCTGTTTGGATTCCTGTATTGCACAGGAGAGTGAATTAGAAGATAGTGATAGTACCATGATGCTTCAAAGCTGTATCTTTTTCCTACTTCACTGTCCTTAAGAACAACCTTGATAAATACATTAAAGGGTCATTCTCCATGTTTCTACAGCACCATCTTCTAATATTAAAAGAAACTACAAGCTACATAGCAGAAGCGAGTAAAGAGCTTGTGTAGGCTGGAGCTGGCATATCCCTGACAGCTTTAACCCAGGTAGTATGAACCCAGTGGAGACTCTCAAAAAGCACCTGCACTCCTAACCCTTGTCACAGCAATGATTTCATTGCAACTCTTACCCTTGCTCCTACATTCGAGTAATCATCCCAGAGTCTCGCCTGTAATTATAACCAGACCTACATTTGATTACCCAGGGGTATCTCAATAGTGGCTTCATTAATGAAAGCAGGCTGCTCTCTGTCCCTGGGACAAGTGCAAAAGAAATATTGATTTGGTCTCCAGTTGAAGGTCTGGCCAAGCTTGGATGAAAACTGCAATCTGTTTTGGCTTTTGTGGTATGAGAGGGAAAGATCTCCTGAAATGAGCAGTGTGATGATTTTTTTTTTTTTTTTTTAATTTTAATATATATAGTTCATATGTATTATTTATATTATCAGCTACTTCATATCTTTAATTAGTGACTGATTTACGTAAGACAAAATGTGTTAAATGAGTTGTTCACATCTCTTTGGAATTGAGCTTTGACTGAGTGATCAAATCTCTTAAGCTCCTTTGAAAACTCAACTCTTAAGTTTCTTGGGAAAGTTGCTGTTCAAATTGAACAAGAAAAGGAAATGGGCCTGAGGGAGATTCATAGGGTGGGGACATAATAAAGGAAATGAAAAACTGAATGCTTTTCTTTCTGTAGCTTCACAAACATTTTTTAGATATTTAATTAACTTCATATTTGGTTCTGCAGGCTGGATCCCACATTAGTAGCTTCAGTTGCTAAATATGCAAAATCTGAACAGTTATTACTGTTTTAATTAGCAAAATTGTTAGACGTGTTCTCTTGGTGTTGGTTTAGGGAGGCCCCATGAAGTGGCACACAAACATCCAGTGTCCTGCCAGTTTTGCTTCCTATTTTGGCTGATTGATTCAGACACAGAAAGGAGAATAACTTCCTCGCTTTTAATGAATTATTATTATAATATTGAGCACTAATACCATCCTCAGTCAAGTGCAGACTGTGAGCACTTTCATGCGCTTGCTACTTTTTTTTTTTTAATAAAACTTTTTTTTCTTTTTCCACAGCACTCTTCTTACCTCAGGGGACAGAGCAGATCCATGACCAGCAGTGTGTGCTGGCGGCCACCCAGGTGGTCCACAGGGAAAAGGGGTCACCTACTTCTGAATCTCTAAGAGATAGTTTGTGGATTTTGTTGCCTTTTTTAGCTCTATCTCTATGATTTATGAAATAATCATGTCAACTTTCTACAATATAGGAATTTGTTACAGATTAACACTCAACTATCAGATCCAAATGGGGGAAAGGCGAACAGTTAATGCTGCCTAACTTGGAGAAATATCTGAAGAACTGCGCCTGTAGAGACGATTAGAAGCCTGCAATGCTTGCCAGTAAAGCCATAGCCTTTAATTTAATAAAAATGACGCCTTGCTCTTATTTACTGCGTGCTACAACTTAGTCATTGGTACCTCTCCTTTACTTTGGGGTTTGTTTCTGAAGCTGAAGGAACAGGGTTCTTTACTTCAATTTATTTATATTTGGATACCAAAATATCTTTGTCACACAGTACTCACCAATTTGTTCACTTGAGTTTCAAGTAACAAGACTATTTTGCAAAAAACAAACCCATACTTCAGCCAAAGGTGACTCCATTCTCTTTGCAAATTAATCATAAATGTTAAATTTTCTCCAAACTCAAGCACATAGTTTACCTTTCAATGCAAGTACAGTTTCTTGTATGCAGACTTTTCACAGTACAGCCAGTAGTGGCTTTGATAGTTTTGAGACTCTAGATAGCATTGAAAAATTCACTTTAATATATTATTTCTTGCAAAAAAATTCACAAAGGTTATCCTGTTTTAAGTATAGTAGTCAAAACAATAAGCAGATATAGGGCTAAAAAAGCATGAGTTTGTATAAAATAGGCTTAATTTATGGCTTTCTAGTTTTATGTTGCAGAAGCTATTTGCCTGACAGGACTTGGGTGAACCTTAAGACCATCTTATGAAAAATTGGGAGAGACAAGGGAAATTGTTAAGCTGACATTTCACTACTTTGATTCTCTAGGTATCTAAATTATGCTCTGAGTTGCATATGATTTTTAAACAGTTGTTTAATTATAATTTAAAATTTTAAATATAAATTTTAAAGCATTTTTATGTAGATGAATGGAAGTCTACATGGAATAAACTCAGATTTCTACCTTTTCTTTTTTGATCTTTGCTTCACTCAGCTGGTACACTAAATATTTCTGCCCTCACTCTAAAATAACTTAAAACATTTGGACATCCATAATGTGAAGGAATGTTTAGTATATTTTAAAAAAGCTCTGCACTGGTTTTTTGTCTCCTTTTTATTTACCAGTTCCTCAATATGTATTATATATTTGTTCATAAAGCCTAAATACAATGCATCAACCATTTGTCAAGCTTCTTTTAGGAACAAGGCCATATCTAATGTTCCTTGTCCACCTAAAACTCTGTTGTCAGTAGAAGGACTGGGAATATAGAAATGGATCCCTGGAGGGATATATAGTAGCTATGAATAGCATGTTAGCTGACCACAAAGCAGAGCTGTTACTGGCACAAAACAGAGACAGCTCATTAGAGAAAAGAATATTGTAGTAGTGGAAGAAGTTTTGCTTCAAATTGCTTTCCAAATGTGGCAGTCAGAAATGAGATGGACTACAACACCTAAAAAGGATGGATGATCTCTAGGTAAAGTTATGGGATTTTAATTCCAGGAGAGATCTTTGCCAGTGAGATTTGTGCTAATGGACAAGCTACAGGCTCTGCTCTGCCTTTGCTTTTTTTTCTAAATGGAAGTTATTCCATATGGGGGTACAGACGTTTTCTTCACTCTAAAGCCCTTAAATGGATTGTAAGATACAGCTTCATATGTTCTCCTGCCTTCAAAAGAAAGAGTGAACCATGTAAAACTGGACAAAGACTTATAATTATTTACCTGGCATGTGGGTTACTTGTGAAAATATTTATGCAGTAACATTTTACAGGGAGGTTTAAAAATGTGTTTGTTCTGTTGAACAGAATAAAAAAATTTACAGCATTTTTCTGTTTTCAGAAACAACAGTGCTTTCGTATTTCCCAGGCCTCGGTACAGAACGTAATGTGGTTTACTTGGTCACACAAAATTTCACAACATAGATCCAGGAGCACAAGAGAGGTCAATGTTTCAATATAAAAAATCTGCACAGTTTGTGGATGAAACATGAATTTTCCCATCCTTCTTACCTCAGACACAAAAGGATAAATTATGTCTTCTTATGACAATGTGAGCTATCTGTGACATTTACGTGATCACTTAATGTGCTATAAACTGCTTGGCATATCATATAAAATTATTCTATTTCTCATTGTTTCCTCTTTCATTGTAGTTTTCAACATAAAAATTCAGTCACCTAAGTGTTGGACTTATTCCAAGTTCAAATTAAATTTCTTAAACACTTGGTATGCCCTCTCATTAAGGAGAGCATAATCCCTTTTGCTATGGCAGGCAACTGTAGATAATAACTAGAAATACTGCATTTCTAAACACTACTCTTTTATGGTTCTAGTGTGCTTTGCAAACCTTTGGTCATTTATGAGCTCTTTTAACTGCATTTTCCTCATACCTTTTAAATTTCATGCTTTATGCAGTACACAGTAGATCAGCTTTGTGTAACCCACCAGAAATATTTGAACTGGGTCATAAGAGGCTCAGTCTAAATTGTTTAGCTTTTCCTTATCTTGCAAGCCTGTCTTTTCTCTAGCTCTAAGTCTAGAGCCCTTTCTTTTGATGGGGACTTTGTTACATTTCAAAGTTTAAGTTATTTTTTCCTTCCTTTTACATTTTATGTTTGCAATGTTGAGATTAGTACCAGAGGAACACAATATCAGGCCTAGGGTCCATCTCTTCAAGCATTTGTCTCCAACAGTGTCCATAAGCAGATAGATCAAAAAATAATACAAGGTTTGGCTTTATCCAGTCTCACTAAAACAATGACAGGTGGGGTAAATAAATTTTGTGCTTTGCTAACTGTAGTAGATTGAACAAATGGGATTCAATCACCTAACTATAAACATCTCTAGTCTAGACATGCACATCTGAGCTTATCACTTTAGGCCCCTTATGGTCAGTGGGGAGAAACAGACCCTGCTAAAGTGCAACTCAGTTTATCCTAAAGTCAGTGTCTAAAATGCCTAAGATGAATTGTACTAAACCATCTGTTTTGCTCCACTGAATCTGAAGGGAGCTTGGGGGAAGATACAGACAGAAAGCTTTTATATTTGATCAGGAGAATTTCACTTGAAGTTTCAAAACTTATTTTGTAATATGGCATCTGAATCTTGTTACTGAAACTGCATTTTTTAAGATTTAAGTGTAAGTCATTCTGTTATGGAAATAAGACAAAACTCGAGGTTTTCTGAGTTAAAATGAAAGGGTTCTAGGTCAGCATCTACTTTATTGGAACATCCTTAAATGGCAGGAGTGTGGGTGTGCACTGATCCCCTTTTTCTATATATTTATGATACCTTTAGGAGCTTTTGTTGTCTGTGAGTACCCTAAATGGATAGATTTCCTCACAACCCAGCATCTTCTTGTCCTACCTTCTTTCCAAGTAACCTGAACCCCCAGGGTGGTCAGATTGCTTCAAGACTTGCCTTCTTTGCCTGAGTTGGTTCCAGCTGTGAAATCATGGTGGTTAAAATACAAGCTTGAATCTACAGATCAGTCCTTTCTCTACCCATCTCAAGCCAATATCTGTAGATAGTTACTCACACGTGTGGCATTGAAAATTTCATAACAAGTAATAGATCTCTTCCAAATATTTTGCTTTGTATAAACCAGTTTAGATGGGGAAAATTGACATTTGACAAAAAATCTCAGATGACATGTCTGTTTGGCAAGTAAGGTCATATGAGTGAGCTGGCATAGCGACGTCTGCCATGCTACAGCAAGCAACAGAAGTTGGGTACCTCCCAAAAATGTTCATAAAAATCCCTCCCCATATATTTTTTATAAATTAATTTTAAATTAATTTTTTGCTGATACTGATTTTGTGACATCACAGTCTAAAAGTCCAAGTCTCAGAGGGGTTGGGTATCTCAAGTCTGTGGGAGCTCAGCACCACAGAGAGTCTGAGCCCAGATCCGTGGTCCAAAACTGTCAGGTTGACTGAAATCCCTCCAAGGGAGACTGAGGATAAACAACTCTGTCCTGCTGTAGCTCCAGTGATGTCAAGGCTTGGCTGGTTAAATCTGCACCTCACTAGGATGCAAACCAAACTCAAGGCTAAGGAGTTTGTGATGCTGCCGTCACCCAGCAGTGCCCAACAGCCAGCCAGAACTATACTGCACCGTAGAACTTTCCAACTAAATGTGAGGGGGGAAAAAGAGTTAATTGGATATATTAATCAATTTAAAAGAGAGAGGGGAATTCCTCTTTCTTCCCTCTGGAATTGTAGTTAGAATATTTTACACAGGAATTGTCATAATGCGTAACAATTTAATATTCTTACCTTGGTAGACCACATATATATTCTCAGTGGAATAAGTGGCAAATGCAACAAGGACTTCTGAAATATGAGATGGTCTTTTCCAACCTAAAATGATCCTTTGATTCTGTGTGTTCAGGCTGCTGGTGGCTGCAAGTGAGCAGTGGAAAATCTATGCAAACTCTTTCCAGCATAATGCACAAACCTGCAGAAACACTTAAATGTGATTGCATAAAATTTCATCTAAATGCATGACTTAAAGTATTTTTTTAAATTATTACATTTTTATTTTATAATTGAGTCACGTAATGATATTAATCGAGAAAAGATCTAATTCAATACTTCTACAATGTGAGTCAATAAAAATAAGGATTTCGTTGTATAAACAGAAGCTAGCAATTTCTCTCATAGCTATATGCTTGCACAGCCATTCATATAGTGCAGAAAAAAACAGTGTTTTTCTTATGATTAAATTTTTCAGGCAAAAATAAAATTTTAATTTTGTGAGAACTTTAGAAATGTAAATGCTTTAATTTCTCTTAAACCCATCATATGTGCAAATAAAAATACTTTAGCAAAGAAGATATTGAAATGTAGCTTAGGTTCTGGTGGAAATAACTATGTGAAACAGCAGATAGAAGGGGCAATTAATCAAGTGTGCATGAAATGTCTGCTAAAAAATATAATAAAGTACAAATAGTACTTCTGGCAACTCTTTAAAAAAGGATGTGATTGTAAAATTATCTGGGAAAAATTAACCCAAAGAAGCTGAGTTCTATGAGCCCTGAGAGGTTCTTCTTCAGGTACCTTGGTGGGATTTCCCAAAAATTTCAATGAAAATTGTCATAAGACCCCACATTAATATTTATTTTTTCCTGAATACTTCTGCCTCATTTCCTGTGCTGTACAACTGTTGATCATGGGTTTATCCTTATTTAATTATGTCTACCAAGAGATAGGGAAGGTTCCTCACTGTGCAGGACTCACTGGTATCCCTAAAAAAAATATTATGGATGGCCTATGAGGTCAATAGGAAGGATAATAGGAAACACAGCAGCTAAGAGATATTTCTGAAAACAGATAAAAATAGTGTTCTACACTTTGGGAAAATTATTCAGTGAATGATAGTTCTGATGAAGTGATGCAATTCAGCTTTCTGACTCTTCATTTTCATGATAATGTTCTTCTGGAACTGGGCAGAACTGGATCAGTCTTACCTCAAGCTGTTCATTCAGCTGAAATACCTTCTTCCCTTGAGAAGAGCTGTTGCTGTTCTTTTTTAGTTCAGACTCACAAGTGCTGTGAGGGATTGTTTGGAGTTTTAACATTCAGAGTCCACATGTGAGGAAAAAACAGTTCCCTCCAAACAAACTCATAGTTCCCTGGAGATTATTCCCTGGATCCAGATTACTAACAGTGGGAGGAAGGCCAACACAAAGGCATAAAATATAATGGAATGACTAAAACAATGTGGCATGGTTTTTAGGATGAATTTCCATAACCCAGTATTCACTGATGTTGACTGTTTGTTGCACAAGATGTGGTATAAGATGTTAATTATTTTATTTATAATTGTTGAAAATATTCATTTAAGTTTCAAAATAAATGTGTTTATGCCTTCTTGGTTTGTCCCTGACTTCCACTGTCATAATTAATTTATTCATGTGCTCTCCTATTATATGTGCTCTCTCCTACTTGCTCCAAGTGTAGATTTTCAACATTCTGTACTAAGAACAGGACTTTCTATGTTATACATCAGCACAGGACTGTAGCTGAAGAGGCTGTAGCTGTGAGAAGATCTGTTATAGAAAATCAAATTGCACACTGGAATGAAATGTGCATGTAATAAATATATATATATATTATACATATAGTGGAATACTTGATTTGTAAGTTTGAGCAGGTAGAAATTGGAACCGATCAATGGTCTAATTTAGCTAATTAATTAAGTTTAATTCAGATTTCTACAGAATGGTTCTATTTCATCAACCTGAAATTTCTCATTCAAAATGCCTCTGTAGAATCTGAGCTATTATTTGAGCACATACAGAAAAATAATAAGCTCTTTAAAATGTTTCACAGAATCACAGAATATTCTGAGTTGGTGTCTTCAGATTAATATAAGTACCCAAAACCAAATTATGGTCTAAAAATGTCAGTCCACTGACAGTTTTCTAGTGAGGGCACAAGTGCTTTGGTGTTGTGTTAGATCAGAGAAGTCATTAAGAGAAAATAAAGATATTAAGTTGGTCTGTTTGGTGAGGTGTTGCGGTCCCTTGGCCCACCGAGGGACGGCCCCCTGTCCATCAATTAGCCGCCCTCCAATGGGCTGAGGACTCCGCGTCCGAGGGGCCGTCCGTAGGCGAGGCCTCAGTATAAACCCACTCCCCTGTTCCAACCTGTTCTAGCATGTTCTACTTAGTTCAGTTACCTATTGGCTACTCGTTTTATGTATGTTCATCTCCCTCATTGACTAGGCAATTACGTTCTGGAAAGTTCCGCATTATTCGGTTAATCATTGGCTTTTTCTATGTAACTCCTCCCAGTTCTGTATTTGATTGGTTTGTGACGATCGGGATCTTCCCCCTACGTTGTACCCCATTGGTCCTTTTCCTTTTCTCCGCCCTTTACTGCCCTTCCTTAAAAACCCCTTGCACACCCTGACCCTCGGCTTTTCCTCTCAGTTTTCCCCAGACTTTTCCTTCTTGTCCTCGCACCCCCCCGCTTCGGATCCTCGAGAGAGAACAACAATAAACTCCTCCTTGCTTCGGAGCTGACTGCCGAGAGAAAGCCCTCTCCTGCCTCCTTTATTCCTGGGGCTTGCTTGGGGAAGCGGTTGTGCTGGTCGCCTCGGAGAGCGCCTGTCGCTCGGTTGGCCAGTGACAGCCCGGACACCGGCCGCGCCGGAGATTCGACACCAACTGCGTGTCGGACTCGGAGAAGGTCGCTGGAGCCTTGAGAGGCTGACCTGCTCCCCCAGGGCAGCGACAATGAGGTACTACTCTGCTGGGTCAGCAACCTGGTGACAACGACAACTACAAATGCTGATTGTCCCAGCTCCCTTCAAGGGCAGAAAGAGCAAACAGGCAAGAAAAATTCTGTAATGCCCTTGGCTAGCAGGTTCAGGATGTGACTGTGAATCTTCAACTTTGTCGAAGGATATTTTTTTTTTTCAAAATTCAATTACTTTTGATGTAGCAAGGTCTGGGCTTCCAGAGCCTTGTTACTTGTTCCTGGATCTGAGCTCTGAGCAAAAACTTAGTTGTAATAGAGAATCTGAGCTGAGCTTTACAGCCCAAGTCAGGTCTCTAACGGAGAATTTCTCACATAAACATGGAAACATCTAGGTGATGCTACAGCATAGAGGAAGAGTGCTACAGTAGTATAGACTGGTCACAAGTCCACAAGAGCTTCCATATAACCTCATTGGCCCACATGCAAGTCAGGGACTGAAGGGCCAGCAGAAATTTAGGAACCGCCATGAACTTTGAAGCACTTTGTGAAAGCTGAGCATTCAAAAATCATTTCAATTGGAGCTTATTTGTTTAACGGCAGTGGGAAGATGGGCACCTGTCCACTGGGAACAACACTGATGTTAATATCAGAGACTCTTTCCATATATGCAACTTAAAAGATTTCAGACAGCATTAATCTGAGATAAACTTACACTTTCTCCCTAAATCCAAACTGTACCCGTGCTTAGTGAGGGACTCAGAAGTGGACCTGAGCCTTTGCTGCTTGGCTGGTCTCCAGTAGAAATGCTTAAGGGCTACGACCAAAGCTGGACAAGAATCAGAAGAAAGTTGACTGTTAAAATCTAAGGGTTTCATTACCAATTCCTTGAACCATCTAATCTCTTTTGGACCAGGTTTTCTGCCAATTTTCTCCCAGGTGATATTGTTTTGCCCCAATGTTCAAGTTATTTAAGAAGCACCTCCTTAAATACACAGAGAGTTGTATAACAAATATAAGCCTTTTGAGGTAAAGCTCAAATTTTCTCTTACTTTCTTTAAAGTTATAAGGAAAAAAACCTACTTAGGCTCTTTCTATGCCAACAGAAAGACAAGAATTTTCCACCTTGCTGCTTAATTGGCAATATAATAGTTTAGAATGTACTTTTAAGAGGTTTGGACACACTAGCTGGTCTTATCCCATCCAAATGGCATTAGTGCTTTGTTAACACTCACTCATACTGCACTTGACATGCAAGGAGCATTCTTGCTGCTATATCGTAAGGCTAATTTCTAAAATGTCTCCAAAATACTAAATTGTTGCTTAGATGAAGACTTAAATGAAGCATTTGACATAACTAAATAATGTGAAAAAAAAAATTATTATTCCATAAAATATTATACTTTTTCTTGTAGAGATTTAATTTTTTTTCTGGTCTGGCTTCATCAAGGTATAGTTGAGCACATTCTGGCTGAAAATGATGTTCCCAAGTTCATGAGATGAATTTGCAGGCTCAAGTATGCAGGCGTGAAATCTGGCACCTTCCAAGATGCACATTTGTACTTACAAATTCACTCAAGATTTATAGTCATTACTTACAGATGATGTCATCAGCGGTTGCACATATTCCCTACCTCATTTTCCCAAGGTAGGATTTAAATTTTTTTCAGGAATGAGGAACTGGCAATGAATACTGATAATGAGCAACAAATATAAGGGACAGTTTCAAATTATTTTAATACCAGAACACAATTCCTTTGCGGTTAATATTCTGCAAAATGTTAATGCATCAGCAACTTTGTTACCACGTAAATGCATTCACCACAAAATTAGAAGGTTTTTCTCATACCTATAATTTCAAAATTGCTAATGCAGCAAGAAGGTGACCAGCTCAGAGAAGCTACCCTCCAGAGAATGGACATAAAATCAAATCCTGCTTTAATCAGGCAAAATTATTTTTAAGATTACTAGAAAATTTTATATGAATTAATCAGGTAGGTCTTGGCCTGTTTTCATTCTAAATAAGTATAATTTAGCTGTTAATTTATGGTAATGGGCAAAATTCTACTCTGTAGTGTTTGGGTAAATCTGGAGTAACTGTATAGCTTTTCAGCAGGCTTTTTTCTGGACGGTCACCAGTGCAAATAAGAGCAGAAGAATCTGACTCTTTTTGCATAAGGTTGCTATTTATTCAAAATATGCTCCTGCAGGCTGTTCACATTCTTTCTGCAAATATTTTAGTTGTGACTCAGGGTTATGGATTCAATGTGAAGTGAATCACAAAAATATCAGACTTCTAATGAACAATACGTAAAGTAAAGATGAAATCTGTATTGAACAGTGATTTTAAAAAGGGCAGAGGCTTTTTTTGCTGCCCATGAAGGGCAGTCATGAGTCATGACTTGCTCCTGTTTTATCATAACAGCCTGTTCTACCCAAAGCCTCTATTTTCCCAAAAGCCTGCATTTTGAATACACAGCATTTGTGTATAGTTCCTACATTGACCTTGAATTGGATTATATCCTTGTTCTGAGCTGGAAGCAATGCTGAAGCAGTTCCTGGTAAAGTCTTTGAGGTAAATAATGTATTAAATATATTTATCTCTTATTCTGATTACTGGTCTTCCAATGACAGACTTTCAAAAAAATATGTGTATTTTTTATGTGTAAAATAACTGTCAGTGTCTAGCTTTAAAGTTTTTAGTACCAAAAACCTAAATATTGAGTTAATGGGAGAAAACTTCTATAGAGCTATTTCGGTCTTGCAACCATACTGAAAGATCATGACTTACTGACTTACCTCATCTAATATTATGCTTCATTAACAGCAGAATAACACTTCAAAGTCAATATATTCCTGAGACTGACTCCTGGAGGTATTCAATCTCTCCATTGACTGTAGAAGGGGGTTAGAATGATTCCATTTGTACCTCAGTAACTTCTTAAATTTTCTGGAATGAACTGTAACCAAAGTGGCTGAAACCAAATTTTATTTATACCGGAAATGCCTATGCTTACAGATACTGATATTTATAGACATACAAAACTAACACTTCAGAAAAGTGTCATCATCTTTTTAAATTACGCCTAAATATTTCCATAATTTACTGTGTCAGCTCATCAAAATAAAACGTTACGGTTTGTCACATGGGATATTGTCTGGTCAGGAAACTGAGAGTCGTACAAACAGTATGGTTTAGATCTCCAAAGCACGCAGGATTTTCTGGATAGAAACGCTCACTGTTCACCCAAAGGGGGTTTTTTGTTTCATTTTGTTTTGTTTCAGTGAGGGGTTTTTTTTTGTTTTCTATTTGCAGTGAAAATTCAAAAGACGTTAATCAAAAATTTCTTCTGGGAATATTTTTTTTCAACTATCTCTATAAATAAATAAATAGGAGATTTGGCTTCTTCCCATATTACACATTAAAACCTATCAAACATAATAAGCATGATATACCAACACTAAGTATGAACTCTAAGGTCTGTGAAGTATGAAACTTCTTACTGCGTTTGTTTGAATCACCAGTTCTCTTCGGGCAAACCTGTTTGCAATGCAAAATGCTGTTAATTAAAATATCAAAGTCATGGCCTGGATAGTCAGCCACTGTGAGCCATTTGAGACTCAGCCATTTAAACACTCTCAGGAAAGGAACCGCGTTTTACAACTGCTTTCACTGTGACCCCTCATGGCTCTGGTTGTTAAAATTCTGCAAAAATAATTACTCAGAACCTCACATTGTTCTTGTTTTTTCTTTCTTCCTTTCTTCCTTTCTTTCTATTTGAAGCTGGACTTCTTTACTGCAGAAACCATCCATTATAATTTGTCAGCGTTCAGCTTGGGCACAGCCTTTTGCAACTCTGTTTCAGTTCAGATCAGAAATTCACAACACTCTGCTCAGTGTTCAGGCTTTCTATCTGGTCCTCATATTACATGTTTTTTTTTTTTTTGTGTACATCTGGTAAAGTAGTTTTCTAAATTTGTCACTATTAGAGCAATGCAAACTATTTATGAGAAGATCTCCAAAACACATGGAACTCACCTGCTTCCATGTTTCATTACAGAGATGAAATTCAGCCCAGTTTCAAACGTTGTACAAAGTTCACAAATCTTTCAAATACACCTGGCTGAGGTTTAGTTCTGTGTTTAGGTTATCCAAAGCCCAGAGTGCATGTGAAGTCAAAGGAATCTCTTTAGTTTTTGCTTTTCAAATCATTTTTGTTCTCTACTGGCTCAGTTTATTCAGGCTCCAAATTTGAAATAAAACTTTTCCTTCTCCTTGAACTTTCACCCAGCTCTTCTCTGTCTGCCAAAAATGTGATCAACAGGAATAGCTCTGAAGACCTCACCTCAGGCAAAGCTCCCATTTCTATATTCCTCAAGGGAAGCTTGATCTGGCTAAGATGACAGATAATGAGCAAGAAATAGGAGGAGCAGCCTCAAGTATTTTTAACACCAGAATGCTACTCCTGTGTTGTCAATAGCCCGCTGTGAAATACATCAGCAATTTTGAAACTGTGAAAAAGATGCTTCCCAACAGAAAGTCAGTATTTTTCTGCAGTTATTATTTGCTGTTTGTTTAGCATGGCCTGCTCAGAACAGTATAAGGCACAAGGATGTGTAATCTCCAACCAATAACTCAGAGCATGAATTAACATTACAATATTTTTATCTGAGAGTTTAATGTGTCCAGGTGGATCTGGCAGGAAAGAGGCTTAGCAAACCCAATCTGTGTGTGTCCTAAAGCACCACACTAAAATATAGACACCTTCTATTCCATTCAGTCCTAGGGATAATCTTATTTTTCTTCCTATCCCAATGCCTTTCTAAAGAGCATGATGTCATGCAACTAATAGCTGTCATATGCAGTTTATCTCTCTGCAGGGTGAGGAGATACTCCCAGCATATCATTGCATTTGGGTAACAGTTTTGGGGAGGAGGAGTGGGAGAGCTGAGTGATGAATGTGCTCTATGTATCTAGCGGAAAAGTGGGTTGGATGAACGGCATGTGATAGGCAGGACAACACGAGTTGTTGGGGGATTTTTAACATTTCTTTTCCTGTGAGAATTAGTTCCAGAAACTTGGACCAACCTCTTGAAAGGAATGTTTTCTCCTCTGCTCAGACAAGTGTTACCTTCTGGGTAGAAAGCCTTGCTGTGCCTGGGGAGGGGATTTTTCAACCCAGGTTCCCACCCTGGTTCCAGAGAGATTCTTTGAAAGCCTGTCCACGCTGCCAGCTGCAGACAGATTCTCTCCTCCTGTGTTAACCTCAGAACCAAAAGGGTGGTTCTGGATAAGCTGCCAAATCAGGCCTGGAAGGAGAGTAGTCACGTTCACACACAAAGGGCAGGGTATATTAGCTTGGGCATGGTGCCAAGTACATGCAGCTATACTGCTTCCAGATGCAAACTGGTGAGTCCACCAAGTCCTACTCTGCTCTTGCATGGACTCACTTATGTGGATCTCTGGACCACGGTTTATTTTGCCCTTAGCTATCCTGAGCCTGGGCCATCAATCATCTTACAGGAAAGGGGAAAGACTTTCAACTTACTTTTTCTCCTTCTTAGAGGAAGCCAGTGGAGGAAGAAGACATTCTGGGATAGTTATAAAGCTTGTGTTGGTGGATTGTGCTACTGCATTTAGTTGCAGATTCCTGGGACAGATGGCTTAGGGCCCAGGTATACCACATTACTGAATTCCAGATGGGAGGTGAGAAAAGCTTGTATAAACTCAGACCAAGATCTTCATCTACCAGGAGAGATTGAATCTACTTGTCAGAAACCAGGAGCAGAGGAAAAAGAAAACCAGCTCTGCATTGAACATTGGGAGTTTTGAGGATATTGGCTAAGAATTGAACAGACTCAAATGGAATTGAATAGAATAGAATAATTTCAGTTGGAAGGGACCTACAACTGTCACCTAGTTCAACTGCCTGACCACATAGAAACACAGAATCATTTAGGTTCCAAAGGACCCTGGAGACAATTTACTCACCCGTAAACCTAACACTGCCAAGTCCCTCATTAAACTATGTGCCTAAGAGACACATCTACACATCTTTTTAATACCTCCAGGGATGATGACTCAATTGCTTCTCCGGGCAGGCTGTTCAGCGCTTGACCATTGTAAACCTCTGCTGATGAAACTTGAGGCTGTTTTCTCTCATTCATTCCTTCTGTGATGAAGTTACTGAGGCCAGAGCAGTTGAGGTGCACACAGCTGACAGCACTGAATTGTGGTGGTACAGCTTGGTGAGGAAGGAAAGGTGGCAAAATACCAACAAATATCAGCTTCATTATCTGGAAGAATTACAGAAATTGTACCAAATCTTTGCCTAAAATTATTTTCAGCCAGACTAATTTCCCCATGCACATAAAAGGGGAATAAGTCTTACCCAAAAACATGGAATGAACAACCAGTCCTGGGTCTCAGATTGATGAAGTCTTAGAGGATTCTGAGCAAACCACTGCCTGTCTGAGCGGAGTGGTTTCTTTACTCTGTCCCTTCATTCTGACATGAGGATTTCAAGATAATGAAAAACAATGGCATTTAACTCAAAATCATGATGTGTTCTTAATACTCAGGAAGAATCCTAGATGCCAAGGAGCAACTATGATATGGTTTTATAGAGACAAATCACTTTTCATCCAAGAATGGGGCTCTCAAAAGAAACTGATGACAGACAAAACAACAGGCAAGAATTGTTTCCTTCTAGAAATCTTCCAAGCTAAATAACCAAAACCAAATCTGAATCTTAAAATCTAACCACCTTTTAGAAACCAGCTGGAAAAGGGATACAACTGCTCAGGAAATCACATTGCCATCCTTCAGGCAAAAAAGAGATATTGAAAACTTGCCTTTGGAGAATTAGGGTGAAAAAGCACAACTGAAAACAATATTCAGAATGTCCCACCCAATTTGTAGAAGGATTTTATTGTTCTGATAATCTCTAAACAGTTTATTTTAATTATGACCTAATAGTAGCTGAAATTATGAAACAAAAGGCTTGTGAAACTGAAAAGGCTGATATTTTCCATTTTGAAATATTTAAATGCAATTATTTCAAAAGTACTTTAAAAAATATGATTGTCGTCCAAGTGTTAAAAAGTTATTTCAAGTGCTTTTTCTCCATAGAAAGTTTCAAGCTGAAAATGGTAAACACACCAGATTAAAATCTCTGTGAAATCCTGCGTCAGCTATAGAGATGGTGGTAGTTAGAGATGTACAGATTATGGTCATCGACATTGGCTTTCACCTGCAATAGGCACCATTTTAGCAGCCTCTCACTAATCTGGTGTTCTCATTACAATCCCACAATTTTCTCCTAAGGTCAATAAAAAACCAGCCATAAGCTTCGGTCCCCAGTGACTGGCAACTCAGAAGCTAAAGCTAAGATTTCAAGACATAAACATTTTCAGCTTTGTGATGAAAATCCTCAGCTACCCTTAAAGTGGATTGGAGATTAGAGGAAGGGGAAGCAGATGTGTAACTAAGGGCTCACGTAGGAGAGGAAGGGGAAATCTCTTCTGCTCACAACATCCACCTGCTTATTATGCACTAAGGCAAAAACTCCTCCTGCTTTAATCTGCCTTAACTATTAAACTGAAGTAGAGTTAAGAGATTTTAGCCCCACAGCGGACTGAGATGTCAAAAAGTAATATTTGTTCCACTCATTTTGTCAACACGAAAGGCAATGACAATTTTCCACTATGTGTGTTTCGGTTTTTATATCCTGCTAAAGGCAAGGCAGATTACTGGGGTTAGAGGGAAGAAGTTGGAAATCCATTCATTATGGGTTAAGGTGAATGAAAGAAAAGAAATTAGAGAAAATTAGTTTAAAATGTAGTTTGTGTAAGTGACTAACAGACCAATCAGAGTGATGGCAAACACAACAACTTAAAAATGAGAGAAACTTGTACATAATAATCTGTTTTCTATTGAAAAGCAGTGTCACTAAAAGCTATTGATATTATGAGCTTAATACAGTTCAGAAAAAAGAGTCTAGAGTCTATATAAATCTTATAATAATTATTGTAAAAAAGAACTTTATAATGTCTGAAAAAAGCAAACATACTTTTACGTGAGCTGCACAAATTTTGTGAAATCGAAACAGGGGGGTCATTCTTGGGCAAAATATGGTCTCCTGTCCTTTAATGGTCACATATCCACTTTTCAGGTTCAGTTTATTCAGTTTTCAACTTTTTTTTTCTTCTTTTACACATATAACACAATTCAAAAGACACAGCAGTGTTTATGAGGCTTTACATCAAGTCTGACACATAAGTTACTGATTTTTAAACAGTATAGGACATTGGTTTCTCAGAAAAAAGTTTTATCATACAATTCAAATCAGATCCATTGTAACACCAGAAAATTTTTGTGGTATCCTCATGATAACTAAGACCAGGTGGAATTTGAACAGAATCATGATTATTTCATAAAAAATCTGGTCCTACCAAGAACTTCCAGCAAAGAGGCTATTTGTATCTCTGGGCAACCAGTTTTTTCTTCAGTCACTACAGCATACTGTCATCTTTCTGCAGGAGAGCAGATTTCTTCACTGAAAAAGGAAGGGTAAAAGTTGTATACATGTTTGTAGGTGTATCGTAATTAGCATGGATTTTGGAAACAATTTTTCTGGTAGGAATTTATCTCTACTAGATATTGAATAGCTGATTGATAATGAAAAACAAGAAAAAGACTTCAAAATCCATTACGTTTTTCTTTTTAAAATTTTTTTGGAAAAAAATATTAGCCTTTTGAGGATTTTAAATAATAATGAAGCCTGGTGTAATTACTTCAGAATTAACTGCACTACCGACTTGTTATATATTTTCCAAGGAGAAATTAAAAATTTGAAGATAAGGGATCTTTGTTTGTTTCTTCTCTGCCACTCAGGAGAAAGAGAGAGAAACCCAAACCAAAAAAAAACCCAACCCAAACCAAACCAAACATACAAAAAAACCAACACCAAAACCAAAACCAACAAGAAAAAACCCCAAATTGATATAGATTTCCAAAACACTTTAAGGAGAAATTCTGCTAATTACTTTGATTTGCTGAAATATACTGCACAGTGCCACAGCTCTAATTTGGATTTTAGACTGTCAATAACAGTAAAGCAGCAGCTTAGTAATTGATATGAGCACTGTTTTGTCAGTGGAGGAGATGATTGGTGGTGAGGTGTCAGCTGAAGGTCACTGTGGAGTCTGCAAGCACAGCTCACATAAGCAGGTGTCTTTGAGGGAGTAATTCACCCCATTCATGGATGTGCTCAGGAGAGGTGTGCTGGATCAGCAGGGGAGATGCTGTTCCTCTCCACACCCTGAAGAGAGGTCTCAGTGTCAAACTGATAGATGGAAACCTTCTCAGTGACTAGAGTCAGAGCAGGATATGTTGCCTTCTGTTGTAATTGTGTTCTGAATTGTGTTTTGAATTACAGAGGGAAAAGGCTTGCAGAGACCAGAGCTGCTTCTCCAGAAAACCAAACCAAAGCCCTCATTTTAATTCAGAAGTGTTCACATTTTAATCAGCGCTACAAAACTGCTGTTTTCCACACACCACTGCACATTGCACACTGCATCATATTTTCCCATTATGAATTTCCATTGTAAGTAAACTACACAAACACAGCTTAATACCTAGGATTTGTCATATTTCTGAATGATACAGAGGTTGCCTGTGACAACATATCCTGAATCTGAGTTTCTTCTGAAGAGTCAAAAATGACATGATTTTCCAAGTTTTGCTATTCAAGTGGATTGTTCTTCACATACATTTCCACCCAAAATAAAGACAATTCCTTTGGCTGGGCCCCACTTGTGACTTCTGGACCTGGAGTAGATGAAAAGCCCCGCACATATTTTTTTGATTCATCCCTAATTGACACATTTCCCAACAGAGCACCTCTTGGACTCTACAAGAGACAGAGATTAAGCTCACTGCCATGACTTTTGCCATTACTTGTAGAAGAAGAATTATGACAACAGCTCTGGTACCTCTTATACTAAAAATACTAAAAATTAGAGCTGCATTTAAGTTTTGAAAAGTTAGTTTCAAGTTTTTGGATGAGATTTCAGAGAGGAAATTTTTTGATTTTTTTAAATAAAAACCATTGTAACAAATATTGCCTAATAATGTGGCCCTCAGAGTGTTGTTTCAAATAGTTTATCTCATTAATTGTTCCATTGCAGCTTCTAACATCACACAGAAATGTAGCATGTAATAAATACTATTTTTAGATAACACAGAGCACTTTAATGTCATTCTTTGCATATAATACATTCTGCACAGTCTGATATCAACTTTAATTAGTACTGGGCACTCTGGAACACTGGTAAAAGTAACAATCAGAATATTTTTTTTATTTTCCCCATAATTTGGCAAGCAGACCACCTGACGCAGGAAAGCTAGGCCTACCAATTCTTTTCTTATGGTACACTGAGAGGTGGGACAATGAAAAAAAGAAAGATATTTTCAAATATTAAACCAAATTTCAAATGGTGCACAGAAGTGTGAGACATTAATTTACAATATTAAAACTTTTGTCAGATTTTAATGTGGAATAAAAGCAGAAGACACTGAAAATTATTACAATAATTCCTCAAAATGACATTGTATTTCCAAAGTTAGATGTCCTATACTTCACAACAATTTTCTAATGATTATGAAACACCAAGGCAAAGACAAAAAAGTAACAAAAACATCATTGCTTGAATATATTCAGCATGTCATTCCTTATTTACTAGCTTTAGTAAAACAGTTCTAATAGTGAGAAATACAGAGGTCAAATTCCCATTGCTGCTGAAGAAATGCCAGGAACAACCAGCAATATGAGGTAGCTGGTTATGAGGAACAGAGTGGGTGGCATGGAGTGGGTGTGAGGTTCAAATGTGGCGTCAAAACTGAAAAATAGAGCAGGGAATATAGACCAAAAAAGTAGACAAGGCATGGTGTCTTCCAAATGTTAAATAATGATGTACTTTTCCATTTTTGCACAAGATGCTAGTTGGAAGGACACTGCATCACATGCCTGCTAAAGAATAGTACAAAGAGTTCTGTGTACCTTGCTTGAAGATATCAAGTTACAGATGCCAGAAGCTGTTTATATCTCAAATACCCTCCTTACAATAAACCTAGACTGTCTTCCAGACCTGGAAAGATTAGGATAATTTGGTGACAGGTAATATTTATAAATGTGCAGTATGTTTAATCTTACCTTGAAACTTTTTCTTTGGAGCTTAACTGTATGCAGATGTTTGGACACAATCTTTCAAGCAATATCAGGTATATGAGTGGCTCAAAGAGGTGCAATATTGTTCCAGGAATTCAGAGGTGTCATGGAAGTTTACTACCTTTGTGGATCTGAAAAAAAATCTTGTTCTTTTAATATATTATCAAGTACAGGTTATGCAGTTACACTACAGCAAACAAGAAATAAAAATTGGATCCAGCTTTCAGCTTATGTAATTTTTACAGCTCCATTATTTCAGTGTACCTTAACCGGCTTGGCCAGAAAAGGACAACTGCTAACCTGTGATGAAACACCAAAAGGAAAAGAAATTTTTATGAGTACTGAAGGATGCTGTTGCTTGCTCTAGTCGTTCTTTTGGACCACCAATGATAACCAGACCCTCAAAATATTATTAGTCTTGAGCAGAGGTTTTACACATGACTTAAAAACCAAGCACTGTGGCAGAAGGCAGAAACCTCAGCTCAGTTCCAGTTCCCTTGTAATTTTCTAGTGTTTCTAAAGGCCAGCTGAAGAGGTGCTTGGGGGTGTCTAGAGCTGTTACAAACCCATCAAAGGTCACTAAATGGCCAGGGAATGGGTATGGGCAGCTACTACCCCATTCCAGTGATTTCCACCTGCTAGTACTGCCCTTGAATACTGATTCATTCTGCTCATAATTGTTATATTTTAGCACCTTAGAACGTTCCAAACTGTGCCGGAGCCAAGCTGGGAAGACAAAAGCATCAGTCTGTGAAGAACCCATCCTTTGTTGTGCTCTTTCCACTGCACGGCTCAACCAAACCCAAAATTTGAAACCAGCAGTGAATAAAAACTACAGCACATGGTGAGTTATAATCTGGGGATGCTTTGGCTCACTCTGCAGGATGAAGGAACCACCCACCCTAGGACTGTGATTTATTCCCGTAAAAGCCAGTGGGAAAAATTCAACTTGAATGAAGTTGGATCAAGGCTCTATATGTGTTTTCAGCCTTTTCACTAATATTCTGGGGAGATGGTATTCCAGAGTTTGGAAATCTCAATAACTATATATGTTGCATCTACATAACATATATTTCTATGCTTAGCAGTATTTGTATGTCTTTATCAGGCTGATGAGAGCAGACTCCCTGTTAAACAGGGATATGCCAAAGAAACATGTTGCCCAGGGTTTTTAACTTAATTATGTCTTCAGCAACCAGAAGGTAGGACCAGCGGTCCATTCCAACCTTCACAATGTTGTCTGTAATTGAAATGTCCTGACAGCGGTAAAATTATACAGGGTTCAGTGACATGTTTTAATCTACTGACCACTGCCTGGAGTAGATTTGACTGACCTTGTCAGGCAGAAGAATGTTCTTTTGCCTTATAGAATTAGCAAGTTGTAAATCTTTCAAGATTGGGTAAGGCTGAGATCAGGCAACTAAAGGCTACATATTGTAATAGGAAAACCCAAGTCTTTTTCCTCCCTTAGTAGCTATTTTTGAGTATTCATTACAATGTTTTATTCAGGATGTTGCCTTTTAAAGTTGTGTCATCACTTCCATTGAAAAAAATGTTTCCAGCAATATAATGTGGTTTGAAATTTCTGTCTACAAAGTCTATCTTTGAAAAGAATATATTTTTTTTTAATTGCATCAGACAGTTTTGCATTCTAAATTAAATTTACAGTAAGCAATGTCTTCATTATATTTTCTTGGCTATATTAGTCCATTTTCATAAAAATAAAAAGCTGACAGTCAAGCTTGTATGAAAATTTCGAGAAATGAGCCTGAACCAAATCCCAGGAGAAAAGTCTAAGCAGGAAGTTTGCAATCAGGCTATCATCTGCTTCTGAGTCTTTCAGCTAGATTGAATCTTTAGTTTAAAACAATTTTGAATGCTTTAGGTTATGTTGGGATGAAAGTGTTACGTCCACACTGTGATCACTCTTTTCCTGTGTGGGTTAGATCTCCATGGGTGCCAATGAAACATGACCTGCACAACACTTGGCAAGCAGCCGTGCAGCAAACAGGGAGCAGCTCAGGTGGAGTGGCCCAAGGTAGGATCAAAAGTCGAGAGCATTGAACTCAGCTTCAGATTGCAGTGTGGGCAGGGGCTGTGGTAATTGCGGCTTCCTGCTACTAATGAAACATCTATTTTCTCTAGAGCTGTAAGTGCAAGTTGTTCACATTGGGGAATACGGTGCCTCATCCTATAGAATAGGACTTTTCTGCTGAGACCACCCTTGTTCTTAGCTTCAAAGCAGGTGTGGAAAGGGAATTGGAAGACTTAACAGATCTTCTTGCCCTTTTCTTAAATGATGTTTGAGCTCTTTGCCTTTTATGCTTCATCTCCTTATACTGCTTAGAAATAAAAAATGAGAGCAGCTCATCCTGTTGTTCTGCTTCAGGAATCTAGACTAATTTCACTGAAATTATACAGGGAATTGATTCTATCCTGTATGTTTGCGGCATTTTTTTCATCCCTCACCCTGCTCTCTATATGTTGCTGCTCTGGAACTATGAACTGTCAGGAGAAAAGGTTGCTGTTTATGGGGTTTTTTTTTACATTTGTACCTCTTTACACCCTCCCATAGCTCCCAGGTTTTCTGGCCTTCTAAAAGAATGCATATTAAAATGCTTAAGAACTTTTATGAGGCAATTCAGGGCAGGTAATCGCTACAATGGCTTCCCATAAGATCACTCCCTTAACATTTTTCAATGCTCTATTGTGGAGATTCTCAAGTACAAAAAGAACTTCAGGGTGTCCTCTATTGTCACAGGGCCTTCCTTCTGTGGTGTGCTTTTCCAATAATGCTTCTGGACCTCTCTAAGAAGACAGCCTCCTTCTTTAAATCATATGAAATCAATCTTTTGCTGAACAAAAGAATAAATTGGAAATAACAGCCCACACTTTTTTTTCTTTTAATAAGAAAAGTCGCATCAAACTGCTCTTCGACAAAATATAGTTCAGTTGTATCTCCATTTTGCAGGAAACCTTGATGCTCTTCCACCCTTCTTACACTAACTTCCAGAACTTTTCCTCAAGGAAACAATGACCTGCAGAGTTTCTAAGGGTCAGTTGGTCAATTCTCTAGTTAGAGGTATGTTATATTCAGTGACCTGAATATGTCTTATGATACTTCAGATACCAAGCTCAGTTTTCACAGAAGGGTTTATCTTATGTTAATATGGCATAGGGTACACAAGGAACTACATAATCAGGGTGATAGTGCATTTTTCATTCATGAAATCAAGGCTGAAAATGGAGAGTAAATCAGCATAGTAAATTTACTTTTTCTGTGTGTGCTGTGGCTCAGCATGTATGACAGGCACAAGATAAAATAGCAAAGAATTGCAGCAGTGTGCTTCAGACTTCAGCTAGGTGTGCTCCTACAGGTGAGTAAGGAATGCATTGACATTTCCAAAGGTAAATAAGCATAACAAAAATTTCCTAATGATCTAACTCTTCCAAATGTTTAGTGAAAGCCTGCATTGCTTTGCAGTATTGCCACTTATTTAGCTAAGATGCCATCCCCTGAAAGTTGGACTAGGATGTTCTTGTCAAACCACTGGAATTACTCATTTTGGAGTAGAGGAATGTTCCATAGTATTCTTTTGAGGTCATCCATTTAAAAAAAATAAAAATACCAAAAACATCTCCCTTTTTTTCTTTTTCTCATTAAAAATCATCGACAGAGAATTGATGGTCTTGGTCAACAGCAATCTGTGTGGGGCCAGTATTCACACCTGGAGGAAGGAAGAACTGCAGATAACTGTTTTTCCCATACAAAGCAAGCTATACCAATAATCATTAACAGAGAGAGTGGGAGGGCAGACGTATTATAAAGCATATCCTTTATTGTGATACTGTCAAGGCTTCTTCTGTACTGATTTTTACTGCTTTTCATTCTTTGGGATATCAGTAGGGTTGCATCAATAGCAATCCTATGACAAAATGTGGCTCCATGCTTGATTTTTGTTACCTGAGCGTACAATGGACTTTATTTAACTGAGTGAGTTTTCACACACTGCCAAACATAAACCAGTTAAGTACATAAATGTGTCCAATCTCTTTTCTTCTTCCTTTTATATTTTTGATTGTAGTCTATTTAAGAGTTATAGACACATCTTTGATTGGACCATAGCAACTGCTCTAAGCATTACATTATTTTTGTGATAAGAGGGGTAGGACTTCCTGCCTTGAACTTTCTACTTTGGTGTCTACAGTGTGGATGGCTCTCTAAACCCCCTTTGAAATCTGTGTGTGAAATCTGTGGGGAGAAATAGGAACAATGAGAATGGCTATTCAGCTGGCTAGATCTAGATATCTAACTTAACCTGAGATAAATCAAAATCTGGAAGTGCCCTTTTTCTTTCCACTGAATATAGTGAGAGCTTGTAAGGACCAGTTTAGATGTAAACATCTATATTTGGCCAGATGGAATCCATCTGGCACTCATTATTTCTATGTATTGTCCAGAAGGCATCTAATTTCAGACGTTAAGCAGCTAACAATAGTAACACATTCTTTACAGAGAATGTGGCAGCAACGGGCTCTTTTGGACACAATGATGTGTGCTGACACTGGTCACAGCTCTACACACAAGAAAATACTCAAGCCTGTATGAGTTCCTGGAAAGTCAAATGAGGTTTTCCTCTTTAAATGTTCATTGATAAATAAAAACTCTGTAAGAAATCAAAATGCTTCTGTTTTTTTAATTTCCTTTTCACTTACATACCACCACTTATCACATTAAAAAACCAGCTACAACTGCTTGGGCAATAAACTCTGTTTATTGCGATATATGTGCTATTTGGAAGGAAAGAGCTGATGATCATATTGGCACACAAGCTCCAAAACTCGTCTGTGCAGACTGAGCAAAGAGCACTCCCCTTAGGACAGGATGATTTTTTTAGCAAGAGTGGGGATGCAATCCCAGCCCCAGCTCCATGCTTTCACTGAACAGCCAGCACTGCACCTGTACTCTCAAACCTCATAAACTGCCCACGTCTATCTTGACTCACTTGCCTGATATGTGAATTCTTTTAAAATCTTTCCGAGACAATTTAAATCTTTCAGCATCAGGAGTATCCACTCCTTACTGGACTGAGCCACAGTGCAACTTCTCTGTCAAAATTGCTCTAACAATGAGGTTTTGTGCTGGGTGTCTTTGAGAGGTATTTATTACTTGAGGCCATACAGTCTCTTACAGGCCAACATACGCTCTCATTGTTTTATGTGAAGAAAAAAAGTTACGCAAGGCTGGGTTGGAAGCTCCTTCGAAGCAAATAGAGAACTGTTGTGTAATAACAGATGTTATTGTATAGCATTTTTCAACATTTACTCTAGACCAGAAAATAAGGACCCACTTTTAATGGGGGTATTGCATTGACATGCCTACAAGTCAAGGCTGTTCTTTCTTCAAGTGCTTTTTAATAAAAAGAAAAATTATATCAAATATCTAACATGGGCAACCCTGATAAAATCAGTAATGATAATCTAAAATATTGGCAGTCTCTGAATAACATAAATGGGGGTAACATATAGCTGCTAATAATTTCTGAAAGTTTTAGATTAAATGAAAATAGCTTTAATACTGTTGTCTGGCTTTGGCACTGGAATGCTGCACAGGGATAGCTATAAAGGATAAGATTCCCAGGACAGGAATACAGCGTCACTCATGAAGTGAAATGGCACATACTCTAGCAGTAGATGCAGAATAATATTTGAAAGGAGGCAATATGTGCTTAGGATTTTTTATATAAACACCCCTATTTTTTCACTCCATACTGAACACTGGATTCACATTAAACTGTTAATCTTCTCAGTTAAACTGGCTTTACCACAAGCTACAATGAAAACCATGAGTGCTACTGCTCAACTTGCACTGATGCAGAGGATTAACCTGTCTTCTGAGAACTTCACAGTGTCCTTGGAACACCTGGCAAAGAGAAGAGGGTTGTTTAAATAAACTGAGACACAGTTTCAGCCTTTGTCCTTTCATTACCAACCCACACATCCTTCCCTTGCTCTGTTTCCATCTGCGTGAACTCAAATCTTAGGACATTTTTGAGAGCACCCAAAAAGATCCCAGTGTGAGCTTAAATTTGGTATGTCTAAAGCAGAAATCCCCACAAAACATGCCTAGTCTTATTTTTAGTTTCTACAGAAAACAGCTTGGCACTATCTACTCCCTGTGAAACAGCAGTCATAGCTGAGCTGGAATTTTTTCTGGATGCAGCATTTGTCCATATTGAATATTTTAAAGCTTGTAGCTTCTGGTAGCACACCAATAACTTTAAATGTACTAATTTACCCTGCTTCTCAGCTTACAATTAATCTTTTTCTGTCATGAATTAATCTACAGATATTTCAGATAACTCTAACCTGCATTTCATTCTGTTCTGTAAGGTTTTTTTCCCATAACCCATATACATCAGGCACAATCAAAACAAGTTGGATATCAATACAATCTGGACCTTCTAGTTTCCATTCCCTCCCCTTCTGTAATTTTGATATAAGTCTGTCCTGTTTTACTTTAAAAATTTTCAGAAGAGTGTTCCAAACATCATTTTGTTGGATATTTCAGACCAAAACTTTCCTCTTTTAACACTTCAACTTACTGTCTTTCAGGTCCTGCTCCTCTTTTATTTCTTCATCTTCCCCTGACAACAAAATGTCACCTGCCACCCCCACCTTGTTGACAATCAGGTGGAGGGCTGGAAGCCTGTAACCAGTGTGGTGACCCACCCACTGTGGCCCATGTTCTGACATCAGCTGATGTGGGGGCAAAACTGACAATAGTGCTTTAAACCCCAAACTGTTCTTTTTCTGTCCCAGATGATCCCCACCTACACCATCTGCCAGTCCAATTTTACCAAGAATAGCTTGAGGATTTATTCTTGCTACTTTTGTAGAAGAAGGCATCCACACGTATCAGGACATATCAGGATCCTCTTCAAACAGCTTAACACCCTCAAACAACACGACAAGTCAAAAGTATTATTTTCATACTGCCAATAACAAACTCACTTCTTCCTGCATTTCAAGCTCTTCAGGTATGGACCTATGTTTCACTCTGTGTTTGAAAAGCATTTAACACAATCTTGCTGACTGCCAGCCATGGGTAGCAGTTCAAGCAGAGCTTGAAACACAGGAAGCAGAGCTTGAACAAGATGATCCAAGGAAAAAGAATATCATGTTACTTCTCCAGTTACATATGCTCTGTGGGACAGTTTCTCATTTCAGCCACCACAGTGTAAATCTGGAATAATTCCACTGGAAAGCTGCTCTTCTGCATCAGAACATAGTGTATTGTATCTACTGTTTGCTGTTAAACACGGGGGATGACTTTTCCATTTATACATAATTTCTTTCAAGCTTTAACATTATTTCAGGCTTTGCATGCTAGGCTAGTTATGATTCATATGGCACCAAAATAAATCTCTTCCTCCTGCCTCTGCCTTTTTTTCCTTATTCAACAGGGGGGAAGATGTGCTAATTAAGTCCTTTCTTTATTGAAGACAGATGCACATTTTCAGCAGTTTACTGGAAGTGTCATTTTTTTAAAAAATATGGGAAACTGCAAAAAAAAAATCATCACTTCAAATATGCCTGCAGGAAGAAGTGATACTTCTTATCTGCTATTCAGAAGTACAACAGGCAATTGCTATTGCATTTCACCTACCCAAAGCAGATCCTGTCCCCATGGGGCCCATCTCAGTTTTACTTGCATCCATCCCATGTCTAGGTACTTTCTTCCAAAGCTGTCAGCAAATGTTGATAAGAGCTTGTGGCTGGCAGAAACAGCCGCTGGTTGTCCATTGGAGCGTGAAGCATTTTGGAGGTTTGGCTTTCAGAGCATGTGTAGCAGAAAGGAGGAGGGTGGATGTGGATGGCAACAAGAAGTGTCAGCTGGCAGGGACCTGGGCAGAAAGGACAAGGGAGTGGGCTGGGAGCAATGCAGAGATATCTGATGGGGAGCTAGGAGAGTCTGTGGTAGACATGCTGCTTTGGAGCAGGAAAGGTCTCTGGGGGTTTGGGATGAGAAGGAGAAAGTGGCAGAAGCTTAGGGCTCATTTAGAAGATTTGATTTAGAGTCAGAGACCGAGAGAAACTTACCCTCGTCTCACTTCTCATTCCACAAGTTTTGTCTTTGCTAGTAGTAAACTGTCAACTAACATTATTAAAGTAATTTCATCAGACAGTGACAGTGCTCAGTTCTGACTGCAGAACATACTTCAGAGCATTATGTTGCATTAGAGGAAACTGTGTGTGAACTGCTGGGATTCTTCATGTTGTCCTGAGACTCCGAGAAGTCAGGTGCTAAAAGAGTTATGTTGATTTGAAACCGTAAAGTTCCCCAAACTGTTCTATTTAATAAACTAAATTAGTCGATCTTGATTTTAAAAAATGAAAAAATAATCAAGAATAAAAGATAGCATCACTGATTTTTTAAAAATTATTTCTAGACAGACAAATATCTTCTAAAATTTCACTGATTAACTTAGACAACAGAAGTAGGACCTTTTTTTTCCAAGACCTCAAGATCTTTTGTCCAGTGGCCGTGAAAGAAAGAGAGGAGTGTAAGTTGAAAAAGAAAGGCACTTTGGTAATTCTATTTTTTTTTTTCTGGTAACATCCATTTGGCAAGTCAATTAAAAAAATAACAAACAACCACTCTAATTCTTCTAAAAATAGAAGAGTAAATATTATTTCATAGAAAATAACAAAATAATGACAACCGTTTCAATGTATAATTAGAAATTTTAACTGTTTGGATGGTATTCTAACTGAGAGATTTTTAGAGTCAGAGAAAACACTAAGAGTGCCAATGAAGTACCACAAAGGGACTTCTGAAAACTTCAGGGATGTATTGGCAGAAGAACAGGTTTGTGAATGTGTCTTGAATTTCTTGGTGCCAGTTATCTTCTCTGATCTGTGCAACTTTCAGCGCACAAACCACACTGTGCAAGCATTTTAAATGTCCTGTGTAACTATAAAAGTTAAAGTTTAATCTGCATCCTTTCCAAAAAGCATGTGGAGACTTAACAATCAGACAAAGTATTGGCTATGGCCAAATGTTAGAAAGAAGCTCCTAAGATCTATAAATAAGCAAAACCTGACGGATTAGCAGAGAGGAGCAAATGCATGTCTCTGCTGACTCAAATATTCACTCCTGCTACTAAATAGTGCTTTTATAAAGAAGCAATAAACTATATCCACTGACTGTCAATGTCTCTATTCTCAACTCTATGTTATGAAGATCTCTATCTAGGAATAAACTTCCTCTAAGATAAAACAAGACTGTGAGCTTTGGAGACAATAGATAGATTGTCCCTGTAGCTGACGAGACTAATCCTTAAACATTTTAAAGAATACAGTGTACTCTTCAGATTGTACCTAACACAATTACACTTTGTTAAAAATTGGCTCCTGGTTATATGGGGGATGGAGGAATAGGTACTGTTCTAACTTTTTTCTTTTCTTTCAAAAGACCAAGTGGCCACATTTTGCCTGTGATTATCCTTTATTGTCTTCCCAAAGCTGTATATATGTACTTTGAGGTATATTTTTCCTTATGGCTTTAGGAAGCTTAGTACACAAATATGTTTTCATTAAATTAGTGACTCTGATACAGATAGTTGGTATTAGATTATTGCAGTTTACACAAATGAATGTAGACAATATAAATCTAAGCTATACATCAAGAATATAAAAAGAAAAAAAAAATCATGTTACAGTAACTATTTTTGCCAGTAATGCAGCTGGCAATACAGCTGTGACTTTGCAGAAAATAACTTTTATCTCCGGTCTTTTTATGTGGAGCAACAATTAAGTAAAATAGAACCACATGATATTACTGATGGGAAGGGGTTCTTTGAAATACTTTTACTTAAAAAAAAAAAAGGAAGAATATGAAAATTTGTCTTTATATGCACTGGTTCCGCTAGATCAATGTCAAAAAGTGAAGGGGACAATATAGCAGTCTGAGACTGATAAAATGTAATTGGCTCTGCTCTGCCTGTGGCATGTGTAGAACTTATGCTGATGCATAGTTAGAGCTACTTGTATACTGTGACATTTCTAACTGCTTCCAGCTCCAGCTTTGTCACATCCATAGTGCTTCCTGCCTGGCAGTTACCCTCCATGCAGCACACAGGTCACACTGAGCTGCTCTGTGCCGTAAAGTCAGGATGGCCTGCAGCTCTGCTGACACTGAGCTGCTTGGGGAAATCAAACGCTGCTGTCCCAGATACAGTGTCCTGCAGCTTTTGGAGAGCAGGGTGCATTCAGCCTCTCTGAACCACTCTCTGGAATGTGGAAGGTACCAGCAAGGGTGTTGATGGTCGCTGTCAGACAAAAGCTTTCAGCTCTTCAAGTATCTGAACTCCATGGATGATACCCTTTGTATTGCCTAAATACAGCTTTTCCTGCCTGACACCTGTGTGTGCATCTGTACTAGACAGATGTATAGATGCATGGCCCAGAACAGCAGGTGACATGGCACAGACATACCCCTCACATGAGAAGGATGGCCTGATGGGGCTTTCTGTGAGGCTGTGCTGGAGTTTGCTGAGGTAGAGTTAATTTCCTTCATAGCAACTGGTATGGGGCTGTGTTTTGGAGTTGTATTGGAAATAGTGCTGGTAACACTGAGATGTATTCATTAGTGCTGAGCAGGCCTCACACAGAGTTAAGGCCCTTTCTGCTCCTCACCCCACCCCACCAGTGAGGGGTGCACAAGGAGCTGGGAGGGGACACAGCCAGGACAGCTGTCCCCAACTGACCCATGGGATATCCCAGAGCACACGGCATCAAGTTCAGCACATAGAGCTGGGGGAAGAAGGAAGTGGGAGATGTTCCAAGTGATGGCATTTTTCTTCCCAAGTCTCTGTTACTCATGATGGAGCCCTGCTTTCCTGGGAATGGCCAAACACCTGCCTGCCCAGCACTGAATGAATCCATGTTTTGCTTTGCTTGTGTGTGTAGCTTTTGCTTTCCCTATTAAACTCTCTTTATCTCAACCCACAGATTTTCTCACTCTTATCCTTTCGATTCTCTCCCCTTTTCTACCATCAGAGAGTGAGCAAGTCACTGTGTGGGGCTGGGGTTAAACCACTGCAGAGGCACATCTAAGTCATGGTGAAGGAAACCAGTATCATCCCCAGTAGCCAAATTCAGTGGTGAATATGAAGGGTGCCCCACATTGGTAAACTCTTACACAAAGTGTTTTGCCTTCTATAAAGCAGAAAGCAGCTGAAAACAATGGCTGCCACTGAAGGAATTTTCTGAACTTTCTAATTTCTACACTTTCTAAGTTACAATTCACATATGAGCAAAAATCTCAAAAAAAAAGTCTTCTCCATTTTTATCCAAGAAACGTTTGCCTCTGCAACAGCAATTCGCAATGCGACATACATCAATCAATTCAGCATTAGATAACATTAATACTAGAAAGTTTTGAGGGCTTGTTCATTTGTGCAAGTGAGTTTGACATAGGTCCTGTACAGACATTAGCTTTTCAGAAACAAAGGGAGCTTGTGTCACAGAAAAAGTGTTATGACACCAGATGAGATTGAGCCATTTCTGTCCTCCAAAATGTTATAACACGAATCAGCATGAAGAGCAAGTGGAATAACTGTCTGTGTTGCGAAGCTGCTACAAAGCTGGCTGGCAGACAAGTATTTGCTCACATAACAGGTCTGTCAGGTTTGAGCACATCATGTGGGTCTGAGACAATCATCTAAGAGCTTTGGTTCTTGTCAGCTTGTGACTTACACAACTCTATTCCCATATGTTTTGCATTATTTGAGAGAAAGCTGGATCCATTTCACTTCAGATGAATTCTAAAAGAGATAAACATGTATAAATATGAGAAAGAAAATTAATTTGATTTTTTGTCTTGCAAGACTGGCCTCCTGAGATGGGGAGAAAGGCGTCTCCTCCAACAGGAGCAGATTATATCCTAAAAGTCACTGTGGAATGTAAAGTAGTGGTGATGCAAAGTCACCCTCTTGTTCCAGTCTGGGAGTAGGGTTTTGTCTCATTTTAATTTATGAGAAAACTCCTGGAGCAGCTCTTATTTTCTTTCTTTTCTGTGTCTCAGCTTTGTCAAGACTCACCTAAGTTTTCAGCATATGGAAATATTCTGGTTTTCACCCCAACCAAAGCTTCATGACAAATCAGGAAATGTGCAGGCCTCTCCAGAGCACAGAAAGCCAGCTTTCTGTAAAATATCCACTCTGATTTTAAATTAATGTGAAAAAACGCGTTTTCAGTGTTCTGTGAGGAAAATCTAAGCCCCAAAGTGCGTCAGAATTTTAAATTGCACTGGGATTTTTGTGGGGATTTTTCTCTTCCAGAAGGGTTCTATAGCCAAGGAAACCAATAACATTTTGCTGGACTAAGTTTGTTTGTTTTGAACTGGGCTGACTCAAACAGTAAACTTCACAACTTTTTTTTTCCTTAATTGTGTTGCACATGTTTTGCCAAATGTTCTTGCTGATAATCAAAGCAGCGATCTCGCTTTGGAATCTGCCAGGGACATTTTCCGCTGCAAATCTGTAGATGCTCAACCAAAGTATATATTTGAGCATAAGAGAGCAAATCTGAAGCCGAAATCCTCGCTTTCCCTATTAAGGTGCCACTTGATCCCAAACACTCTGCTCCCACACCCCAGCCCTGCATGGCTGGGGCCCACGATGAAGAGATGCGTTGCAGATGAGGCCAATGGCAGCCGCCCTTAAAGGATGGAAATGCAGTCATTGACCATCGTGTTTTAAAAAAGGCAGTGGAAACCCTTAGGGCTACAACTGGGTATTTAATTGGATATTTTCATTTTCTGTTTGGTGGAAAGGGAAAAGGCTGGGGAAAGATCTTGTTAGTTTGGTTTTAGCTTTGTAATTAAGATTATTTCAGTATAGCTTGCTTAAACTGCAAAGATATGATTAGTAGTTGGGAACTCTTAACTATAAAGGGAAAATTGCAACACGACAAAAACAGAGTTAGGTTCCAAGAAACATTCTAAGATTTCATATTATTTCACCCTGAATTTAGTGTTAAAATTTCAAACACTGAATTTGTTCTCCAAGGGAGAGGCTCCAGCTAGCTGTGAGTCAATAATTGATCACTGTTATGTTCTGATGTTCTGACACACCTTTTTGAAAAATAAATTGATATCTCTGAAACTCAATTCTTCAGTTTGGTTTATTGAACAAAGAGGTATACCTGGTATTCCAAACCAGTTTCACATCAACTGTATCATTCCCAGAACCCTATTGATCCATTCAAGTTTTTTTGCTTTAAAAATCTGGTTTTAACACGTGGATCAGACTTTTATGCCGCAGTATGTCTCCTGCAATGTATTATCAGTTTTATCAAAGGAAGACTGTAAACATTTAATTTAAATATGAATGTTTTGTGTCAAGCCAATAAACTAGTAGTGCCAAAACTCAAGAAAATCTGAGTTGGAAAGACCTGAAGCAAAATTTTGAGCTTTGGCTTTCCCAGGGAATTTTTTTTTTCCCTGTAACCTTGAAATTTACTTACAGAAAAGTGAACGGTACACTAACAATAATGGTTCACGAGCTCTCTTGTAAACCATGTGTATAAACTACCCAGGTACTGGATTTACTGTATAAGACTGGTTATATCCCCCTGAAAATTTGGGATATATTATATATATGTATATATCAAGTCTTGTTATACTTTTTTCTAATTATATAAGGTTAAGTCACATCACAGACAAAAAAGCCATGTGTGTCCTGATAAGAATACAAGCGAAGAGAAACAAGACCTTCTTATTATTCTGAAATGAGAACTCCACCAAAAATTTTGTTAGATAATTTATCATGCTGACATTACCATTTCTGACTGTTTTATTTTTGTAAAAGACTTTTAAAACCAGTTTTTATCTCCCTCTTGGTAGCAAAAGACACTCTGAAACTAGTGAATGTATGTTAGAAAATGTTTACTTGAACTTTCTAAAACAAACTGTCCATCTTGGGTGTAACAGAAATGCTCTCTTTTATATTACTGTTCCCACATCACTCTACAGCAACTGGCCAACCAAAACACCTACTTACAAAGATGAACTATACCATTGCAAGCTCCTTGGCTACTCTACCATTGAATTTCAGTCAATAAATTTGCATTTAGCTTATAATTTGTTCAATATGCCTTACTAATTTGGCAATATTTATTTTGGCACATAAAATAGAAGGCAGCTGCTTTAAACGTCCTGCTAAGTTCTTTGTTTTGTTTTGAGAGGTTTCTTTTTTCTTTCTCTTTTTTTTTTTTTTTTTCCCTTACCCTTTTTCCTTCGTAAAAGGATCTAAGATATGAAAAAGCTCCAGTGTCGTGGACAGGGCTGAGTTTCCTGTTTATGAGTCACCATAAATATGAAAGGTGCTGGTTGACATTTCTCAGCTGAGGGATTCGACACAAGTCTGTGTTGAGAGTAAATCCCCAAGCAGGGTGGTCTTGCGTTGACTTGTCGACCTTGTACATTGTTGAACGGAATCACTTTTAAAGAACAGTAGTTAAAGGAAAAGTCAGCTCCTCTAGCAGCTCTTCTTACTGTTACTCTATTTAGAAAAGTGTGTTATTGTATCTTTGCTGTGTAGGAGTGATAGTTGAATCATGGCTTTTAAAGAGAGAGCAATTAACAACATACACTTGGATTTATTCTTGCAGAGACCTTAATTTCCCTCATTTACTAGTGTTTTTACATTCCTTCTCAAAACTCGAGTAGCCAAAACATTGTGTAGCTGTTGCTAGTGGGCAACTGAGGTAAACAAAATTAAAATTTTTTGTGTATTTTGTGGGCACACCTGCCTGATGTGTCTCTCAGCCACACCACTGCTTTCATTACAGGGATTTCTTTAGCCTATTAGTTGCAGGTGCAAAAAGGGAATGTAGATATGGTTAATGTCTGCTGAAACCAGTGAGCTACATAGAGGGGGTGCTGTAAAGAGCATACATGGAGGTTTGTGCTAGGATGTGACTGAGTCATAAATCAAGTGTAAATAAAGGAATGTATACTGGTAAGAGTGTCACTCAAACTGCCTGCTCTCCAGGCTGTGCAAGATACAAATTGCTGTGGGTGGGAGTGAGTTTTTCATCTAAACTCCAGCATTTTTGGGTTTAGCTTTAAACAACCCTGGGGTCATTCCCTTTGTGGCAGCATGATGCCGTGATAAATCAGTAATTAAATCAACATCAGGTATTAAACATACAGGAGTATACATGGGAAGACACATGGTGAGATGCCTCCAGTAAGCTCTGACCAACACTTCCTTAACGTACACGTGGAAGGGAATGTTTCGTGTCAGTGACCACAGCAGTAAGAAAAAGATACTGACAGGACTTTTGTATTCCTTGATTTTATTCTGCATGTTCAGGAAAGAAAGCCAAGCATGTCTTTTTGGTCCATAACATTTTGAAGGTGAGCAGCCCCCCAATAAGAATGTAGATTGCAGTCTAGAAAATTAAGAAGGTAGAACAGGGAGGAAGAGATTGAAGTATCTGTGTAAAAGAAGTTGACAGAGGAGTTAAACTGACAGGATTGTGAGCAAAGCTGGCTTGGAATAAAGACTGGCAATGGATAGCAGCAGTCATAGTTAACTTTTCCAGCTCCAGAAAACTAAATTTATTGCCTTCTTTAAAATTTGATGAATTTACCATCTAAATTTTAAATAAATTATATATTTAAATTAAATTTCAAATACATATTCAGAACAAAATTTAAAATTTATACTCTGAATATTCAAATTAATAATTAAAATTCAAGTATTATTAATATATTTGTTATAATATATAACATGTTTATTGATATAGGTATATTGATATTTTATATTCAGATTAAAATTGAAAATGGAAATGTTACTGACTGTCTGTAAAGGTGTAAGTTTTCTGCATTTAATTACCAGCAGCTGTGGAATATCTCCTTTCTATCTTCCTTTTCTTCTTTTTCTTCCTAGAGTGTGTCAGCTAGCATATGCAGGTAATATTCCAAGTAACCAAGGCTTTGCTTCTCATTTAGCCAACATATGGCTGAATAACTCAAGCACCAACATATTATAAGCTTTCTCCTGATCTTACCTTTCTTACCTACACTCATCAATTAGATAAACATGGTAAATTTACATTGCTGAGTAAGAAATAGAAAAAAAAAATCTAAAACCACTCTGGATGTTCATTTGGCATGGATTAAGAACATCAAAATATCATGATACTACCTCACTGCTGTCATAATTCCATTCTACTGGGTGATACATGAACTGTGATCCAGACAGACTACATCTACCATCATTCACAGGACAATTTTCTTGACAGTAAAATTATCTTTCTGGATGAATGTTCATAGAGTTGGGACACATGATTTTAATGTTTTCTGGAATGGGAGGGAGGACACAAAGTTTCTCACTTCCCTTCTCTTTACTTTTCCTAGAGCTCCCTAATAAGTAACTTCTCCTGTTGACCATTACATATTTTTGTTTATGCTACCCTAAATAAAATTCTTTTTAAAATATTAAATCCAGAATTCAGCAGCATCAAGGATTCTTTCCTCCTCTCATGTGATTGAAAACAAGTACTCAGTGAAATGGTGCCAGGGTCAAATAGCTTGACTGCCAACATCTGCCCATGTCAAGACAAAACATCCCAGGATACTTTCATATTTTGAAAGAGGTAATCTGTTTTTCTTTCCCAGCTTTGGCCCAAGTCTTTCTTTGATTTATAAAGCCTGAGTGAGTGGGTAATAGTTTTACACATACTCCTGCAATATATTCACAGCACAGGAGAAAACATGTTATTCAAACCAACAAAAAACTCAAAAGTGCGTAGTTGGCCTCACTCCATTTTGGGGATCTAAAATGCTGTTCGCATTCCTACTCTCCACCACGAGATGCAGCATACACAACATTATACATAAGAGGAAAAAGGTGAAATGCAATTTATGTGGAAGACCCTTGGTTTTTGTAGTCACACTAAGAGGAAAAAAGAATTCTCACCGTAATTATTTTGTGTTTCATACATTCTCTGACTATGTTTCTGTAGCTAAATGTAAGGGAAATTTTAAAGGTAAATCATAATTAAATATTGCTGGCTTGTAATCTGAATGTAATATTCTTCACTTTCAAATATCTGTTATTTAAAGATAACACATTTTGCTCACCAGTCACTTTAGTCCTTATAATGAAACACTATATTAAATTATTCCAGGTAAGAGAAGAGTCAAATTCCAGTCAAATCTAAAATATCCTGTCAGTAAAACTAATTCCATATAATTTATTTGCATTCCATGTTTTATTGGTCAGATTGTGGCTCCTGTGAAATAAAAGCAAAGCTTCCCACAACTGTGTAATATTTCCTGGCTTTAAGAGATTAGTTCAATTTTTTTACAATTCTTATCAGCTGCTGAATTGAGAAGAAATACAATATGAATCAGATTCTGCAAATATTCCAGGGAAATTACTCAGAGTAGTTTCTGATAACATAACCCTAAAGAAACAGAAAATACATTTCTTTTGATGGTCTGACAATGACAACATGTAGCTCTGGATCCCTGCATGCTCTATTGATATGACCCATAAAAGGCCCATGGTTCCATCTCTTGTTTGTATTCTTCATTTTATTATCATTCTCTCTCTAAGGTCAGCAGTGCTGGTCTCCCAGAGACCATTAGCATGCTTTTGCTTATTTAATTCACTAACTGCTGAAGTGCATGCTGCTTTTAGTGGCACTCATACAGCTCCAAGCACTGAAAGGTTTGGTTTCATGTACTTGAACTCAAGTGACACAAATATTTCAGTGGTGAATCAATACTGGGAAAGGATGGTCAGTAAGGTAGGGAGTGTTTATAGAAGATGTTTCATCACTACTAGTAAAACATGTCTTATTGTTAGTTCAGGAGGTGCTGGTATTTAGCTCTTTGAAGGAGGCTTCTGACAAGCCAACAACTCTCAGCCTGCTAGTAAAACAAAATTTTAAAAATTGCACAAGCTTAGAAACGTAGCTTCTTGCAAAATGTCTGCAGATTAACTGTTTAGGAATTCTGATTTCCATAAAAAGAGACAACTTCTGCTCCCTCCCCATGAGAGGCACTAACTATAAGTAAATGTTCAACGCAACTATATGTAAATGTTGAACAAAAAGTACATTTTTCTATTTCATTTGACCTCATTAATAAAAGAATACTTAATCTTTCCCTACAAAAGCCATATTGTAACATTTCTAGGAGCACCTGGAAGTTTATGTTTGTCTCACAGGACAACCCTAGCTGGAACAGGAATAGCATTCCTGTTACCTGCTCCAAAACCAGGCTTCTACTGCTACATTCATAATGAAACACCAGTAGCTGTTAAGGCAGTTCTGATTCAGAAATGGCATTTGAAGGAATTTGTTCAGCTCTACAATAGCCATTTCCCTGCCATATAAAGAAATCCATATAAATTATTCCATACCAAAGACAGCTATCTGCTTTTTGCAGAACTTCTTCAACTTAAAATGAACTTTTCTATTTATTGAGAGAAGAAAGACAAAAAAAGGGAAGCAATACTATAAAATATTTTGGTATTTTAACATTATACCTGGACTGAATAAATTAGACTGAGGCAACTGAAAAGCTATTTTGGATTTCCTGTTAGAACCATGAGGAATTGAAGCCCTTGAAGCACACTTGTGGCTAATCTTGGGTAATATAGCTGGCAGAGGCACCAAAAGAAGATTACAGTTATAAAAACACAAGGAGGCCTTTGCCAAGAAATGCAAACAAAAAGGAAATATTTTAAGAAAATAAACAAAGCTACTGAGTAAAACATACACAGAGAGGAAAAAGGGAACAAAAGAACATTTGAGTCTTGATGTCTTAACATTTTGTGGCAACATATGTGATAGTCCAGCCAGAGTGTGTGAAAGAACGTTACAGCTGTGTAAGCTATGAGATATCCACACACGCCTTGAGATCAGCAAGCCATCAGAAAAGCCCACCTAGTTTGCCAGCTTTGCAGGTCTTCTCTGATTCTACTAAAAATAATAAGTTCCATCCAGTCCCATCCATGGGATTGCAAAAGCTACACAGCAAGTCAAGGGGCTGTTTGCAAAGGCAGCTTTAAATAGAAACCCCTATTCTTTTTCCAAGGTGCAATGGTTTATAGCAATTTCCTGAGGCTATGAAATATATATTTTAAAAGAAGACAATCTTCTTCTGTTCCACCTAGACTGTGTTATTCTACTTTATTGTGGCTATCTGCTACAGATCAGCAAGTGGTTGTTGGAGGAAGAAGGCTGTCACAAATATTTGGTCAATTTTACAGGAGGCCACGGCAAGTGAATGGTGTTATATAGTGCATTAAGGAAAGAATGAAATCAGCAAATATTATGGCCCCCAAAAAATTAAATACACTAGAGAATCTTCCCGTGCCAAATTCTCAATTCATCTCCCTGGTCTTCCAGACAACATCTGTATCATCAGAAGCTGCTCTGGAGCCCAGTCTCAGGTTGAACACATTGCCTGAGCACTGCTTTGTGCTGTGCCTTCTATTTAGAGCAAGTCTTTTGCTCCTTCCTCCCAGGCTCACTCCAGCTCAGGCCCTGTGGACACAACAGTCTCCAGCTCACAGTCGCAGTCTTGGCTGCTGTAGGCTGCACCTCGTCTGCCCAAGGGACAGAACAGCAACCACATCACTGTGGTGCAACTCAAAGTTTGCACTTTTTGTCCAGAAAACCGTGAAAAAAGCACCTGGCTTTAAAGATAAAATAATCCAATTGAAAATCCAGGATCAGTATCTTAATCTTTCTTTTCTCCAGGCTATAAAGCATAGCACATCAAGCCAGGGTGGAAGAATGAATGAAAACAGACTGGAATTAAAGACAAAATATTTCTATAGCTGCTGTTTGCTTTAAAAATATGTGTGTAAGGAATAGCATAGAAGCTTCTTTTTAGTGTTTTACAAGAAGGTTTGGATTTTTTTCTGTATTTTGTCATTTTTGCAGCAATTTATTAAAAGATTCCATTGTATTGTACACATTTCAGCTGGACTTTTTTAAATAAAATAACTCATATATGTTTTTAGCTCTTACTAGTTCTGAACTTTAGAATTCTGAAAAATTATCTGCTCTCACTATCCAGGACAGGGTATCTTAGAGCTCTGATGTAGCAGAGGTCTTCCAGAGTTATCAAAAAACCTGCGCTGAGGAAGTGCATTTTCAAAATCTTTGTAGCATGGCCAAAGAAAAGGAGACTGAGAGAAGGAAAGCAACTTTTTTCATATTCATGTCCTATCCTTTATTCTTGCATTCTTTCTAAACTATAAATGAAGATTTTGTCTGGAGAGGCACTTCCTATATGAGAATAGATCAGCACTAGTGTGGTTTTAACTTTATGTGAAAATATCCTTAATATTGCTTCTCTTTTTTTTTTTTCCCCATGGACTGAACATCAAATTTCTAATACAGAGTACTGCAATCAAACCTGCCAGATAGCTAGAAGAACTGAAAGGTGTGAAAGATCTGGGACTAGAAAGACCTATTTCTTTGTCATACATTTTCCATATAACAGTCAAAGACATTTTTAGCCATGTCAATTTAGCTGAACTTTTTTCCACAAAAACATTCATTTAAACTAAATTAGTAATAAATTTACTATTATTCAAAGATGAAGTATGCAATATTTAGTCACTGTCAGAGAATGGAAGGCTAAGGCTGGATTTTCTGTTTTACTAGAGATTTCCCACTGAGGAATTGTTTTGCTCATGTTTACTTTTTTCCTGTAAATTAAGAGTAACAATCATCCTCTGCCTCACAAGGAGGATAAAAATGACTAAAACACTAAACTTAGATGACAGTGAGAAGCTTAAAAGTTCATATTTCAGTTTCATTCTGTTTCATTTTTCATTAATTTGAATGTATGAGTTTTTTATACTTATGCAAGAATAAAATTCAGCTGCTGAAGAACAAACAACAAGTAGCACTTAAGATTTTCAAGCTTTCTCGTAAGTACCCAACATATGTGACCTAGGCAAGGCTGGCAGATACCTTGTGGAGCTTATAGAGTATTTGAATGGCAGCCTTACAGGTTGTCACAGGGCATCTCAGATGGTGTGGGATGCAATCCCACCCTCCGTAACCAGTAGGAGACCCTCAAGCCCCTGACTCATCTAGAAACTCTTCCACGGTGGCACCTCAGCCTCAAACTGCATCTTGCCCTGGGTAACTTTGTGAGCCCTCTGAAAACTACTCTTATTACTGACAATAGGATCCTTGTACTTTAGCACATGAAGGCCTGGAGTTTTAAAACTTTAGACTGCAGGAGAAGAGATGGTCAAATCCATCCACATACATACATACAAACTGACCTTGCCCTGAAGTTGGCACTGTCATAGATAAGTAGGCAGAATGTTGGAAAAGAGGTTGAATTACTGGGAGAGGTGTTAATTCACAAGTTCATAAATTTTACAGCCAAGAGGAATCCTTATCAACATCCAGCATAGTGATTTCAGATTATTTGTTGCTGATGATGTTTGCAGCTACAGCAAACATACAAAGAGCAGTAGGATTATTTCAAATTTTACTAACATTCAAGGATAATTATTTCAGCTGTGGCCTTACTTAAGACTTGCTGATATAATTCCATTTAGCATTGTGCATAACATAGACCCAAAATTTCTGTTCTTTTCCAGTTCATAATTTCTATTTTAGGCACAGTGTATTTTTTGAATAAGCTATTCTGAATTTATCAAATTTCTAAAAGGTAAGACAATTTATCATATCTTTATTTAAGTTGTACCAGCTTAATGCCAAAAATGTCTGTTAACTTTCTACTGTGAACTTGAGTTCGGTATAAAAATATTTGATAAGCTGTTCCTTATTAAGCATCAAAATCTTTGGAAATAGTTCACAGTTCTAGCCCTCACTCCAATCGAATTGTTTCAGCTTCTTCAGTGTCATTAAAAAGCATGCTTTACAAACCTTGAATGTTTTTAACTCTATTCTTATAGACTTTTTCCAGCTGACAAATCTTTAAGATCCTGGCACTAGGAACTCGATTAATTTGGTTTTTACTCCTATAAAAGCTTTACCTGTCACACCTAGCCTTAAGCCATAATTCCAGAAGAAAATGAGTCTCCTTTAGATCTGGGACTACATCTGCTACTCCTCTATGGACATCTTAGATACACCAGGTATTTGTGGCTCAAAAGACAGACACTAGGTGCCTCTTTTTTAGGCAATGTACCCAAGCTCAAAAAATATTGAGAGCAATGCAATATTGCCTGCAGAATTAGCATAATGTGCCACACCTGTATTATGCGTGTCACATGTGTGAAAACAGCCTTTGTTTCCAGGCTACAGCTCAGCAAGGTCTTAACTGGCTGCCTGTAATGACCAAAGGCTCTGCTCCAATAAGTCCCTTCTGAAATAGACTTTCATTTTTTTTACAGCTGGGATTCTCACTCTGTTGTCTCAATAGCTCAGCTTCAGTAGGAAAATTATCTTTGATCAAAGTCTGAGATCTGGAAGATTAAAGATCTATTCCTTTGGTTTACCTATTTTTCTGCTAATATTCTTGGCACTCAGTGCTTGCTTTGTCAACAAATACAGGGTTTTTTCCTTCATATTTCTGTCTTGCTTCATTTCAAGACCACTATTTCTTGCACTGTCCTAAGTGGACAAGGAGAACAAATTATTGCCCAATTCTTTGAAGCACAATTGTACATATTTGAACACTGTTATCATGTCTCCCCTTCATCTTCTCTTTGCTAGACTAAACAAACCCTCTTCTCTCAATCTCTCCTCAGAGGTCACATTTTCTAGACCTCAGATCTCTGTGCTGGACACTGTCTAATGGCTAAATGTTCTCCCTGATGTGTGGGTTCCTAAAACTCAGAAAAGCTTTAGAAATGGGTTAACGGTGTGGAGTAAAGGGATTACAAGTCTTACACTGAACTTGTCTTGTGTGTACTCTTTATATATGATTCTTGCCTTTTTTTCAGAAGACTATGACATCATGTTCCCAGCATCTCCTTCAGGAGATGGCCAAAACCAGACTGTAAAAGTATCTTAACATGGAGTAAAATGCCAGCTGAGAATTTTTATTAGTATTTGGCATTAGTATAGAGTTGAATCACATACAAGACCATGAGCACTTCTCCTAGTACTGGAGTTATATTTTCATGACATTCTGGGTTTCTATCAAAGAAAACTGTCTTTAAGCAAAAAAAAAAAAAAAAAAAAA